>JAOTIZ010000005.1:19787380-19817113 GCA_027123425.1 Erythroxylum panamense | reverse complement strand
AGTTACTTCTAACTCATTTAAGTCCAACTAACATATTTAATTTCATTAATTCTTCACCTAACATCTTTAATGCTATCACAAGTTAATTAATCTCAATTCAATTCATGCTAACTTAACTTACTTAAATCATGCTTAATTAAATAAATAAAAAAAATTTTGGGGCTAACATCATCGAATCCACACACATTGATCTTTGGGATATCATTGAGAATGGACCATACATACCAATAGATGATGAAGGAAAAACTATTCCTTATACCAAATGGTCAGCCGATCACAAAGCTAGATTTCAATTAAACTCAAAAGCCAAGTTTTTTCTGAGTTGTGCTTTAAGCAGAAATGAATATGATAAAGTTCATGGATGCGAAATTGCGAAGGAGATGTAGGACACTTTATCCATCGAACATGAAGGCACAAACCAAGTGAAAGAGTCCAAGATTAGTATTCTTGTACATCAGTATGAGCTGTTTAAAATGAAAGAAGATGAGTCTATTGATCAGATGTTTGGACGATTTCAAACTATCACTAATGGACTTAAAGCTCTTGGGAGAATCTACGATAATCAATATCACATCAGGAAGATTCTTAGAAGTCTGCCTAAAAGATGGAGACCTAAAGTCACTGCAGTACAGGAAGCCAAGGACTTGAGTAAATTAAAGCTAGACGAACTGTTTGGTTCCTTGAAGATACATGAAGTAGAGCTTGATGCTAAAGATAAGCTTAGAAGAGATAAATCTATAGCATTAAAGGCTGGTCAAAAAAATCACAAGACTCAGAGAAATAGAAGTTCATTGTCAAAAGCATTAAAGATCAAAGAAGTCACGAATGATGATAGCAGTGAATCTGGTCAAGATTCAAGTGAAGATGATGATGAATTATCTTTCATTTCAAGAAAGATCAGAAGGATGTGGAAAAAAAAGGCAAAAGGAAATAAAGAATTTTCTTTCAAGAAAAATAGCAAAGATGAAGTCAAGAACGAGAAGACCTCTATCATTTGCTACGAGTGCAACAAACCAGGACACTATAAGTCTGAATGTCCATTGCTTAGAAGAAAACTGAAAAAGAATAAAGAAAATAAAAAGAGTATGATGGCAACATGGGAAGATTTGGACTTGTCCGAATATGATTATGATTCAGAAGCATCAGTACAAGTCAATATATGCTTGGTAGCCGAAAAAGAAGGTGACGAGGAGGTAACTTCTAACTTTAATGAACTCCAAGATGCATATTTAGAATTGTTAGAAGATTCACATGTTATACTAAAGCAGTATAGATCATTAAAAAGAAAGTTTGTCGAAAACTTGAAGAACACGGAAGCTTTAGAAAAGGAAAACGTTTGCCTTAAGAAACAAGTAGACGATATGAAGAAAAAAGTAACTATAGATAGATCTGAGAAAATTAGTCAGTTAAAACAAAGGATTAATTCTCTTTCAGCAGACTTATTAACCTTTACTGAACGTACAAAAAAATGAATGTCATGATTGGAAAATATAGACACCCTAATGATAAGAGTGGTTTAGGGTTTACCAAAAACAATACTCATTACAAAAAGAATTTTGTTCCTTATAGAAAGAAATATCACCAGTCTTCTTATTATAACTCTATGAATAATTATAAACTAACCCTAAAGGACCCAAGAAAATCTGGGTACCTAAAAAGAACATAATATCTACTACAGAACTCCTTCCTTAGAAAAAGCAGCCAGCACCAATGGTTTTTAGACAGTGGATACTCACAACATATGACAGGAAGAAGGTCTATGTTCCTAGATCTTCAAAATAAGAAGGGAGGATCATTAACTTTTGGAGACAACCAGCAAGGCAAAATAGTTGAAATTGGCAAAATCGGTAAAGATTCCTTTGCATCTATGGATAATGTTCTGCTAGTTGAAGGTTTAAAACATAATTTGATTAGTATAAGTCAATTATGTGATTCTGGTTTTGAAGTATCCTTTAATCAAAACTCTTGTGTAGTCAAAAACAAGGATGGTTCCATATTCTTTTCTGCCAAAAGACGAAACAATCTTTATAAGATTAATGTAGAAGATTTGCAAAGTCAAAATATTTCTTGTTTTATATCAACAGATGAAGAAAAACTGATTTGGCATAAAAATCTAGGTCATATTAGTTTTAAACATATTTCCAAGTTCATTAAACATGATTTAGTAAGAGGTTTACTAAAAATAAGTTTTAACAAGGATTTCTTTTGTGAGAGTTGTCATAAAGGAAAACAAGTTAAAACGTCTTTTTCTTCTAAAAATATTGTAACTTCGTCTAGACCTCTAGAGTTGTTACATATAGATTTATTTAGCCCAACTAGGACATTAAGTCTTGCCAGAAAGAAGTATGACCTCGTAATTGTTGATGACGTCACTAGATTTTGTTGGATATTATTTTTGTCACATAAAAATGAATCTTTTAAATGTTTTAAAGTTCTTTCCAAAAGAATGAAAATTTATGGTGGTGAATTTGAAAATGAAAATTTTCGAATATTTTGTGAAAAGAATGGAATTTTCCATAATTTCTCTACTCCTAGAACTTTACAACAAAATGGAGTTATAGAAAGAAAGAACAGGATGATACAGGAAATGGCGAGAACCATGCTTTGTGAAATGAATCTTCCTAAGTATTTCTGAGCAGAAGCTGTAAATACAGCTTGTCATATTCAAAATAGAATACTTTTGCGACCATGGTTGAATAAAACTCCATGTGAGTTATGGAAAGGAAGGAAGCCTAATATCTCTTACTTCCATCCATTTGGTTGCAAGTGTACTATATTGAATTCAAAAGGAACTTTGGACAAATTTGACTCTAAGGTCTATTCAGGAATTTTGTTAGGATATTCATTATCTTCTAAAGCTTATAGAGTTTATAATCTTGCTTCTAAATCTGTATAAGAATCTATTCATGTCAAATTTGATGATGATTCTCAACCAGCTAGAAGTAATGATACTAGTAATGAAACTCTATCAGTACCCTTGGTTGATAATGTAGATGTGTCACCATCAGACGCTCCTCTAGATAAAGTTGAAGATATTTATGAAAATCTTTGTCTGAAAAAGGATTGGAGATATAAATCTTCTCACCCAGAAAATCTGATTATAGGAAAAACTTCAGAAGGTGTGAGAACTAGGTCTAAATTCAGAAGAGAAGCAACTGTAGCTTTTATTTCTGACATAGAGCCTAAGAAAATTGATGAAGCTCTACAGGATGAAGCTTGGATTTTAGCCATGCAAGAGGAGTTAAACCAATTTACAAGGAATAAAGTTTGGTCTTTAGTTCCTAGACTCTCCAAAAAGTCTATCATAGGAACCAGATGGGTTTTTAAAAATAAACTAGATGAGTCAGGAAGAGTAAGTCGTAACAAAGCTAGATTAGTAGCTCAAGGCTATAATCAACAAGAAGGAATAGACTATAATAAAATTTATGCTCTTGTAGCTAGATTAGAAGCTATTAGGATTTTGCTTGCATATACTGTTTGTCATGATATAAAACTGTTTCAAATAGATGTGAAAAGTGCCTTTTTGAATGGTTTTATAGATGAAGAGGTTTATGGAAAGCAACCTCCTGGTTTTGAAGATTCTAAGAAACCAGATTATGTCTATAGACTTCATAAAGCTTTGTATGGTTTGAAACAAGCTCCTCGAGCTTGGTATGATCATCTAAGTTCCTTTTTGATTGAAAATGGTTTTAGTAGAGGACATATAGACAAGATTTTATTTAGAAAATGTATTAAAAATAATTTCATCATAGTACAGATATATGTTGATGATATTATTTTTGTTGCAACTTCTAAAAATTTATGTTCCTGTTTTAAGAATCTGATGAAAAGTGAATTTGAAATGAGCATGATTGGTGAATTAAAATTCTTTCTTGGTTTACAAATTAAGCAAACCAAAGAAAAGATTTTTATTCATCAATAGAAATATATCAAAGAATTGTTGGTTAAATTTGGAATGGAGAAAGTGAAACCTATGTCAACTCCTATGCATCCTTCAAATCCTTTATCTAAGGATGAAGCAGGTAAGAAGGTTGATCAAACCCTTTTTAGAGAACTTATTGATTCTCTACTTTACCTTACAGCAAGCAGACCTAATACTATTTGTGTGTAAGATTTCAAACAGATCCTAGAGAATCTCATTATATTGCTGTTAATTTTTTTTGAGATATCTATCAGGCTCTATTGATGTTTGCTTAATGTATGAGAAAGGTAATGATTTCAAGTTAATTGACTATTGTGATGCTGATATGCTGGAGACAGGATTGATAGGAAGAGTACAAGTGGAGGTTGGCACTTTCTTGTCCATAATCTAGTTTCTTGCTCAAGTAAGAGACAAAGTTCAATTGCGTTATCTACTGCAGAAGCAGAATATATGTTAGCTACAAGCTGTTGCTCACAGACATTATGGATCACGTATCAGTTAGAAGATTATTCGATACAAGAAGAACAAATCCCAATTTTTTGTGACAACACAAATGCTATCAACCTATCGAAGAACCCAATACAATAATCGAGGGTAAAGCATATTGAAATTAGACATCATTTCCTACTAGACTATGTTCAGAGGAGAATCGTTAGTCTACAATTTGTTGAGACAAATCGTCAATGGGCAGATATCTTCACAAAGCCTTTGAATGAAGAAAGATTCAAAGAAATCAGAAGAAACTTGAATATGGTAATGTTGAGTGATCAATCGTCTGACACGTCATGACCCAGATGATTTTTTAGTGAAGAAGATAAAAAGTCATAAGTTTTCAAGAAAATAGTAACGAAAAGTTACAGACAGTAATTTTTTCAAGAGAAGGTATGAAAGGGAAATCTTCTCAACGATTTTAGAATATCACCTACTTTAGAATATTCTTGAAATACTCTGAAATCGGCTTTTCTAGAACTCTCAACAAAATGTTCCATTACTTTGTTCTTGATATCAAGTTCTCTTTGTTCACACTTTCATCTTCAGATACTAACATCATTACTTTGAGAAAAATACATTTGTGTGTTTAAATTTATTGTCTACAGATCACAAATGAAGCAATCTATGATTTATGGAAGACATGTTGATTTCGAATCTTTGAAGAAGAACCAAACGGACATTGAATCAGAAATTGATGTAGTCGGATGGAAAAATTTCTTTCTGGTTCGTGAAACAGTCTATCTGAATGAAGTATATGAGTTTTGGAAGAATGCAAAAGTAGTAGACGATACTTTAGTATCAATGGTGGATAAATTGTTGGTTATTGTGACATTGGAGTTGATCGAGAGAGTTAGTGAGTGTCCATGTGTTAGAGCATAGTTGTCTCATAACACAAGATGGATGACTCAAGGCAGTGTAGAGAAAGCACACATCAATTAACAACTTTATGGAAGTAGTGACCCAAAGGACAAGAAGGCGTCAACTTTTATTCCGAAGGCTAGGGTTCTACATGCATTACTTTTTCATTGTGTTCTACTAAGAACAGGCTCAAAGAACGTTGTGACGATGATAGATGAACAATGCTTGTTTCATCTACTCAATCATCAACCTATAAATCTTCCACATTTAATTTTAAGGGACATTTAATTCTAATGCCTTACCGTATGGTATGCTGCTAACAAGGATCTTTAAAGATTTTGAAATTCTTCTTGACAGAGGAAACATAATGAAGATGAATATAAAAAGCATCATTAATGCGATGACTATTTGTAGAATGGGATTGAAGTTTCAAGAAAAGGAGGATACATAATCTATGGCAAAAGCAAGGGCTGAGGGGGAGCGTATTGTTAGATGCAGTTGGAGTGAGAATTGTCAGACGCAGCTAGAGTGAGAATGTTACACTCACAAGGAAGACAAAACCTCAATCCACAGGAAGAATATCTATAGAAGAAAAGAAAGACAAATCATCAGATGTATCAATAAAAGCTAAGACTATTTCACAAAGAGAAGAAAGCTAGGTGAAACATTCTTTAAAATAAGTGTCATTGAAGAGAAAGGGGGAGACACTTTATTCCGAGAAATCCAAACAATCGAGAAGGTCACCAAGATTATTAATCTTGTGTCAATAAGAATAGAAGAAAGGGAAAGGTTTGGCTCTTGGTGAAGATTTTGAAAAGACAGAGAAAACATCACAAGCTACTAGATCTTTGGTCTCAATTTTGCAAGATCAATCAATAAAATCAACTAAAGAGATTGAAATTAAGAGGAAGTTAGTATTTGAAAGGAAGAAACCTCAACTACAACCTCCTTCTAGACTGGCAGAAGAACATAAGAAGCTGAAGACCAGTCAGAAAAAGAATACTTCATCTGATGTTCAACAGAAGACAAAGTCAGTTGAACACATATAAGCATATTATAATCCTTCTCAACCTATCAGAAAGGAGGATTTGAGAATAAAGGTGATTGAAGAAATAGTACCTGTTCGAAGTAGAAGTTCAATCATTATAAGAGAACCTTTGAAAAGGTTAATCAAGGTACAAATCGAACTAATACTGATCAATAATCGATCAATACATCTTTTAAATTATGAAGAAAGAAGATTATATGGTATTCTACGAGATGAAAAGTCAGAACCATATCCAATGAAGATGTACAAGGATCGATATACTATTTACCCTATCATAAATAGAATATTGATCAAGATTGTGTCAGATATACAACCGAGATCTTCAAACATTGTACGAAATGAAGACAAAGGGAAAAAGAAGATGTTCCCTGAAGGAAATAAAGATGATCTTACAAAAGATCATATACAAGCAGCTATGAAGAACATAGATGAGGCATGCAATGCATCTCAACCTAGAGGAATCTATGTCTCACATCATATTTCAAAACCATCAGGAAGTCAGTGTGGACACTTCTCCGTAGATGCAACTTTCCAGATAGTTGCCAGAGTGACAAAAGGATAGTACAGAACTATCAGAGTTGAAGGTATCAGTTTCAACTTAGAGACCTTTGTGTATCTAATCATGCATTTTAGATCTTTGAGTTTTATATCTTCAATTAAAGAAGTACTACAGCTTCTTGGAAAACCAGTTCTAAAACTACCTAGACCTGATGACCTTGATCTCTCAGAAGGAAAACAATCTTTCAAACCTCCTGTTATCAAAATTATCAAATTAGATGTTTTACCTTTAGAAATATCTGTTGCTACAAACTTCCATCCATCAAGTACACCTCAACAAGATTCTACTATTGTTTTGGAAGAAGTTAGTCACACACAGCAGGGGATTCAGGAAGCCTTAGTGAAGGAACTTGAAGAAATTCATACTAAGGTTGATGATCTGAGTAACTCAATGAGTGATCTTCATGAGGAAGTAGCTTATCTACGAGTTTCTATTGAATAAGACCTCAAGTTGATCCGCACTGATATGCAACGAATTCTTTCTGAAATCATGAAGCATCTTCGGTAAAGTTTTTTATTAATAACAAATAGGGAGAGAAGAGCATAAGCAAAAGAAAGATAGTATATGGGGAGACCAGAGACAAGAAAAGAAGATAATATTGACTACAAGTTTTTTTGTCATATTTGTTTCTCATATATACATGTGCATATCTTTTGTTGTTTTCTTATTCGTTATCTGAATAATATTCGTTTATTCACTTTTATCTTTCTAAAATTATGATTATTTGTTATCATCAAAAAGGGAGAGATTGTTAAGTCAAGAAGACTTCATGTCTATTAATTTTGGTGACATCAAATAATAATAATATTAGAAATAAATGAGTTATTTTGATAAGTGTGTCAAGCGTGTAGAAGAAGCAAAATACAGAAGAAGCAAAATACAGAAGAAGCAGAAAAACACAGACAATACAGAGATGAAGATACTCTAGTACGTTGGACAGTTAGTTAGTTAGAGGTAGTTACAGAGCTCAACTGAATAACGGTTTCTACAAGAAACAAGAAGCAGTTGGATACTTAGGCTATAAATACTAGTCGTAGTCAAAAACTGAATAACTTTTAGCTTTCAAGTTTTTTTACTTATAAAGAAAATTTCTGTATTCAAAGTGTGATACAAGAGAGTAAACTCTACGGTAACAAAAAGCTTATAATATCTTTCTAGTGAGAGAAACAAAAGGCTAAGAGCCTGGAGAGGCTAAGATAGCATAAAGAATACTTTATGTAAGAGAACTGAAGAAGCTCTGGAAGGAAAAAAAATACTTGTAAAATTGAAGAAGTATAGTGAAATCTCAGAACGAACTCTGAGGGCTGAATGTAGCCTAAGGATTTGGGTGAACTAGTATAAAATCATGACGTCTATCTTCTAACCTTACACTTTAATTTTTTTTGTTGTTAAACAAGTATATAGAAGTTATTTGAAATTTAAATACGTAGCTACTTTAATATAACATTTTTTGTATTCATTTGATAGCTGAAAAAGTTTTTTTCAAAGAAATATAAAAGGTTTTTGTATTCTCGAAAAGGTTACACAATTCAACCCCACTTCTTGTGTATTTCGTATACTGTACGTGAATTCTATATTAACAAGTGATTTACTTCACGGTATTGGTATTAGTATCATCTTAAGGATCATGTCCCATAAGTTCATCTTATCCTCCAATTTTGAATGTTCTTTCTATGGCTACCCATTTTTTGTTGAAATAATTAGGCTTCCAAGGGTAAGTGACATGTATATCCATTCTTACTAATTTCCCCTCCTCTCCCAGCTTCATAACAGGAACGCTATCAAGTAGTTCAACATTTTTCTTAATTTCAATAAACACTTTAGCAAAGCAAATCCTCTCTATGCTTGCAGCTTATGTATCCATGCATATTGACTTTCTTAAGGAGCTAGATAGGAAGCGAAGTCCTTCAATAGTCCAAATTTTCAAAGGGATGACATACCCAAATCGGGATGCTATCAATATTTCCTCTATCACATTCAATACATGGCTTCCATTTTCTGATGAATATAGGTTGACCACCCACATGCCAAGGACCTTGCTCCAGTATCTCATTCAGATAGGTTTCATAGTTGAATTTAAATAAAAATGAACCATATTTCGTAAGCATTGTCTTCTCTAAACCCTTCTTATTCTACCTAGCTGAAGCCTAAGCTTGAACAGCTAAAAATGCAGGTCTCTACCATGCAGAAGCTCCAGCTTTGAGTATCTCACACCATCCACGATAGCATCTTGGAAATGTTTAAATTTTCCTTTATGTTGTTGAATTCCTATTCTGTTTGTCTAAGCTCCAATAGGTTGGTGAGTTAACATTTTTCCATTTTTGACAATTCTAGCATTTTGATTCATTGGACCAGAAACTACAACATTCTTAACACCTTAAACAACAGGAGGTAACTATGAGAACTCTTCTTGAGAGAGGTCGACTCCATTTGCTTCATCATTGACATCCCAGGGATAGCAAGGCCCTTATATGACCTTCCATATTGGTAAGACCCTGCAAGGGGTCGCATTTGAACTAGAATAGCTTCTTTTATATATATTTACATTTTCATAGGACATTAAGTGAACGAAGTTTAAGATTTCATACAATAAGATTTGAAATACACATAAAAATAATGTAATGTGTTAGTAATATATGTATATTTGGTAAGAAGAGTAGTCAAATAGAACCCTCTGTAATCCTATCTTTAGCTACTCGAACAATATTTACATACAATATCAAGAACAATAAAAATGTTAATTGAAGTTTACTTATCAATATGTTAAACATGGAAACATCCCATGGCTACAGGATATATATACTAACACGAGTGTTCCTCCTATATATATATACAGACATTGCTAATTTAGGTATGTAGCAACAAACAAATGAAGAAGCGAAGGCATTAAATTGGAAACCTGACTAGCTAAGACTGTCAGGTCATATGTGTAAGAGCAAAGTTCGAGGTCTGACAATGTGATGACCTCTCAAAACTAAAATCCAGTGTTTGATGTAAACCCGCCCACAATTGTGAACATGCAGATCTGAGTCCTTTATAGTAGTAAGTACCAATTGCATACCCAGATGAATCCTATTGGCTTCCTATTACGACTTCCTATCCACAAGTCACAGGGTAGATTCTGCAACCTTCATTTCCCAAATCAATTTTATTCTTATAATCAGTTAATTACTACTTACTAGTTGACGTACCACCACTACCGCAATGGGAGATATATACAATCTAGCGTGATCCGTTGGACTACCACGTATGTGTATATTGTCAATACATAAAGCCTCGACTCTTTTTTACTGCTTTCAGTGAAAATCATGTCCAAGGACCTAACTCCTATAATAGAAGCATAGTGAGTCAATTATCAATGACTTCTGTACGCTATTTGACGTGGTTAAATTACTGCGTTAAATAAATAGCATTCGAGTGATATAACTGGGATAGCAATCCACGAGAACCTGTGCAGTCGAGCATCAAGCTTTATAATTATCTATATGTACAGACTTTAGACACTAAAATCAAATCATCAAA
The DNA here is from genome assembly GCA_027123425.1 of Erythroxylum panamense. Lineage (NCBI taxonomy): Eukaryota > Viridiplantae > Streptophyta > Magnoliopsida > Malpighiales > Erythroxylaceae > Erythroxylum > Erythroxylum panamense. Next base: position 19,806,712 of record JAOTIZ010000005.1, on the reverse strand, counting down.
GTTGCCTAGTCGTGGTTACAGCTAATACAGTATCAAATTAATATTAATATTAATCAGTCATATCAGAGTAGATAACTAGAGGAGACTAGATCATATCCCTAGCTAGTAAGTGCATCTGAGTAAATATAATAGGACTAGCAATGGATCAATCATTACTTGAATGGATTGTTGAAGTCCTTATTAGCTTCTGGCCCTTGATTCCAGTCCCACAGTCTGTCTGAAAATGCAGTTGATAACAAGCTGGGTAGCATGTTTAGTGCTATTGGCTGTGACTGTTGTGACGTGAACGTGGTCAAACCAGAGAATTGGGAAGGCACTTGCTGAGGATGATGAACATAATACTGTTGATGGTGAGGAATATTGGGAGCTTGTTGGTAGTTTATTAGTCTGTGAAGATCATCCGAAGGATTTGAAGACGAAGCTGAGGTTGATGAGGATAAGCCAGTAAGAAGGTTACCGCAGTTGGGGAGTACTAAAGAAGAAGCTAATTGTTTAGACTGGCTAAGAAACATCATTCCATCCTCATCCATGGGAGCTGAAGGCAGTCCAAGTGAGGTATTAATAGTAATTGAATTTGGAAGCATGATTGGATGGTAAGCGTTATGCTTTGAAAGTCCTAAAGCTGTTGTCACTTCTGAGCTACTGCTTCCATCGGTTTCAGCGGTACTCATCTTCTCAATCTGTTGCGATTGTCCTCCAAAAGAACTAAATCTTTCAGGGACAAGATGAGGTTGTTTTTTTTCATATTGTGGTCCTCTCGATGAGGAAGATGCTCTTGTTGATGGAAGTGAACGAGGCAGTGATGGATGATCTTCTACCCCAGCTCTCTTGTAGACTCGACAAAGCGATATCTCTACCTGCAAATAAATCCCAATTTAAAATTTCTTTTCAAAGTAGAGAGATGAGGCTAGCGACTTCTGACATTGGAAATTAATACTTGTTATGAAAATAGAAAAGATGGAACGATTTCTATGTCTAATACAGTATATTCAAAATGAAGAATCCCAATTTAATAGTCATTGCATGCTTTACTACGATTCTCTACCTAGAAGAAGATTAAATGAATCAGAAATCGAATCATTAACTGTGACTGCAAAGTTGTTATCTTTTTGTGTTCTTCCCAGTGATTATGCAAAAGGGAAAGACGACTTCTTTTTAGTGGAAGCTATATTGAACTTTTTCAAGAACGAAGAAAGGCACATATCACAAGCGACAGTAAACGAGGTACAATACTTAATTATGTCCAAAATTATAACCTACCAATGTTCATATATCTATACATCGTACACTGGATAGGGGATGTGGAAGAAGCTAAACAGTTAGCCAAGCATTATCTTTTCGAAAAGAAGATCCAATATTTAAAGAGAAATGAACATGTACCTTTTGATATCGTTCAGTTTCATGCTGGGGCAACCGATACTCATTCATGATCCAACTGGTTCGGATGCCCTTTGGAGCCTTTCCTGAGTAGAAAACTAGGGTTTTCTTCAACCCAATTGACCTAGAGCTCTCAGTTCGGATCATCCGATCAGCTCCTGTTGCTTTCCAGTAGCCAGAAGTTGTGACTCGATTAGGGCGATCCCCGTTTCTATATTTTTTGTCTCGAGGAACATAGAAGAACCATTCCTTCTCTCCAATTGCTGCCAAAGCTGATGATGATACACAACATAGCAAATTGTAAACAATAAGAAATCCACCAGTGGGAGTTGGGTAATGGCAAGGCATATATGCAGTAGAGTTGCATGTTTGCATGACTCCACAATTATGGGTGGATGCTTGTAGCCAAGAAACAATTAGAAGAGAAGAAATAAACGAAAAGAAATATGTGATTCAGACCATTGGAGAATAGGTTACTTCAACCGATCCTTTTAAAAACACTGCAAAGACTTTAAGAACTAATTAGCCGGGTGAAGCTGAAGATTTTGATAACTTCAAATGATCCAACGTTAAGTAAAAGTACAACAGCGACTGACAAGAGTCAAGATATTGTCAGATAAAGAAGGAGGGGTAGTAGTTTGGAGAGAAACAAAAATGGAGATAGTCAACGTGAGAGGAAACTGCAAAAGAATCAGAAATATGAAACCTTGTTAATAGGAGGATCGATCTTGGAGAGAGGACAAGGAAGGTTGAAGACTTGAAGCTATATACCAACTGGCAGGTGTTGAAGCAATAGCCAGTATGGTAAAGGAATCCATAAGGTGCAAGAATTTGTTGGTTAACGTGAAGAATTCACGAACAGCTTAAGCAATACAGAGATCTCCCCAAATTAATTGTTGCCTACAAGGAAATTTTGGCAAGTAAGAGTGATAAATTAGGGACTTGCTTGACGTTGTCCTTGAAAATGGAGAAGTGAATTAGTCGTGTTTCTTCTGAATTACCCCCAGCAGCTGCCTGGGGGTGATGACTATAAATAAAGAATCAGAGAAAAGTTGGAGGGCGAAAACTAAAAGAAGAAAATGGTTTAAGATGGCTTCTCTAGGAATTCCGAGTGAAGTAACAGTTTGAAATCTTGGGAATTGAAGAAAAGACCACAATAAACAAGAAGGAAAGAATTATATATCGGATAAATGCTTACCAGGAAGTTCCCACGGGTCATAGCGATAAAGATCCAAAAAAGTGATGAGTTCAACGTTGAAACGTTTGCCTTCAACCTTACGGCGAAGGTAGAACTCTACCAATTCTTCCTCTGTAGGATGGAATCGAAACCCTGGCATGACCATGTCATGCTCGTGTTCATCTTTGTTGTCATCGTTGCTGTTGCTGCTATTGTTGTTATTGAGGCTCATGGTTCCTGAAATTGCCATAAACTATGGAACACTATTTCTCTCTATTCATATATATATATATATATATATATATGATCAGGAAAAGGTCATAAATTAACAACACAAGTTTGCTTTCGGCCTTTCGCTTTTATACTTGAAATGAGAAGTGCAAGTGGTGGTATCACTATTGCATAAATAGACAAGAGAAAGATATGGTTAAAATGTCAAAGCTACAAACTAATACTCACAAGAAGCTAATTTCTCTCTCTAATTAACTAAAAAGAAGAGGAAGAGGAGGAGGAGGAGAAGAAGAAGAAGAGGAAGAAGAGAAAAGCAAATAGAGAGAGACCGACTGACTTAATGGAAAGATCTACATAGCTTTCAGGCCCTACATGTACAGGAGGGGTATGCAATGCAATGCATTGAGGTGTTTAGATAATGACATCTCAAAGGAGAAGACAGGGTGGCTACAGCCTCTAGCGGTGCCTCTTTTGGACCTTTCTTTATTATTTTATAACAAATAAAATGCATACGAGTGGAATTAGTCAAATTAACGGATTGGATAATATTGGTCTTAACCTAATTAATTTCAATATTCTTCTACATTCTTTTTTTAAAATTTAAAATCTTATTTCAAATTATTCAACTCTGAATTGCAAAAAAAAAAAAAAGTCGAGTAAAACCGGAAAGTAGAAAATACATAAATGTTAACTATCACATAAATATAACAAAATGAAACCCTTATCTAAAAATTAAATAAAATATATAATTTGTTTACTATTTAAATCTAATTACCATTTTTGGTTTTGAAATTAAATAAATGTAAATCAATAGTAACAAACAGTAAAATTCAAAATAAAAAATGCAACATGTAATTAAAAAAATAAAGTACAACATAGAATTAGAATAAGTGTGTCCTAAAATATAGAAACCAATTTTCAACATCATATGTTTTATAAAAGCAAACTATAAAAGGTCCAATATAATATTTATAAAAAATACACAAAATGATCATAATGGTTCAAAACCGTCGGTACAATAGACTTTCTCGTTAATAAATATTACAAAATCATAATTTTCATAGCACAAACTATTTGGCACCTTTTTGATCAATGTCATAAACCATTTGTATCCGAGACAATCTTGGCTACCTAATTAGCTGGTGCCATTAAACCATTAAACAACGTTACATCATAATTTCAGAAATTTTACTGATTTACAGTTTATCTTTTATACTGTAAATTAAGGTTTAGAAGAAGATTTATGTCATAGACAGACAATCGTACAAGAATTTTGAAATAGACTATCAGTGTCCTCAAATACTTACTCAAAACCTCTAATCGCATGATAATTTTGTGTCAACGAAAGATAGGAAGGGGCCTATATAGCATCATTTATACTGGGCTATTTAAGTAGGGGATTAGTTAAGAGCTTAAAGGTTAAGTTTCATACATCTCAAGAGTCAAAATGAAGTGGTTTTACAAATCGGTTTTTGTGACGTTTAAATAACCTAAATCAAAATGGAAACTCATAATTATTCGTATAATTTTGTTTTTTTTTTGACATAATTCATATAAATTTTAATTTTTGCGGTTTCTTTGCAGAATAGTCGGTCTTAGAGTATTTTTTTTAAACATATAAAATGATTATAATTATGAACAGAATAAGACAGACAAATATGTGAGTAATGAATAGTCTGGACACCTAATAGTATTAAAGAACGGACTATAACTACAGGCAACTCTGGAAAATATAGTTTTGTAACTTCATTTTTTTCCCTTTATGTAGTGATTAGGAAGCATTGTAAGCGGAATCATGAAAACATAGATTGGGGAAATTTATTTATCTGTTATCGTGATTGAAAGTCCTTCCAATATAGTTTGATATGCAATCCTAGTCATCAATTTCTCTTTTTCTTGAGTTTTGGTAGGCTGTAAATAGCAAAAACAAACTAATGCAGACACAAGTTTGAATACGCGTTGCAATAACACCAAAGAAAGAAAAGAACAAAACATATTGTTACAGCTGGAATTGAGTTTCTAGAGAGCAATTTAGACAATTTGCATATATATGAATTGGAGATATTAAAAAGATAGAATACATGTGAAGTTATATACAATTGAAGAACCATGGGATTGATATATCATAGTAGCAATTTTCCCAGTTGAGGCTTGATGATAGTAGTTCTTGTTCATATACTATGATACTGGAATGTAGAATCTTGTGGAGCTTTTGGTCTTATATCTTTAGGTAAAGTACAAATAGTAGCCTAACCTCTGGGACATTAGAAAATTTTTATTTAAAAATATACCAAAATACAAATATTATATAAATTTAAATTTCGCGTAAAATTAATATATTTACTCAATACAAAAAAATGCTACGAGGGATCAAATTAAATTCGATTGATAGGAAAAGGTAAGAAATAGGATTTTAGGAAGGGCATATGAAATACAGAAATAAGAAATGAGAATGGTGTTACTATTAGTACCGTGTAAAAAAAACAATGATATTTGGAGTAGTATTGTAGATTTTTTAGTATATAGGTGTGTGTGAAATGTTGAAATATCGAATGACAGCATCACTAGCATGGATCTTTCTCAAATATTGTATTAGATTTGGTTATTGCACACATGCTTATGGTATCATCAAATCGTCATTTCCTTTGGTTTAAGGTTGGTTGGGGTAAATAATATACCTGATCAATTGACATGCGTATGTTAATTAATAAAGAAGTAAAGGAGTCTTAGTTGTAGGAAGGCGATTGGGAGGGAGGTAAAGATGTGGGGACTAAGGGAAGCAAAATGTTCACTGGTGGGGGATGGGTAGAGTCTGGACGTATTGAGAGAGTCAATAGACTATCAGGGGATACCCGTGACATCTTCCCCTTACTGTTGATGACAACTGCATGCATGGCATTGATCATTTAATCTTTCTGTGTTCTGATTTTTGTTCTGAAATTCTTGTTTGTTTTGTGATCCCACTTATTATATGTCCTTCTTGTATAATTGTATAGGGTTATTTCTATTTCTATTTCTATTTCTATTTCTTCAAGTATTGTCAACCAAATAACATAAAGGTAACTTTGTCCTTATCAGGTGAGTATTTAAATCTACTCTAGTTTTACAAACAAAATTCTAATCATGATAAGTTCCATGATTATCATTTTTATAATTATTATAGTCAGCATTATCGAAAATATCTTTACAGATGAATAAATAATTTAAAGTGATTAGAAATAATTTATATAATATTAGTCGTGATAATTATGAAAGCCACCAACAAATAATTTAAACAATATTAACTATAATTATAAAGATCAACAAAATAATTATTTTTTAATTTTTAACTAGTGTTTATATCATAATAATTACCATTGAATATGTAATTTTTGTGAACTTGCAATTATCATAAGTATGTAGGTTCCAAGAATTATTTAAGTTATAGTGATTGAATAATTTTAAAATGAAAAATCCGTAATCTATCCTTTTATCATGTAATAAAAACAGTGTAATCTGCAAAATTAAATTAACTATGTATTATTACATCTTAATTTAATTTCTTTCACAACTGTTGAAATTAATGAGAATCAAAGTCAAATTGCCAAAATTACAAAGAAATGAAACTAAAATTGCATAGAGTTTAGGGATAATAAAGCTTTGGAGTTGATATATACCAGTAACTTAATTTCTAAAGAGGGCCATTCACTAACTTAATATGAGCCAAAATCACTGGTTGATAATATGAAAATGAATCCATCAAAAGACCAAATTCACAATGGGGATGACTTGTATTAAAAGTTAAAAAGTTGCATCGATAACAATTATGGGATTCACCCCACAATCATTCTCTTAAATGAAAAGTTCCTAAACGCAACATTTCGTTTGTAAGAGTTACCTTACATTCAATTCTAATATTACCGTTGAAAAAAAATGACAACTGAGTTCAAATTGCCACAATAACAAAGAAATTGATAGTTGCACAGACTTTATTAAGGAATTGTTTTGGGACTGAATGTTTTTGGTCCCGACATATGTTCTACTCCCTCCTATTCAAAATAAGTGTCGTTTTAGAGAGATTTTAATTATTCAAAATAAGTGTCGTTTACGATTTTTCATGTATGTTTATAATTTTATTTCCAAAATTACCCTTTAATTTCTCTAACATCCTAATTATACAAATTATATTTTCAAGGCAATTCAACATGCAATTAATAAGGTATATCAAACATTTCACTAGCTTTCTTAATAAGTGTGCATTTCTCTAAAGCGACACTTATTTTGAAGATAGTACAAATTACTACTTTTCCTTTATAATGTTTTGATAATCATAATTCATTTTCATTCCCTTAAAAGAGAATACAATGCTCGCTCACAATCGATTAAAGGGTTTAAATGAAGATAACAAACGTTTTAGATCAACACCAACAACTCAGGGAAAGTCCGATCAAAAGCCAATCTTTTTTGCTGTAAACATAAAGCAAATCATATTAATAAGACGAGTCCTTAGGAATCCGAGAGAAAGAGGGATGTTTAAATTAGGTTCTGTAAAATGTAAAGTAATTAATAAAGCGTTAATAAGTTCCTTGTAAGAGGGGCTAATTGTCTATTTACGGAAATGACAGTCGTTTCTTGGTTTTGCCTTTCATCTTAAACTGGTGCAAAGAAAATCAAATTCCCGAAGCGTCTTTTTGTTGGGTTAGTCTTTGGATTGCCTTGCTGACATAAGAGGCTGCTTACTTCCCGATACATAACGACAATTCTTGGATGAGATAAATATAAGAGATAGAGAGAGTGAAGAGAATTTTCAATGAAAATGACACCCCTCCTGTCCTTATTAATTCTTAATTAAAAAACAAATCATAAAGGGTTTGATTCAGATTTGAGAAGAGAAATTTTGAATAATAATATACATAGAACGTACGAGATCATACTGGAAGCTGAAACCCTAACGTCACTGACTGGTATGGTGGTTGGGTCCTCTAATTCCAACTGGAATCCGTGGAGAATAAGATTTGGTTACCAGTTCAGCGATGTAATTGGTATTGAAATTACAGTTAGGTAATGTTAACAAGAATTGATGAAATTTAGGCTTATTATTATCACCTACTTCTCTGAAATAATCAACATCATATATTGACTATGTACATAATAAAAAATAATTATAGATTCCTGAACCAAATCTAGTTAACCGGGTTAATATATAGAGTTATAAGACCGCCACTTTCCACGTCCTGGACCGACCATGCTGCCTATCACACTCTTATTTTTTTGTAATTCCATAAATGATGTTCATTTTGGATTTTGTAAAAGATCTTCAAATTGTGCATCTCATACTCTTGCAAAAAATGCTAGTTCCATGTCAGGTCTTGTTTATTGGGATTTATCTTTCTCATCTTGTATTTCTTCCGCTTTAGCTGCGGACAAGGTTTATTAATGTAGTTTCTTTTGTTTGATTAAAAAAAAATAGGCATGTATATGCCAATTCCCAAAAACAAAAAAAAAAAGAAGGATTTGTCAGCACTTGAAAGTTGCATCCCTCTCTTCTTCTCTTCCCGTGTTTAGATTAGAGTGCTTCCAAATCAGTTGACCTCTCATTTTTCAATTTTCTTTCTGTCCTTTTGGATTTTTACTTCACAGTAGACCTTGGGAAACCCCAATTTACTCTCTTCTAGAGTGAATGTTCTACAATTTATATTCTCTCAAAGATTATCTCCATGATAGACGGGGACGCGTTGGAAGAAAGAGTTCATCATCATTTACTTAATCATTTGTTGCTTAGTTCGATTTTCAAGACAATCATATAACGACACCAGAATGAAAGAAAAGGCCCTCATGGCCATAAGATGGCTAGCTAGGCGCTAGTTGCAATTAAGGAACATCTTAACATAATAGGCTATACGTGTCTAGTGATGTCAAAATAGAATTATATTATTAAACAACTCAATTTTTATTGATTCTTAAAATTTTGGTACTATTTTTTTAATAAAATTCCGATTTTAATTTGAAATGCATAAAACAAAGTGGAAATTAGTAGTTATATCAACAAATTTTGTTAAGAAATATTGTATTAAACATATGTCTTTCTAAAATTAAAAATTCTTGTATGGACTCACTGATCAGCTGCAAAACTATAATACTCCATTATATCAACTTAAAATTTCGTGAAGTTCATTATAGTACCCTAAGCGAAAGATGCCTATAAATTACAAAAAAAACTTCAATTTCACATGTTTTAAACATATACTTAATGTTCCCATACTATATGATCCGTTCTGAAAGAATTTGTTCTCTTCTTTTCAATTCACTGTTGTTTTAGTGGACGTTTAGAAAACAAAGGAACTTTTTGGTAATTTTGCTTAATTCTCAAAATGAATTTTCTACTTTTTAAACATGTGTAATGTAGCAACCTTTGTCTGCTTCGCACAGGTTTACCACTTCCTTATCTTTTCTTCTTGCACATAGTATGAAACATTAATTCAACAACATCCCACTAGGGTAAAGGATTAGTATAATATATTTCTGTTAATGGCTTCCGGGTCTACATTCTCTACTGGAACCTCTTCTGTCCTGAAAGCGTATGCATAACAAAATTCACACATAAAGATCAATGATGGGACAAACATATATTCATAGTTCATCAAAATGAAAGTTGCTTGGCTGCACTTCATACGAATTAGCTTTATAAGAAAGTTTAGATAGAGAGAGCTAGTCGCCAGAGAGACACAGATCCAATAAGTTTCTGCTTATGGATAACAAGAACGTAACAATACCTTCCACACACACACACACATATTCTTATTTCCATAGTTATATCTCCAATTCCAAATATATTGCTTTATATCATTATTGCTGCAATAACACCACCCTATCCCGAGTTTTAGCCAGGCTTAATATCTGACGATATCCTAGATATTACTAGGCTTTGGGTAGGCATGCACTCTTCAATAGCATTGATGTGAATGGATATATGTAAGCTCATCCGTTAATAAATATTCATATTAGTGCTTACAAGAATATACAAATCTACTGCCCTAGATATGAGGTCACATTTATTTGGTCAAAGACCACTTGATCGTATGTATCGTACAAAATTAAGAATAAGCTGAGGATAAGAAGTTTACAGAATTAATGGCAGAGAAAGATGTGGTGGACGTTCCTCCAATCCATCCTATATCCTGTTTTTTTATACACAAAGTTGCATGCAAATTGACGAAGGGTTATCTCAAATTGTTTCAAGATAACTATTTTAGTTTTCAACACTATATCATAAATACAAAATTTTCAAATTATGAAAGCCGATTTGAACCTAAAATTTACTAATTTGACGATTAATAAAATCTGTAAGTTAGATGAGAAAAGCTCAAAAGAAGCGATACATATTTCGTGATTATAATGGTCACTGGAAACATGAGTTTGTTTTCAAGACCGGTCGTTGCCCTATTCTTCGTGCTGAATTATGGACTCTTTATCATGGTATTCATCTCACTTATAATCTTACTTATTTGGATGTTCTTGTTGAGAGTGATAATGAGATTGTTATCAAGATGTTGAATGATGATGTCCAAGCAAATTCAGATTGTTCCTCTCTTGTTGCTCGAATCCTCGACCTACTGAAGCGTTTTAATACTGTAAAACTCACTCACATCTATAGAGAAGGGAATTTTACTGCCGACTCCCTTTCTCACCTTGCTTTTGATTTTTCTATTGATTTTCATGTTTTGAGTCAAGCTCCTCTTAGTGTTTGTAGATGGCTTGATCATGATTTAATAGGGGTCTTTTATGTTAGGTAATGTTCTGCTTTTGTGAGCACTACTCATTTTATCCTAAAAAAAAAATAAGATGAGAGTCATGTTTGGCCATAATGAAAAAAAATTGAGGTCGACAAGGTGGGACAGTGTCAGTCGTTTGTTATCGTTTACGAAAATAATTAAAGTATGACGTGCGATCTTCTTGGATGTAAACTTGATTTCTAGTACAGGCACATTTAGTTTATGCTTGATACTAATCAATACTCCATTACCTCATACTTATCATGCATGTAACATAACATAAGAATGCAACTCATGTAAGTGGAGGATGAGGATGTGGTGGTCTCCAAGCGACCACCCCGTGAGCGCTCTCTTTCTAATAATGGAATGTGCAAGTCAACTCCTTGTTAAGGTTTAAATCTTGAAAAAGTAATGCCCTTCCCTTCTCATCTCTTGTCTTATATTGGAGATATATTGTCAGCACTCAGTAGCATTGGGTACTGGATCTCCTCCTGTTCCTGTGCCGCATGCATATAGATGACAAGCATGCATGGAGATGGAGGCATCGATTCGAATGATGGATTGGAGGAGGGGCCGCCTACGTAGAAGGGACGATAAATAAAGGGCCCATTCGTAATGCGTATACGTGGTAGTTGGAGTGCATTAATCCATCTCACAACCACAGAGTTCCCGTGGCCTGGACCTATTTGGCGGTTGTCATCCCTTTATTTGGCTCTTTCTATCAGTTATGAAGCCTTTTCATTCCAATAAAATTTTTTTTTCCAGAGAGCTAGCTATTAAGTAAACAGTACATCGTATACTGGATATCCCTTTCACTAATCTGCAAGTTGTTATGTGGCATTACTCACACATTCTTAATTTAACTTTTATATAATTGAATGCAGCAAATCGTAAGGGGTTATCAAACAACATACATATATAAATATTGATATGGACCCAACCAGAAAAGTTGTGGTTTTGGCCAGTCACCGACCATCTGCCAGGTTAGTTACATGGGATTGTTCTTTTAACCGCCCAACAAATGTTTTCTAGTAAGTATGTACCGACGAGTCTTTGTTTTAGGCCTCTAAAGCCCCACCAGCCAGCATCATGTCCAAGACCAAGAGCGCTCTCATCGCTCCGTGAGAACCAAAAATATCTAAGGCATCTTTCCTCTCTTCTCACATCAGTCCCAGGGAACCAAAAAACAAAAAAGACAAAAACAAACCTTAACTTTTCTCTCAGGAAGATGAAGACAAAGTTGATTAATATTTTGTTGACATATATGGACGTGACCTCCTCTTTAGTCATCCTGAAAAGGTTCTCTCTATTTCTCGATGCTACCTGCTGCCGTTTTGATTGGAATCATATTCTTGCCCTTCTGATGCCCTTACATGTGTTATCAACTGTTCTACAACCTCTGTTCACACGATATACCCTTGAAAGGTTTTCTTTTATGAAGTCATGCAAACATTTGTAATTTCTGTCAAGAGTTTCCGTCATTCCTTCTCTACCACTGTTAATTTGGATTTCTCATCAACTTAATATAGATGGTCACCTACTCGTTTTCACTTATCCAGTGTCCCATCCTATAGTAGGGCAAGCTATTTTGTACTACCCACTTATATTGATATCTTATTTTGGTTCTTTTAGTTTAATAAGATATATCAATTCTCCACTTGGATAAGTTCAATTAAAAAAATAAAATTTCCCAATCTTCCATTTTACTAGATTTTTTTTACTTTGATCCTATTATGTACCAAAACTTTAATAGAATTCCTGTTACTATTAAAAATATGATGACAAAACTAAATGGCTGAAAATTATAGATGTATTCCTTTAAGGAAATAGTGAAAAGAAATATTGAGAAACTGAAAAAAGTATGAGAAGTAAAACATAAGATATTAAATTAACAGAAAAATACATAAATAGGGAAGATTAAAAATGATTATTTTGTATCATAATGAGGTATCTCGTATTGAGTAAAAAGAGTAATTGAATAAAGTATGCTAAATATGAAAATCATTAATTTGATATAATGACAATTCATAATAATTTCAAAACAAGGAGTTCATGTTTATCTTGAAGAAATTCAATTTGATAAACCAACTCTAATTAGGTGAAAATATCACCAATTTAATCTTTACTTGGAGCAACGAGTCATTAAACACCAATCTACGGACTCAACCTGTCAGCGATGTTGGGAACTTGAATCCATTCTATATATTGTTCGGAATGGTTGTAGAACAAAGCATTTTTGGCGTAGCTTTTCCACTAATCTCATCTCAGACGGATTCTTCTAGGAAGAATTGACGTATTGGCTAATGGCTAATTTTCAGCGATATCAACGCATTCAGGGGCTCGCATGGTCGTTAATATTTGGAACAACATGTTGGTTTCTCTGAAATTGGCAGAACAAATCCATTTTCGATCCCAAATTCTCTTGGTTGGTAAATCCGCACAGTATAATGTTCTAATATGTGCTTTCGTTTGTTCAAGCTAAGCTACTGGTTAGCAAAGCAATACAAAACCCTAAAGTGAGGATAGAGACTCTAGTGGGATGGACCAACCTCCAACAGGACTGGATATGCCTTAATACGGATGGAGCCTACCATTCCTCGACTTCGCACGCGATAGCAGGGGCCTTCTTCGGGATAGCACAAGTAGATGGTTAGGAGGTTTTGGGCATAACATCGGGTATTGCACCTCAGTTTGTGCTGAACTATAGGGGGTATTTTCGGGCCTCACTCTTGCCTAGAATGAGGGTTGCCAGAAAATAGAACTTGAAGTAGATTCATTAATTGTTATTCGCAGTTTATCGGTCTCAGCTACAACATATACGCCTCACACTAATTTAATTTTAGGGATCCAACAACTTCTCAACCAAGAATAGATTGTGAAAGCTAGGCATATATACCGAGAGGCTAATCGAGCTACAGATTGGCTAGCGAACCATGCTAGGTCCTTAGATCTTGGTATCCATTAGTATCAATACCCGCCTGTGGGTTGCTTTAATATCCTAGTAGAGGATATAGCTGGGGTTTTCTTTCCCCGATTGATAACATAATATGTGAATGCGTTTCCTTATGATATATTAAAAAAATGGATATGCTACTAGCGCTAACTTATTCATAAACAAAATTATAATTAAGTTTTCATATATTAAATGATTAATGAAGGACTAGATTAACATATATATATAATTGTTTATATCATATGTTTGAGAGTGTTGAATTGGGAAACCTTTAATTTGTACTTTAGATAGTTACGTATTAAGATAGATGCCTGGTCATGCTACAGTAATTTAGAAAAGTATTTGCTCATATAAGGATGAAGGTGGTTTGGGAGTTCACTTTATTCATGTATTTGATAAGATTGTATTGGCCAAGAGATTATGGATAATCATTAGTGACAAGGATTTCTTGTGGATCAAATGGGTCCGTTGTCACTATTTAAGAAACAACTTATGGGTTTGTAAGCCTAAGCACATTTCTTTATGGAGTATGCTGTAGATAATGAAACAAAGAGACATTTTTTGGCCCTTGTTCCAAATCCAAATTGGTAATGATAACAATAAATGGCCATAGAATGATATTTGGGGTACATTTGGCACTCAAATTTGCTCCCTAATATCTCCAACCTAGGACACTTTTTTCTAGTAATTGCCAAAGTAAGTTCTATAATCAATGGTGGTAACTAGTTTTTCTATAATATATGTTTTATAGTACTACAAAGTAACTTCCTAGCTTACTTACCCAACCATAATGAAGAGGGCACAATCATTTGGTTAAGGCAGCACAGTCATTTAGTTAAGGCACAACTTAGGATTGTTCATTAACAAGTCTTATATATGGATTTGTTCAAATACTCAACACCTAAGGTTTATGGGTGTGAATTTGTATAGAAAAAAAAATACTTAGCTCTCAAGGTATCTTTTGTATTATGGCTTACTACTAAGGAAAGACTTGCAACACTTGATTACGTTAGAGGAGCATATGTCCCAATGGTAAATCTTAACTATAGGCTATGCTTGACCTTCATTGAGTTTGTTAATCACTTATTTTTTGATTGCCCTTCTTCTAACTTGATCTGGAATGACACTCTCAATAGATTAAAGGCACATCATTCTTTGGGCCTCAAACTTAGGACAACTCAATAAGGATGATGCTACACATCTTTAGCTAGCTCTTAGTTTCCCAATGTACAACTTATGATGCTAAAGAAATCAAAGTATGTTTAGGAAAAAAATACTTAGATGTCAACTTTGTCATTCAAAGTAATATTAGTTAGATAAGTGAGATGGATTTGATAAGATGTGTTGATGTAGTTCTCTCTTTAGAGACTAAATCACATTTGAATCTCTAAGGAGGAGCTCTAGTGCAAAGCTTTATTCTAGCTTATAGGGGAGCCTCTTTATGTCTAGATTATATGTGGGTCAATTCTAGTTAGTGATTATTACTTGTTTTGATAGTTTTATGGTTTTAGCTTGCAATTTCATTGGTTAGTTGTCCTGTATTGGCTTTTATATTATCTTGGACATTTCTTTCACTATTTTTTAGGTTTGTATGCCTTGTATAAATGTTTGCTTTTCCCTAGCAATGTTATTCATTTCAATTAAAAAAAACGAATGACAAATGCCTTGTAATTATCTCCAATTAAACCATTTTATATCTTTAACTTTCATTTTTCTTTATTAAACCTAACTGCTTTTAGAAACTTTTTAGTGTAATATTTTTCTAACTATGGTTTTGACCTAGTTCCTTTTTTTAAAAATGAAATTAGTTGAGAAACCAAGCTTACTAAAAGACCCCATTTTACCTATAATGATGACTCAATCCTCTTTAACCAATATAGTGTCTCCTCTTTCAGAACCTCCTAAGACCTCAACTTCCTTTACTAGCCCTAGTTACTTCAATAATTCACCAAGCTATAGCTTAGAAATCTAGCAATTTACCCTGTAATGGCTGATACACTTATCCCCCTCCGCTTTCACATTCTCTATCATTTAAGAAATTGTAAATAGAGGCAACTTACTAAAGACATCTAAGAAACATATAGCGTTAAGTGGTGGGAGACCGTTCACCATAAGAAAAACTGTTTTTTTCCTTCTTAGTCAAAGAGTGATTCTTTTATAATCTGACAATTTATGGAGGTCTTCAGAGATGATTCTATAAGATGGGACACTATTCTAATTAGATATTTCATAGATAAAAGAATCCCTTTTCCCTAAGTGCAAGCTTGAGTGAAAGTTAGCTAGGGTAAGTTAGGGCTTGAGAAAACTCTAATTAATAAGAAGGATGTCATCTTCAAATTTAAAAGTGAATCAAGTGTGGAAAAAGTCATTGAAATAGATCCCTAGCATGTTTTAGGCAACCTTGTCTTGTTAGAAATATAGAGGCCATGAATGAATCCTATAAAAGAATAACAGAAATATTATATCTATTTATATAAACTTTCACAATGTACCATTAGTGTACTGGATCACTATAGGTTTGAATTATCTTGCTAACTCTATTATGAAAACAGTATGCTTGGATGAGTATACCATAGGTTTTAAAAAATAAGATATGCTAGAATTTGTTTGGAAGTAGAGGTTTTAAAATTTTTACCTGATATATTGAAACTAAAAAAATTAGTGAAGATAGCAATTAGAATCATAAATTATACTAACTTATTGATGGAAACTATCTACCCAAACTAAGAAAAATCTTGGAAGCGTACATGTAAAAAATATTCAAATGTAGAAAGCTCTGAATTGGTGAAATTTAAGACTACCAATACTTATATAAACATGGGGAAAGAAAAGCAATATTTGCTAAAAGAGGGATAGAAATCAAATAATTCATTACAAACACACTAGGATAATTTAAGAGCTCCATGAAATAACTATGGCTCAGAAGGTATGAAACTAGATCTACAAATAATAGGAATCACAGTTATTAGCATAACTTCAAATTTTAATTGGGTATTGAATACACAGGATCTATATTTGACTGATAAGGGGACTAAGACTTGTCAAAGGACACCCCTCGAAATAGGCCTTGGAGACAACTCAGTATGGTGTATCAAAAGTAAGATGAAAAGAGGGGATGGTTATGGATAACCTTTCAAATAGATCTAAAAAATGTGATGAAAATGTTGTTAGTATAAAAGAAGACTAGGAAGGACATTAAAGAAGAAAGGGAACCATTCCCTCACTTTATTCCCATAATGTTGTCTTGGAATATTATGAGAAAAATTTTCCTAAAAGGAAGAAAATATATTATTATCTGTAGTCAAGAAAACCTTACATAATAGGTCTCTTGGAAACTAAAACTAAAGAAAATAAACTTCACAATTGCCAATGGATGCTTAGCAAGAATTGGAATATTTTAAAGAATCACCAATCAAACTATGATGAAATGAGTATTATTACTAATAATCCTAGCTTATTTTAGGTGCATCAATTTTTAGCATCTGACTAGTTCATCCATTTAGGGATTAGTATCAATCAAGACCCTGATTACCTTAAAGTTTCATTCTTCTATATGATAAACCATGAGTTCTAAGGAAATATTCTTTGAAAAAATATGAAAACTCTAAGCTCTTCCATTCAAACTCCATAGTTAATGTTAGGTCACTTCAACTCAACAATATTCTCTTTACATAAAAATTTAAAGCATGGAGGCCAAGAAACTAATCCAAACCTTACCTTTATGACTAGTAAGATTTGACATCAATATGATAAGACCAAGGAACAATTTTTCGTAATAAGTTTGATATAATAGCAACCATCACAAAAATAAAAAAAAAGGCATAAATCACCAAACTCCAAAAATGAAAAGAATTGGGATTAATAAAATTCTAAGGTTGATCTTTCCTAGTGAGCTAGATAAGATCGATAGTTATTAAAGAACCTAAAACAAGAGTTTCTCTAACAACAAGGATAAAAAAAACACTTTCCAAAGTAATTTGTTAAATAAAACATAAAGTCCTCTTTAAATCCATAAGATAGCCTTATATAGCCTTAAATAGAAACATAAAAACCTATGAACTATAATATCTATCCAAATAGAAGTTTAAAATTTAAAAACTATATAAGTATGAGTTTACCATGTCTCCAACTTTCAAAACTGATAATAATTTTATTCTAAAAATTTTAGTGCACATCACAAAGATGAGTTACATCGATTATAAGTTCAACTCTAGCACTAGTTTGCTTATGCTTCTTTAGACTAAAAATCCAATAAAAGATTGGTGCTTATTTATTTATTAGTATATATGGTGCCAATTACATTATACAACCCCTTTTCTATAGTTTACTCCTTCACGTAGATCAACATTATAGCCTTCATTCATTCTATTAAGAAGTTAAACTTCACTACTGACATAAAGATCCACTATTAAAAATTAAGATCTTCTTTTTCCTTCTTTACTTTACTATTTTTGATAGCTCTCCAATGTTCTTTAATGAATCTTTAGCATCTTTTAGTGCTAAAATTGAACCATCATAAGCTATATAATCCCTTCTTTATACCTCTCCTATGTAAAAGCCTATTTATTTCAAGTCGATGTTTGATTCCTATTGTTGGGACCCGATTCGAGAACCGGATCCCAACCGAAAGATGTAACACGAATACAGAAAAACGAAGTGGCGGAAAGCGAATTCGAAAGAAATCGAATTTGAAAGAACGGAACGGAAGGCGAAATGCAAAGTAGCCAACCGAATCGGATAACGGATCTCAAAAGCAAACGGTACAAATAAACGGACAAAAACAAAAGCGAAGATCGGATAAAAGCGAAAAGCGGAAGCGGACGAATCGAAGCAAATCGAATACGAATTGAAAGCAAAGCAAACAAACTGATCGATTTGAACTGAAACAAATTCCGACATCCGTTGAAACAAATGCACTCATCGCGTTGGAAACCTAGACTATCCAAATCCGGTATAATTTTTTTTTCTCTTTTCTTTTCTTTTTCCTTAGTCCTTTTCTTTTTCATTCTAATTCACCTTATTCCATCACATACAAAATCATCCATATACAATTTTAATACTTAATCATATGCTTGGATACTCATACAAAACTCAAACCTTGATCATATTCTTATAAATCCATACAAATTCCCAAATTACATTTTTATCCCAAATTTTATCAAAAATTCGGCAGCATAACGGCTACCTTTGACCTAACCCAAAACCTGCAAAGGTTCAAAAAAACACTTCTAAAATTCCAATCAATTACACACTCATCAAAATCCACCGGACCCTCCGTCCGGGATCTCAGCAGATAAACACAAACCTATTCTAAACTGCTTCAAATTGTTATTCATGTCCAACTCATTTCAGTTTTCAATCCATATTCAAAACACATTCTACATATCCAAAGACTATGAATTCTTCAAGTCAATATACAAATCATAATTGGAAAACAATCATATTCAAATCACATTCATATCTTTCCATAGTTCCTATCCAAACACAACCCAAAATCTAGTCATAAGCAAATCCCATAATCCATGAACCGCATATAAATCCATTTCCATAACACAATTTCTTATACAATCTCAATAATTTCATACACAATTTCATATACAAATTCAATGATTCCAAACACATCATCATTTGATTTCTTACAAATCCTTAATGGCTTTTCCGAGCCATAATCCAAATTATTCAAAACACGGAAATATACACAAATTGAACTGGTGTCCTGACAGTCTTTCATCCGATCTCCTGCTCGAATACCTGGAGATGGGGATGAAGGGGGGGTGAGCTCGGAAGCTCGTGGATAACACATTTATAAATTGACAAATAAGCAGAAATCATTTTTCATAAGC
>JAOTIZ010000005.1:19776985-19787280 GCA_027123425.1 Erythroxylum panamense | reverse complement strand
TCCATCAAATCTCAAGTAAAAAAATTAGGACCATAAAACTAAGATTATGAAAATAACCAAACTACTAATGAACATCTTACAAACTACTCAATTAAAACAAAAACATATAATTGTTGGGTTATCTCCCAATCAGTGCTTCTTTATAAGTCTTTTAACTGGACTTCTTAATAAGTCCTTCAACTTGGATCCATAATCACGAGCTTACTTCCACCCATTTTCCCACATAATAGTTCACTAGTCTATAAATAGGCCATACGCTATAATGAATGCCTATGATACCAAATTAATAAAACTACGTGAATCTAGTCATGCCCTTTTTAGTAACAAACTATTAATATAAAAAGGAAAATAAAACTCCTTAGATCTTTGATGGACTCTAACAGTATATTTTGTGGGAAGTAGGAGCCCTCCATACTTAAGATGATTGTTGATAATTCCTTAGTAGCCTCTTTATTTGGCTACTACTCTTCATATTCCTCTTTCTCATCTTCTTTTTCTTCTTAAATAGCAACTTCCTCCTTTTTCTTCAACCTTTGACTTCTCTCCATACCATAAAGTTATTGTACTCACATATTCCCTTAAACGTGACTTAGTGTATCCGAATAAAACATTTGACTCTTTAGTTTTATAGAGGGTAACCTCAATTGAAGAAACAAATTCATAAGGGTATCCTCAAGAAGTTGACACTTGTTTTACTATTGTTGTTATAGAAATCTGTATAAAGCATGATCATTCCTTACAAGGTTGTAATAACTGCACCATTTTGAATTATAAGCATTCTTGTATTAGGTGCCTTGAGGCCAATTCTCCATACAAGTTGGATTCCCATGTTTATAGTTTGGTGTCTGACATTCATCATCATCACTCCGTCAGAAATCCTGCAATGAAGCAGGGTCTGGGGAGGTCTGATAGTATACAGCCTTGCTCTTACATAGTAGAGAGGCTATTTCTGGTGGACCCACATGTAAATGAGACAATGTAAGAATGATGCAGGTTACGGAAACAATTCATTAAAAATAAAAAATAAAAAATATCAATTGTGGGGAATACCTGAAGGAGGTCAGATCTGCAAGAACCTAATAGTCTATAAAGTCCATCCCTCCTTGTCACTCACTAAGTAAGGGGACCTTCCTCAGAGACCCTGCCGGCATGACCCCCTATTGTCCCCCACATATGCCATGCAATCTATGCAACGTGACAGGGCATCTCTAAGTAACTACTGTATTGATTTGGGTAACTGGAACTGTTAATCATTCACCCTTATCCGATCACGCCAAACTTTTCTATTTTGAGCAACTACCTCATTAAGGGCCAACTCTGACATATCTGCCTTGATCACTTCCCGCCAGTTCTTATACGGCCTCCCTCTTCTCCTCTTATATTCACTAAGTATTATTCCCTCATAGCTTTGTACTGGAGCGTCGGAGGGCCTCCTCTGCACATGGCCATACCATCTAAGCCTAGTCTCTCTCAACTTATCGGCAAAGCTGACTACCCATAGTCACTACCCATAGTCTCTGTCGCACGACCCGGTTCCGTACCTTCATGATTAGGGTTATCACCACCCATAAGTATCACAACATGTCATAAATATAAGTTAAGCTTCTAAATAAATACCACTAGTCCTTTCGTTCCATGTTTCCAATACTATCATAAGCAATGGCATGCCATAATCCCTTTAAGAATAATATCCTCTCCATCATTCTATTGTGTGTGATGGCTACAAAAATGAATACCCAAATCCTGAAAATAAGCCACAAACATATGATTAATAAAAGAGTTATAAGGAGAAATAAAGAAATATAAAAAGAAAAGAAAATACTACTTAGAAAAAATTTAACTGGATTAATAAAAAATGTTTTCTTAATAGTATAGTCCCCAACCACAACTCTTAAAACTTGGCAATGTCTTTTAGTTTCAACAACTAGAACATGGTGTAACTATAGCTAGTACTAGCGAGTCGGTTCGATCCCATGAGGACTAAAATTACTAATACTTACCATCTTTCTATTTTCTAGGCCAACAAATTATTGTGATGATGATTAATCAAATGTAAAACTAAAATAAATCAACAAAATTGATAACTAGAATGGAGATTAAACTAAGAAATAATCAATGAAAAAAATCAGTACCTAGAATTTCAATCCCTAAGAACTTCTCATGCAATCGTGATGTCTCTAATTAATTTTTTCTAAAGTTCATTAGACTATAAAAATCCCCCAATTTGCTAATATCTTTGTCAATACTATTAATGCCTAGCCCTAGGTTAATTAATTGAAATATCTTTTTCATTAAAACTCCTAGAATTTTAATAATCGATTTTTGAATTTTAATAGTAGGTTTCACCTAATCCAAAAGATTTATGTTGACCTATCTCTAGGTTTGCATACAACTCCTTTCAATTATGCTAGATTTATTCGGTACATTGGATTTCTTAATCTCAGTTGCACACTAAAATTCCCACTATATTAATTTAAGAATAATCAGGAACACATAATTGAATCTTAATGAAACTTAATAATAAATTGTATCAAAATAAAGTCACTACATAATCTATCACAAGGTTTATCTAATCCATGTACCATAGAGGATGTAATTCATAATTATAGAAATGTAACAATAAGAGTAAAGGAAAACCAAAACTAAAAGAAACATGATGAAATCCTTTCTAATCTTTATGAAATCCATTTTAGATTGATGGAAATCCATTCTAGATGTATTCCCTTGCTTGGTCTTCATTCTTTCTATCATCTTATGTTATCAATTGGTGTTTCCCAGTCCTTCCTCCTTACTTTTCCTCTTAATTTTTCCTTTTATAATTTGAACATTATGGTTCTAAGTGGTACATATATCATATAACTCTCTGGAACTTTAAAACTACTTATTTTGCATGAAACATGTCAATATGGACATGTAACCCATGTTAACTATTAGATTCTTCATAACTTAGTTAAAATAGCTCTAAATCACCCCCAAACTTGTACCAATTCATTCATTTTGCTCCAAATAAGTGAATTACAACCTAAAAATAAAATAGGAATGAATTAAGTTAAAAAATTAAAAAAATCTCAAATAAGCAAGCAAAATACACTAAACATGGGACTGAAAATACGACTAAATCATCATTTTTTGCTAACCAAATTGGTTGTTTAAAAGATTGAGTAAGGTCAAGTCTTTAGATTCCATGACAAATATAAGAAGTTAAGGTTATGCAACCTCTCTTTTGTGGATGACCTCTTATTGTTATATGGAGATGACTCTAGTTTAATACAAATACTGTTGAAATCATTACAATTAGTTGGATGATCTTTGGCTTAACTATAAGTAAGAGAAAAGTTACACGTATGTATTTGTTAATTCTAATGATCTAATCAGTACACTCTTCGAAATATCAGGTTAGGAGCTTCCATTGAAGTACCTAAAATCCCAATCTTAGATAAAATGGTATTATACAAGGACTGCTAACCTCTATTAAATTCAATTAACAAAAAAAATTGATTATTGGAGTAACAATTTGCTATCATATGTTAGCAAGTTGTAAATAATTTTATCTATGTTTAATAATCTCCATATGCATTGATGTTATCACTTGTACATGCCCTAAAAGCTAATCAAGGATGCAAAAAAACAAACAATTTCTTATGGTCTAGAAGATTAGATAATGCTTTGGGGCTGAAGTAAGATGGTTTAAGGTATATGCATCTAATGAGGAGGTGGTTTGAGGATAAAATTTTTTTTGAAACAAAAAGAAGATGCTTTAAGCAAAATGGATTTGGAAGCTTTCCACATACTTCGAATCTATGTGGGTCAAGTAGATGCATGCTAACATCATTAAACACTATAGCTTTAGGGGTATCAAAGCCAAACAAAACACTTATTAGACTCTCATCCAATTGTTAAAGCTAAGAAACATTACGTGCTAGGAAATGAAATTCAGAGTTGGGAATGGAAATAACACATCGTTTTGGTTTGAAAAATGTAATGAGTTAGGGCCCCTATATAAAATTCAAAGCTTAGATAATTTGAAGCTCTTAGTACCTTTAAAAGCTAAGGTAAGCTTAACCACAACATATAGGGATTGGTATTTCAAATTAAGGGCTTTTAACACAATCATCCTCAAGTATAGACCAAGCATAAAGGCAAATGATAAACTAATATAGAGGATTCATAAATTTAAAAGGTTCACTGATAAATTTTGCTTAAATTTGTTCAACGTTTCTGCCTAAAAAGTTACTTGGTAGAAGCTAGCCTAGTTTAATAATAACTCTCCTACGACATCTTGTATACTTTAGTTAGCTATCAATAAGCAATGAAAAATATTATACAAATTAAAAGATATTACTCTAACTAATATATTTTGTAAAATGTGGAAGCAATTCCCTGACACTTGAAATCATCTTCTATTTTATTAATATTACTCAATCATATTCTGGTGTTAAGCATTGAGGCTCTATAAAATACATTGTAATAAACAATTGGCCTTAGTTCATGACTTGGGATGAATAAGTGAGATTTACCCACCAGATTGATTTAATAGTCTTCAAACTAATGACTAGTTATGGCATACATTTATTATAGAAAAAGAGCAATATAAAAATGTCTTAAAATTACTATTCTACATTTCAAGTCTTCAACTTAATTACTAATCTTTGATGGACCAGGAAGATAATTTTTAGCATATAAAGTCTAACTAAGAATAAGCTCTAAGTTTATAGTCTTTTAGTGTGATGATTAACTCTTGAATAAAATTTCTTATAAAGTGATTGGTAAGGACACATAACTCTTTTCATATCCTTTATATATCTATAGAGAATGGCTAAGGTTATGTTTCTTATAAGCTAGCCAATTTACCTATTTTCTATTGCATTTTATAGTTTAGATTCTAGCTATGTTTTGCTTGTTATAATCTTCTTTATTGATTTTAATGCATTTTTCTCTTTTTTAAAAAATAGCAAATTCATTATATTTCTAAGTAGGATAAGCAAGACTAGTATGAATTTTGCAGTTCTCAATCTTATTTAAGGGTTTACAAACAAAGGCAAGTTTAAAGTAATTTAGTGGTGTAATAGGTAAGGAATTTATATTAATTTCAATAAAGAATATAGTTACAACTAATTATTCCCTAATAGTCCAAGATTTAATTAAGCTTCCCAAGTAAATGGAAAAGTACCGTGTTAAATTTATCAATAATAAGTGTTTAATTCATACATAACTAAGATGAAGGAAGAATAGAAGTTAGTCAAGATTTTACAAGAAAAATATAATGATTTTAGTGGAATGATATGAACTTTTTCATGAAAGATGCTTCATGCATGAAAGAATAAAAGATGTACGCTCAAGTATGTTCAAGACTAGAAAAATAGATTGGAAATAAAAGGACATTAAGAAACATATCTAAACTTCTTACTTTTTACTAATAAGGATAAGTAGTGTTTAACAAGTTGCAGATGGATCAAAATAAATTAAAAAATTGTCAAAATAAGATTGTTCTTTCCTGGGGTCAATTCTTAATTGCCAAAATCCTACTTTCAAATCAAACTTAGAGGTTTAACCATCAATTATTTATTTTAATATGTATAACAAGTATTAAACAGTTTAATTATGATCTACAAGATTTAAATTCATTTGAATTATCAAGAAGATAAATTGTTAAGATCAAAGACACCACTTTGATTACTATTTGATTACCTCAAATTTAATATCCTTATTTTACCTTTAGTCTTTTTTGTAATCACTAATTCCATATTTTTTAACCCTTAAATAAGTTATGTCCCCTAAGTTCAGCTTTAAATATCTCAAATCACATTGAAAATTTCAAAATCCAAAATTTTAAGAGATTATTGCTTAAGAATATCGTCAACACACTTATATCACCTACTTGTAATGTCAATACAGTTTAAACTTGTTTCTACTTAGTAAAAAAAAAGTAGCCCGTACTATTAAGTTAAAAAAAGAAAAACGGAGGGGCACCCCATTGAGTTCTTAATAACAAATAAATTCTTATTCGTATAAATGGACGTTTAAATGAAAATTGGATTCACTTTTGTTTATGCGATTTCAAATATTTCAAAAACAAACGTAGAACTACTCGGATGGAGTAGAAAATGGATTTAAAATAGGTAAAAAAAAATCCCTCCCCAAGTCGTGCCTGCATGTTTCGTTGCACACGGCTTTCCCTATGTATACATTTTACTTACCCCTTCTATACATAATCTCTAAGAAAGTTGAAACCTTTCTTTTGCTTTTTAGTTATTATATTTATTCATTGAATAGGTGATGATACAATGATTCTAACACTAAGTTCAATCATAAATGAAGCCATAAGTGTTTAAAAGAGCTAAAAAGATTAGTTGAAGTTATATCAATTAAAACACTAATTAAATCGATGGAATACATTTTATTTACTTCTTCTAATCTTTTTATTTGTATTATTATTTTTAGGAGTAGCCCTTGCATAGAGTACAAAGCAAATCACTATTTTAAATTTGTTGATAGGAAAATCAAATTCTCTTACGGTATGTTTTAATTATTTCTCTTCATATAAGCTGTTTAAATTTCCTTCCTTTGTATATGAAATTAGATAGATGCCTTTATAGTGATTTTATTTGTTAGAATGTCATCTTTCCCACTAAGCTTTGTTTACTCTTTTTAATTAATGAAAAATTAACTTTTACAACCAACTTATATAGGAATATCCTTTGTTGTAGGAAATCTTTCTAGAAATTGCATGTAAGGTTGCTAATTTGGATTAAGTTTAAATGAAAATAAAAAGAAGGGAGAGTAAATGAAAATAAACTTCTACTTTGCAAATGCAATAACTTTGTCTTTTCTATGAAGTTGTTCTTTAAAAGAATAGATTGGTTTAGATTTGAGGAATTATTTAGCTTTATATTTCTTAGAATGACATGAATCCCCAACACTAATCTTTATTTTTTAAAAAAGATTATAATTAAAGTAAATAAATTTTCCCATAAAAAATGCCTTGGTCATTATATTAGCAATTTGCTCTTTTGAAGAGCAATGCTCAAACTTGACTTTACCTTCCTTTTTAGCATCTCTAATGATATGAAACTTAGCTTTTAAGTACTTAGTTTTCCATTTTAGACATGATTCTTTGTAATGATAATTTTTCATTTAAGGGTTTTTGCCTAAGGATTGCTAGTTTTGAGTCATCTTCATTAGTGATATAATCATCCATATACATGACAATAATAAGCTTCAAATTACTACCTCTTTTACGTACATGCAATGTTTCTTCCTTTTCATTACATTTCATTCTTTTCTTAATTAATACTCATCTATATTGTTAGACCAAGCTCTAAAGGCTTACTTCAAACTATATAAAGGTCTTAATAGTAAATAACACCATCCTTTCTTCTAATAATGATGAAAATGTCCTATTGCTTAACATAAGGAATACAACGCTCACTAATAGGACTAATGATATTTGTTATCAATACAATAGGATCTAGGACTCTTATATCAAAAATAGGTTATTACATAAAATCAAATACACAAAATAGGGATATAATTTCCACATTTTAGAAAAGAAAGGATTAGGATTGATAAGATTCTATGATTGATCGCCACCAATAAGCTAGAAAAAATCATAGTTAATAGATAACCTTATCTAAGAGTATCTCTAAAATAAGATGAAGAAAATCCTCTCTAATGTAATTTTGATTAATATAAAAACAACTCCTAATTTTACATCCATAATATAGCCTTATATAGGCCTAAAACCTTAATAACATCATAACTCTAAGGGATAGAATCCTAAAAGGAAATAACAACCTGGATGTAATCTAACTAGAAACAAATAAATTTGAAAGATAAACAATACTAATCTAAACATAAATATTGGAATTTCAAACAAACTAAAAACATTTAATTATAAAGTCCTAGAAGAAAATAACATCTTTTTTTAGGAATTAAATAATTGTATCCTAAAAGAAGGCATAGCCTTAAGAGTGTAACTAAGATCAATCAATCTAGGATGGAATTACAAAAAAATCAAACCCAAGATTCAACTAATCCACCATGTTTAGAAGAAAATTGTATATTTTAAAAACAACTTAGCTTAGAATCCCCATCTTTGATTTATCTCTTCTGTTGTGATAGTTCTACTTCCTAGAAGTAAGAAATGCTCCTAAATTTTTCCAATTGTGGCTTTGGGGAATCTTATTGTTTAAATTTTATACTATTTCTTTCCATCCATACTTCATATATTTCAACATTGAATGTCAGCTTACCTAGTTCTTTGTACCTTTTCTTCCTATTGAGTTGTAATAGTTATTGTGTTAATTAGATCCAATAGTAACTTAACTCCTTTGAATTGCACACTATTTTGATTTTGTTCAATAGGGTGCATATGAATTGGCATTAGAAATACTAGAGGTATCTTGTTTCTTATTGTTGTGAGCATCGAGTTGAGATTTTAATTATATCCATAGTTTCCAATATGCATCTGAGAGTTTACTAAATGATGTATGAAAATTTGGGGCAATTTCCATAGAACTATGTCAACTTATGCCAGTTTACTTTTGGTTTAGAATACATGAACAATCCCTTGTAAAAGCTATTGGTGAACTTTCCTAGGGTGCGTACTGCCCATAGTTTTGTCTTCCCTATCATAGTTAGGTTTATAATCATTTCCTTAACTATCTTTTAAAATCCTCTTTTCTTAAATCTCTATTTTTAGTTCTTAATCTGCTCATTCACTTTAGCCCCAAGTCTCATCATGTGCCTTAAGTGGAATAAATCAGGATAAATGTATATGGACCCTTCTTTGACCAACTACATAACAGATAGATGTTCTTTCTCTATTGTCAATGATGCTTTTTATGTGAGGTGCTACTTCAGCTCTTAGTTTTAGCAAATTGTGCTAGGTCCAAGAGTTATTAGACCATACTTTGCTTCCTCAAAGTTCTTCCCCCTACAGGTGTTGAGTATGTGTCTGTTGCACCCACAGATTCTTTTTATCTACTATCAGCTTCCAGATTCTTTTAGAAATTAGCAATTTGATGGTGAGTTGTATGGTATTGATCCTCAGTCCTCCTTGCTCTTTTGGGTAGCAAATTTCTCCCCAAAAGACTTTAGCTCTGGAAAATGTGTATAGATCCCCATTCCACAAGAAATTCCTTAATAGTTTCTTAATGTCCTTAACCAACTTCTTGGTAAGAATAAAATGAGAAATTTGGTAGTTTTAGAGATTAGAGAGGACTATTTTGATTAGCTAAGCTCTACCTACATATCTTGAGTCCTTATTGCACCATTTTCTAAGCTTCCTCTCTAGTTATTCCCAAGTTGTTTGCAATCCTTATAGGAAGGTCTGGAAGTGGTGATTAGCACTCTAGGGCAACTGAAAGGTGGATTGGTAGACTTAATATGATCTACAACTCCTGTTTAAGAGGTTCTGCAAAAGACTTTTCTTGAAGTTAACTTCAATCCCTAAAAGGTTGCTAAATGGTTTGATAGAGATGATTATCAGGTTCACTAAAGGTATATTAGCCTTACAAAAATGTAACAACTTATTAACAACTATTAGGATGAATAGTTTGAGGTCTTTAAATTTTTTTGTGACACTTACACCCTAGAGTTATACCAATATTGTGGCTAATAAGTTGAATCAGTGGGTCCCCTTACTTGAGTCCCTTTTCCCCTTTAAAAGGTGGTGTGGCTTCTCCATTCACAAGAATAATGAAAATAGGTGTAGTTATGCACTATTTAATCCAGTGCAAGAATATTCCATGGAGTCCCATAGTTTCCATAGCTAGCATCAGGAAGTACCAATCTACTGAATTAAAAGCTTTCTTAAAATCTAGCATCAGGAAGTACCAATATACTGAATTAAAAGCTTTCTTTGTTGGGACCTGATCCGGAAACCGGATCCCAACCGAAAAACAAAACGAAAGTGGCAGATAACAAAGCGAAACGTAAAACAAAAACGGAATCGAATGCGAATAAAAGGAACATAAGGCATAATCAACATCGGATACGAATCGAATCACAAATCCGAAGCGAATGCAAAAACAATCGAATCGAAGCAATTCAAATACTGAGACAAACGAAAGCGGATCCGAAAACATATACTTATAAAAAAAACTCATTGCGTTGGAAACCTTAAGATATTCTAAATCCGGTATTTTTTTTTTCTTTCTTTTCCCTTTTACTCAGTCTCATACAAAGCCATACTCCTTTCATCATTTAATCCATCGAATACAAATCGAAACTTAACTTTCCTCAATCAAAACTCAAATCATCACAATCTTCTTACTGATGCTAGTAACTCAATA
>JAOTIZ010000005.1:19747724-19759938 GCA_027123425.1 Erythroxylum panamense | reverse complement strand
TAGTTAAATTTAAAAATATTTTAAAATATATAATTTCCAATAATATTTGATTTAATAATTAAAATATATCTAAAATAAATATTACTTTACAAATAATAATTTTTAAATCATTTATTTTAAAAATAAAATATTTTTAGTAATAATCTATTAATAAATATTATATAAAACATTAAAATAAATTTAAATAAAAATAATTTTATTTCTAAGTTTTATTTAATTTATAATTATTATTAGTAATACAAATATTTATTTTATTTTAAAAATATAAATTAAAATATCAAAATAAAAGTTGAACTAAATAAGTAAATAACTGATTAAAAAAACTTTGAAAAAGGGGGTGGGTGAGGTAGGAGGCAGGAAGAATGTTTTTAAAAAATTGAAAATTTTGCTAAGTAATCTCCCAAAATTTTAAAATTTTCGATATCGGTCGATATTTGATCAATATTTTAAATACTAGCCGGTAACAGTCGATACCATGCAACCGGTACTGACGACCAGTACCTTCAAACATAGTTTTATACTATTTTTTAGCCGGTATGGTACTTTCTAACCGATATTGTACGATACAAAACCAATAACATTGGATACAACCTCTTCTAGAAACATAATATTAATATTTATTATTATTCTAAGTCTTATATTAGATTCAATCATTTTAAATTATTAGATATATTATATATTAATAGACATTGGTGTTATTTTTATATTATATTTTTATAATTTTTACTTCTTATTTATTATATAACAACTTTATAATGGTTTAATATTATTTGGAAAGAAATTCTTACATTTTTTGTCATTCACATACATGTAATCGTTCAGTTTATTGAAGGAAATAGGATTAAATCATTCTAATTTTTGTTCTTTAATTTGAGGGTCTAAAGATTTGATAATTACTTGACTTGGACTTCCACAGTAACAAGGCGATGCTATAGAATCTCTAAAGCAGTAATGGAAATAATATTTATTGCATTTCTGAGATAGCTTGATGGAACCAATAATGCCACATCTCATGCTAAAAAAACCCAAAAATCACATCAGCCTCATAAATATAATAAGATTTAGATTTCCATCACTGTGATTCCTCTCTACCTATTGCCTAGTTAAAACCTAACTTAGTGTGCAATTGCTTCTTCATTATGAACCACTTCATGCAACTCTTAGGCCATTTTCAGCTTCCTCCATACCCTTGAATGTATCATACAATGGTTGATTCAATGTCTCAGGAAGGGAAAGTGAAAGCAATCCTCCAGCAATCCCAAATACACCAAAAATTGTGAACGGCCATGCACCACCCATAACCACGATAATTGGTGCCAATATCGCCCCAAGTTGCGCTGCCTGTGTCGCAGCACCAAGCGCGGCGTTTCTTACCACCGTAGGGAACAACTCTGCGGTGTATATAAACAACAAATTATAAGTTCCCGCAGAGCCAAATATCCCACCCACTCCACAGAGCATCCTGAACACTTTCCAAATCCCAACGTTACTCATCAAGCTTCCCACCAAACAAAGCGCACCACTGAACCATTGTGTCCCAATTGCTAATGGTTTCCTTCCTGTTTTGTCCAACAGAAGGGCTGTAATTAGATATGCTGGCATTTCAGCTACTGCATTGATCAGCACAGTGAGATAGAGGTTGGTATCTAGGTTGACAGCGTTCAAACTGAGTCCATAGTACACGGTTGCGAAGAAGAAGTTGATAAACACAGCTAAAAACAATCTAATACGGGTCACTGGGGATCGAATCACATCAATCAGAGATCCTGTTACTGCTTGTTTTGTTTCAAGTTCTTCCTTGTCTATTTGAGTACCGTTCGTCGAGTCGTTGTTTACTTCTTCATCTAGGGCAAGGATAATATTATCAGGAAGGTGTTTACCATTACCTTTAGCAATAGAGTTCATTACTTTCATCGCTTCACTCACTCTTCCTCGAATTAGGTACCATCTTGGTGACTCATACACGAAAGGAAGAACAAGAACAACAAATAGGATGGCAGGAAGTGAAGACGCAATGTAGAGTGTACGCCAGGAATGGAAGAGATAGGCAATACCAGAAAGTAAGGCGATACCGGAGGAGAAAAAGTAGAAGGTGGACATGCCAGCAGCGCCACGACTTCTGGGTCCAATGGGTTCGGTGGCAAGGACGAATGAACAGAGACCAGTGCCCCCGGTGCTGAGTCCTGTGAGCAGTCGAAGAAGAAGATAGATCCAGTAGTTTGGAGATAATGCTGTTAAGCAACCAAAGACAGCATTCATAATGCAAACTACTGTTAGTGCTCCTTTTCTTCCAAGGCTTGAGTCTGAAAGATAGCCAAAAATTCCTGCACCTGAAGAATTATCATAATAATTACAATATTAGTGTTGACTTTAGTTGAACTTTTAGTAGATTACTACCTATTCATGTTCTTATGAACGATAGATACAAATAAATATCAAAGAGACTAGGAAGAAAGTTTATTCATAGGTGCAATTAAGCATTTCAAATTCAGTTGTTCTAGTTTGCACCTTCTACAAGTTTGTATGTACAAAGGATAAGGGTAGCTTAATCATATTGAAGCATATAATTTTACATTTGTCAATCCAACCATTTACAGGGTTGAAATAAACTGAACTTAGAAGATTAAAATATATATATAGATCTAACAAGGCAAACAAAATTCACAAGGCGACTGAAAGGTATTAAAAGTAGGTATTATCTCCTTTGTATAATGACAAACAGGACAGAAAAAAGCCATTCTTTTTGCTATCTCTTTAGCTTGTAGACGAAATCATTTTGGATGGGAACAAAAAATTATACATCCGGCACTCACAGGTGACATTAACAAGTCGTAATTGCACTGAAATAGCTAGATGCCAAAAATCCCATGATCAACAGTTGTTATATATTCTTAATATTAATCCAAACACAAGCACTTTCTCGGTTTGGATGCATTAAGGGATGACACTTGTCAATATTAACTAGGAAAGCGACAAAGTGGACGATCATACACTAGCCTTTTACCAATTGTCCCAGTTCTCCAAAAGCATCGATATTTTCTATTCTTAGGGATATATACCTCGAGTCTTTTCAACTCTACCAGCTTTTCTGCTTTTGACTTTAATAAAATAAAGGAAATTACAGTCCCCTCCATGGAAAGTTTAGTAAAACATCTAAGTCATACCTTGTAACTCTCTCCTCTATTCTCACTTTCAATTATTGATACATGAAAAGACATAATATCATTACTAGGGTTAAGTATTAATGCTTAGAAGTTGACTGAACATCATTCAAGGTAAGAAAAACCAATACTCCATGTGCTATCTGAACAGTAAGAAGTAAAGTTTGAAGGAGCAAGCTGAAACAACTTTATGCATTATACAATTCATAAATATATTTTTTGACTTATAATTAAAAAGGCAATAATAGGTGATAAAATTTGATACATTACCCACAAAATTGTTATATTATCACCAAAAAATAATGCAATGTTACATTGCACACGATTCAATGAACATATTAATTGTTAATCATTATTAGCAATACATATATATTTACGAAGGATAAACCGACAAGAAAATATTATAAACCATATTGTAAGCCTACCAAGTAGGTTTAGATTCATGTCTATCAACTTACTAATAAGATGTTCCGTTGAGTTTCATCGGCGTACGCAACTAGAAAAAGAAACCCACCGATGCGTAATGGCGGCTCTTTGGTCGAACTTTAACTATGCAAAAACTTATTATTTATTACAAACGATCACGGGTCATTATCCAAATTATCTCATCAGGTGAACGGCTTCCTCTTAATAGAACCCATGAGGGAGCTGAACCGCTGGGTGGAGTGGACAGTTTGGTCAAACTCCACGTGGTTAGTTGATGATGATTAAGGTATTAAAAAACATAAAACTAGACATTGGAGAAGACGTATTACGGTTTGTCAAAAGATTAGCGAAACCACAAAACTTACCAATCATGCAGCCACCAAAGAAGACAGCCTGAACAAGTCCAACCTTAAACTTCTCGCCGCAAACCAAACCCCACTGAGCCACCGTGGAGCTTCCTGGACCACCAACCCACTCCCACGAACCTGGCTCGAACCCGCAAACAGTCTTTGCCCACTCAGCGCAACCCGTCCCTACACACCGAAACTCTGGCTCCCGGTCTGCAAAAATCATGACCATGGTGTGTAGACCTTCAAGAGCCCAAGCCAAGCTGGCCAACACGAAGTGTCGCAATTGCCAGGCCCCAAACTCGCCACAGTGTTGTTGCAGCATGTCGTCGATGGTCAGCTTCTGAGGCTGTTGAAGTCCCTGGACGGGTTTATTCCAAGTGGCTTCTTTAGAAGGTTGGAGCAGGGTTAACCGGAGATCGGATTCCGGCATGTTTGTCATTGGTTTTTGCTTGTGGTTTCCAGGAAGGGACTTTGAGCAAGAGTTACGTCCTGTGGATGTTCTGTTCATATATAGAAAAGAAAATACAACAATATATTAGCCATCCCACACAAATTAAAATTCTTTTGGTTTAAACTTGGGTATCCTAAGAGAGTCCAGTTTCTTTAAATCATTCTCATTCAGACTAATTTTTGCTCACATCAAGTCAACTTGTAAAAGGCAAAATATTAGCCCATTAGATTTCTACGTTCTCATAGTTTGAATAAAAACTCTTAGTTTGAATAAAAACTCTTGTCAAAAGATGAGAATGTTGAACCACTCGTATCAATCATTGAAATTCTACTCATCCTATTATCTCTTAAACTTGGCAATCAATTATTTTCAAAGTTGTTTAAGTGATAATAATTTTTTCATTTATTTAAAACAAAATTTATATAAACTGAGTTTAAGATCCCAATCATGTGTTAAATACAATTATTTAGAAGCAGTTTGTAATTAATACGTAAGTTTTTGGGCTTAAAGTTTATGAGTTATTAAAAATATTATTTTACCGAGGTTTATATGATGAAAAATAGTATTGTTTGAAATATACTATACTTTTTAACAAGCACTTTTTGCTACTCTCTGCAGCCAAATCCTTAATGGGGGAGGCGCAGGTGCGTACGGTCTCTGGTGCGAAGAGCTGACAACTGAAAATCTGAAACTTGAGGGAGGGGGTGGGTGCAGAGCGAGGCCAGGTAGGTTTAATTTCAGGCCAAGTCCAGATACGAAACAACTCGGTACCCTTCCATTTCCCATAACTCTGGCAGCAGATCAGATGGACACGCACCTTTGTTTTACTTCTCTTTGATAGTGTCGTTTAATTATCCTTTTTTTTAGCATTTTCTCAACAGTTCCCTAAACATTGTAAGTACGGTTAAGCAAAACTGCTGTAAACGGCCACGTTTTATCATGAAAAACAAGAGATTCAAGTCGAATATAATTAATGTACATAAAAAAATCATAATAAGGAATCCAATCTTTTGAATGGACTCCGGAATAATTAAACAAAAGATGTAAGCCGCAGTCATTTATTTTATTTATTTATTTATTTTTTGCATTTTCTGCTAGTTTATTCCTTAAATCCTTGAGAGCATCCACAACTTGAGAATCAAGATTGTTCTTTAACAATCTACCTTGGAAAGCTGGCCTGAGCAATGTAAGAAAGAAGATTTAAATTATTCTGTAAGGAAATATGTAAAAAAAAAAGAAATAATAATGAAATAATGCATTTTTGTCAACTGTATAGAAATGGTATCCAGTTCCATGACTGCTCCTAGTAAATGATAGATAAAAGAGTTCAAAATTTGAGCATCAGAAATATAACACTCCGTACCAGGCAAGGAATAAATAACCCTCAGACCCTTCTGGTAAAGGAACTTTTTTATACTCCAAGAAAAGCAACTCTAGTACTGTATTAGCTGTCCTATATTGACTGCGTGCTCGTAAAAGGAAATCAGTATACTCCCTATGGAAAATATGGTTTTCAAGTAATACACACCTCTGTTCTTTCAGCATTCTATCCACCTCCTCCTTTGATGCCTTAATCTAAACTTGCAATATTCAAAAGAAATGGTAGTTAAGTGATGCATGCAGAAAAAATTTGTAACACATCCTCACAAATCAATGATTGCTCACTTCAGAAACCAGTGCTTTGCAACTCCATACAAAGGCTCCCTATCATATCACAACACAAACCAAACCTATGAAGTAAGTATTCATGAAGCAATATAGAGAAAAAGATGCTCATTTCCATCTGTTATCAAATGAAAACATGCCCATTAGGTGATTAAAATCGAAAAAAGTGTCTGATACTGCAGACGTACTAAGATAGAAAGCAGAAACAAGGCATTCCATTAAGACCGATTTCCAATGCCCAACAGTCAATTCAATGATAGTGAGCTGCAAGGAAAATGCATACCGCTCCATGTGCTGCTTGTTGCTGCTCATGATCAGAAGTCACAACCCATACTTTTGGGCATCCATCCTCTTTCAAGGCCACGACCTGTCAGAATAGCAACAAACCGCTGATGAGTGAAGTTCACCAATAAGAAGCACATATTAAACATTGGTAAAAGAAAGCACTTAATATGTATCAACGTTAATGGGTTAACACAAACATGATAATGTTAGAAAAATGCTGAAATAGGACAACAATCTAAAACTCGTGTACGTAGAAAAGGGGCAATACTCGGCATCTGAGATCCACTCACTTATTTGATGAATTATTGAATTCCCACAATTCCAAGAAATAGCTAAAAGATTTCAGTGCAATAGAGAGCAAAAATCTAACGCGTGAAACTGAAGATACATGTTCATAGTTTCTGATGATACATTGAAACAATTATCTAAATGAGGCATTTAGACCCAAGGGACTAGGAATGAGCACATAACAAAACCTGACATGAAGAAATTGTGTCCAAGAGATCAAGGAAAAATCCAACATAATAAAGTCTTGCTAATAAATAAGGTTGAACATTGAGACAGGTAAAAAAGGAGTAAATTCTTCATTTCTTAATAAAGACTATATCGAAGATATCTCAGAGATCAATGTCTGCCTTAGCTGATTCTCATGAATGATTTAATTAACGTAATTTTTGGTACAGATTTTCCGGTATCTTCCTTGCTCAAATAGGTATCTTTAACGTAGTTGATGATCATAGTTAATGGAACTTTCTAGTACCTAAGAAGAGTAATACTCATCTATAGGGATTGTGCATAAAATTAGGATGTTTATATATTTTCTTTTCAATCTTTTAGGGGTGAATATTTGCTGTGTATTTTCCTGATTAGGAGATATGTTTGCAAAAATATCTGATTGTAAAGTATGTATATATATGCTCAGAGAGTTAATGAGAAAAGGGTTGAGCTTTTCCTACCAAAATTCTTCATGGTATTAGAGCCTTGAATGTAACTATGAGAACCCTCAGTTTGTACTATGATGGACAAAAAGAATGATGGGGAACAGAGGCAGTCTGCAGCCAAAGAAATAGATACTCCTTATGATCTGTATTTGAAAGACAACCCAGGAAAACTCATCACTCAAGTGCAACTGAGAGGCAAGAATTATGAAGAAGGGGCATGCACAGTCCAAGGCTCACTAAGGGCAAGAAGAAAGTTCGAGTTTGTTGATGGAACGATCAAACAACCCACCGAATATGTTCCAAAAATTTTCCATGATCGTGTGATGGATTTTCAACACCATTGAACCAAACCTTCGATCTATCATAACATACATGGAGACTGCAAAAGAGTTGTGGGAAGATCTGTCACGAATGGCCCCCTCATTCAACTAAAATCTGATCTGGCAAATTGATGATAGAATGGAGATATTATGATAACTATTGTGGACTACTTAAGAAGTTGTGGGATGACTTAAATGGTTATGATCAAATTCCAATATGCACTTGCAACGGCTGTAAGTGTGGATTTCGAAAGAAGAGGAGAAGGTCCACCGATTTCTGATGGGCCTCGATGATATGTGATACGACACCTCCAACAGATGAGGATCACATGGGCCAAGATTTAGTCAATCAGTAGTTTGATCCCATTATGCATATCTAGTAGTTATTCCATTATTTTAGCTATTATGTTATCTTACCGATTAGGAGTTTTATCTTTTATTTCGATTAGAAGTCTATCTTTTATTACGATTAGGAGTCTATCTTTTTATTATGAATAGGAGTCTATCTTTTATTGAGATTAGGAGTCTAGCATTATAAATATCTGATAGTTAGAACAAGTGAGTAGCTTTTGAGAAAATTAATTCCTTTGTTTTGGAGTTTAGTCCTCTCCATACGGACTGATTTGGGAGTTTAAGATTCTTGCTCTCAAATTTATCAATAAAGTTCTATTATTCAGTTATTTCTATTGTCTTTCTTTTCTGGTTTCTATCAATATGTTGTTTTGAACTGTTTCAGTCTAATATCTTAAGTTTTGATCCTCTTCCAAGCCTCAATAGGGCGTATCAGATGGTGGTGCAAGAGGAAAGAGTTGGGACAATTATTTGAGAAAAGGATGACTAAGGTGACCCACTTAGGTTTGTTGTAAAGGCTGGTTGGACAATAAGGGGGGAGAAGAAATTTCAGGCTACTTCGCAAGGCACTTGCTTGCATTGCAAACAACCCGGGCATGATGCTGATCCCTGTTTCCGACTGGTAGATTACCCAAATTGGTGGGGTGACAGATCATGAGCTGAAAGTCGAAGTTCCGGGCGTGGTGATGGGATGCAGTGGTTGTTGATTGGCATTGGCAGGGGAAGAGGCAGTGGTGCTAAGGCTAAGATGGCGTAAGCTGCTGGCGCTGCGGGAGCCACATCTAGTCGTGTAAAGGTTGAAAGGTGAGCAGACGTCTTTACCAGGCTTGAATCCAATACAATGGAGCACTCTCTTGAGCATGATCAACTCACATAAAGATGGAACTAATGAGCGATTAAGAGGTAAGAACTCGACTTTCCCATGGATCATCGACACTGGTGTTTCACACCACATTACTAGCACGCTTGTGTGCCTAACAAATTAGCAATATCTCAACCCTATTAGTTTGCCTAATGGCATTGAGCCTTATGCAACAAAAGAAGGAACGGTCACGTTTGGGGACAAACTCAAACAATCATGTTTGTAATGTTTTCTTACATGGAAACTCGAAGGAAGAGTTATATATGAAATTGCCAACTGGCTTTGAGGCCAAGGTGTGTCAACCTCCGAAATCTTTATATGGCTTGAAACAAGCTCTCAATTGTTGGTTTGCTAAATTATTTGAAGCTCTAAAATCATCTTCAGATTATTCCCTTTTCACACTTCTAGCCCATGACACAGAATTGAATGTCTTGGCTAACGATGATATTTTTATATCAGGAAACAATGGGAGTGCTATGCAAGAATTCAAGGATCATCTCGATTGTTGTTTTCACATGAAAGATCTTGAAATATTGAATTTTTTTTGGGTATCAAGGTCAAGCGAAATGCCGATGGTATTCTTCTTTCTCAACAGAAATATGCTTTGGACCTTATATCTAATCGTGGGTTACTTGGTGCAAAATTGACGACTATTCCATTGAACAAAATCATTAGCTGACACTTGTTGATGGAGCAAAATTGAAAACCCAACTAGTTATAGATGACTCATCTTATTTATTTGACCTTTACTCATCCTGAGTTATCTTATTGTGTTAACATCTTAATGCAATTCATGCATAATTCGAAACTTGAGCATTGGGACATAACTTTGCATGTTGTTCAGTATTTGAAAGGTAATCTAGGTTAGGGAATTTTGGCCAATTATGATTTGTGTTTGTATGGATATTATGATGCTAACTGGACTAGTTGTCTTCTCATTAGATAGTCTTCGACAACTTATTATGTTGCTGGAAAATTCTCCTATCTCATAGAAGACTAGAAAGTAGTCTACACACCCTTGTTCTTCTACTAAAACAGAGTATTGTTCTATGACGACTACTACTTGTGAGTTAAAATGGTTGAAAGGGTTGCTATCTTCTTTTGGAGTTGATCATTCTTATCCAATGTGGTTATATTGTAACAATTAGTTGACCCTTCACATTGCCAATAACCCAGTTTATCATGAATGCACAAAGCATATTGAAGTTGATTGTCATTTTGTGCAAGACGAGATTACAAAGGGTAATATTAAACCCATTTAAGTCCACACTTCCGTTCAACTTGTTGGTATTCTTACAAAAGCTCTGGGAAAACAACAGTTTAATACTCGACTTTCCAAGTTGGGCGTTCACCATCTTCGTGCTCCAACTTTAGAGGGGTATTGGGATTAAAGAAAATTAGGATGTTGTATATGTTTTCTTTCCTATCTTTTAGGTGAATATTTGTTGTATATTCCTAATTGGGTGATTTTTTTAGTTCAGGATTTGTTTGTATGCATATATATGCTCATAGTTAATAAGAAAAGGGGTGAGCTTTCCGCAGCAAAATTCTTCTTCTTCCCTAAAGTTAGACCCATCTTTCAGAAGTTTAGTTTGGGGGTAAGGTATGGCCCTTGTATTTTGTTGGCCAACTCAACTGCCATGATTGATGGCTCACTTGGAAAGTTGACATAAAAGCCACGTTATAATTATTAGATTAATCAAACTATTATTTGTGGAAAAACTGTATAGTTAGGAGACTACTTTAGGAAAATATATTGTAATAGATTGTATCCTTAAGTTAGGATATTATTGGTCAAGATTCTGATAGGATTGGCTAAGATTTTGATAAGGTACTCAATGACTTATGGGTATCTACCAGATTTGGATACTAGATTTTTGTGCATATATATAGCTAGAAGTGCTGTAACAAATACACAAGAGGAAATGCACTTTCTGCTTAATTTCTGACATGGTATCAGGGCTTTAGGTTCAATAACCTGACCATATTCTGGCCTTCATCGCCATATTTTTCCAGCCTTCATTGCTGAAATTTTTTTTGGTCAAGATATGTATTATCTCATAATATTACAATCTTAGAGATATTCTAGGATTGACTTTCTATATCTGTATAGATTATCTAGCCTATTATGTACTCCTATCTGTGTATATATTTACTGCATTCACTAAGTAATTGAATATAGAGAAAATCAGCTCTTATTCACATGGCTTCAGAGCCATGTGAAGCCATGTGAAGCCATGTGAAAGAGAGAGTAAAATCGAGGAATCAACCTCGGCAAGTCAAGAAATGACGGCAAACCCAAACCAGATTAGAAGTCAGTCATCATGACCTCTGGTCTTAAAGGAGTTTCAGCTGTTATTGTCTCTGACAAATTGAATGGAACAAACTATCGAGAGTCGGCTCAAGCTATGAAACTCGCCATAGGAGGACACGGGAAGATGAGCTTTATTGTCAGAGATGGGAACATTCCAGACCTAACAAACTCACAAGCTGCACGACAATGGGAGATAGATAACTCCATGGTCTCATTATGGCTTATCAACACCATGATACCGCCTATCAAACGCACCTTTATGTTTCTGCCAACAGCTCGAGAAATTTGGGAAGGGATGCATCACGGATCTACGAGATAAAAACAAAGCTGAGGAAAATGAAGCAAGGAGATAAAGAAGTTATAGAATATTGGGTCGAAATCGTAGCATTGTGGCAGGAACTTGACCTATCGGATGAAGAGTGGAGGTGCAAGGAAGATGCTGTGATATACAACCCAAAAATTGAAAAGGAGAGAGTCATTGAATTTTTGGCTGGCCTCAACAAAAAATTGGATGATGTCCGTGGAAGAATCCTAAATAGAGTGCCTCTACCTACAGCTAAAAAGTTTTTCTAAAGTTAGGAGGGAAGCGGCAAGGAGAAAAATCATGCTAAAAGAGGAGCCAAAAGAAGAACAAAATGTATCTTCAGTACCTACTAATGAAGCATCTGCACTGATGTCCTGTGGTGAATCCAGTAAGAAGGGTCATAAGAAGTGGTGTGATCATTGTAAACAAAGTGGTCACACCAAAGACACATGCTGGGACATCCTTGGAAAGCCTTCAAATTGGAAACCAAAAAAAGGGAAAAACTGAGGCTATCAAGTATCTAGTGAAGGGGGAATAGAAAATCTGAAGATAGTCAAAATCAACGAGGAGGTGAGCTGAATATTTAACTAGGGAAACTATTGGAAGTATTAAAGAATCTCCAAATGACAGCAACCAACAGAAGGCAAGCACAATTGCTAATGCTACTATGAGAGGTCATATCATAAAAGCTTTTTAATCTTCATGCAGTAGGAAGAAATGGATAGTTGATTCTGGAGCATCAGACCATATGACAGATGATTATAACCTGTTTCATTCATATTTT
>JAOTIZ010000005.1:19733798-19744196 GCA_027123425.1 Erythroxylum panamense | reverse complement strand
AACCTTAGGTTTTAAGAGTCCTATGGACATTCTTTCAACTTTTTACCCAAACCTAAACACTACAAATAACCTTGTCCCTAAAGTCTTTAGGTGCACATCCTTTGTCCATGTCCAAAGTCAAAACAGGGGGAAATTAGATCCAAGGGCTCTAAAGTGTGTCTTTGTGGGTTATTCGTCAACTAAGGAAGGGTACAAGTGTTACCATCCTCCATCAAAGAAATTTTATATCTCGGTAGATGTCACATTCAATGAACAACAACCTTATTTCACCAATCATTATCTTCATGGGAAGGATTTAACTAGAGAAGATAAGGAAGATTTTTTGCTTGATCTGTCATTGTCTAAAACTCCATCGGATCCTCCTACATTTGCTTCCGCACCTCCTTGTTCATCTGATTCTTCTGCACCTCTTTGTTCATCCAAAACATCCAATAAACCACAAGAAAAACTTGATGTAAGATTTGGCAAAGGTAAAGTATACACAAGAAGGAATACGGCTATCCTGAAACCTATGCAAGTTTAGAAGTCCATCTCTGATCCGTTGAATGAGGTAACAATTTCACACTCTCCATTACAAGATGAATTTCTTGAGAATAACAATGACTAGGACCTTCCAATTGCCATTAGGAAAGGAACTAGAAAGTGTACAAAACAACCATTATACCCTCTTGCACATTTTCTGTCGTTTAAGAATTTTTCATCAACTCATAGAGCTTTCCTTGTAAGCCTGAATAACATCACCATTCCTACCACCCTATTTGAGGCTTTGTCTAATGGAAAATGAAAAATGGAAACAAGCTATAAATATAGAGATGGAAGCATTAGAGAGGAACAAAACTTGGAAGTTGGTTAAGTTACCGGCAGGAAAGAAACCAGTGGGATGTAAGTGGGTGTATATGGTGAAGTATAGAGCAGATGGGTCGATTGAGAGATACAAGGCACGGTTGGTGGCCAAGGGGTATACACAAACTTACGGAATTGATTATCTAGAGACCTTTGCCCCTGTTGCAAAGATGAACACAACATACTATGTGTAAATTGAAAAAGGCATTGTATGGCGTCAAGCAATCACTACGGGCATGGTTTGGTAGATTTGCAAGAGTTATGTTGGCCATGGGGTACAATCAAAGTCAAGGAGACCACACACTATTCATTAAACACTCTCCCTCAGGGGGAGTTACAATTATTTTGGTGTATGTCGATGATGTTAAAGGAAAAAAAGGTTTTGAGTCAATGTTTGGCTAAGGAATTTGAGATCAAGGCAGTGGGAAGGCTGAAGTATTTTCTCGGGATTGAAGTTGCTCATTCTACGATGGGAATTTTTATCTCTCAACAGAAGTATGATACAAATCTTCTCAAAGAAATAGGCAATACAGCATGCAAATCAGTAAGTACTCCCATGGATCCAAATCTTAAGCTTGGAAAGGCAGAGGAGGATGCAGTAGTAGAAAGAGAAATGTATCAATGCGTGGTAGGAAAACTCATTTACTTATCGCACACACGACCAGATATAGCATATGTTGTAAGTGTGATTAGTCAGTTCATGCATAACCCAAGGAAAGTTCATCTGCAAGCAGCTCACAAAGCATCACATTATCTCAAAGGAACACCAGGGAAAGATATTTTGTTTAAGAGGAGTGGGGGATTGGTACTTGAAGCATACACTGATGTTGATTATGCTGGTTCAATTGTCGATAAAAGATCGACTTTAGGATATTGCACCTTCCTTGGTGGAAACCTTGTGAGATGGAGAAGTAAAAAACAAGGAGTGGTAGCTTAGTCAAGTGCAGAAGCTGAATTTCGGGCAATGGCTCAAGGTGTATGCTAACTACTTTGGTTGAAGATCATCCTTGAAGACTTTAAGATTAAATGGGACGGTCTTATGAGACTCCATTGCGATAACAAATCTGCGATAAGTACAGCTCACAATCCAGTACAACATGACCGAACCAAGCACATCGAAATTGACAGGCACTTTATCGAGGAGAAGCTGGAGAGTGGACTGATGTGTACTCTTTATGTGTCTACGCATGGTCAACTGGCCGATATTCTTACGAAAGGGTTAAGCAGTTCAGTTTTTCAGACTATTGTATCCAAGTTGGGAATAGAGAAC
This sequence comes from Erythroxylum panamense, assembly GCA_027123425.1. NCBI lineage: Eukaryota > Viridiplantae > Streptophyta > Magnoliopsida > Malpighiales > Erythroxylaceae > Erythroxylum > Erythroxylum panamense. The sequence continues at coordinate 19,742,083 of JAOTIZ010000005.1, read as the reverse complement.
ACCTATTCATGAGCTTGAGTGGGAGTGTGGAATAACTTTATACTTAGGAGATTATTTTAGGCAAATATATTGTAACAGATTGTATCCTTAAGTTAGGATACTATTGGTCAAGATTCTGATAGGATTGGCTAAGATTCTGATAAGATACTCCATGATTTATGGGTATCTACCAGATTTGGATACTGGGTCTTTGTACATATATATAGCTAGGAGTGCTGTAACAAATACACAAGAGGAAATACACTTGCTGCTTAATTTTTGAAATTATTCAATTTAAACATGTAGACTAGAGAGTATTTTAGTATTTAGAAACAGACTTCACAATTTAAAACCTCATATGATATAAACAAGTATAGACAAACTCACACACATACTAGTTGTAACACTTCTTTTTGTAAACCATATTTCCTTAAATTCTGTGTTTAAGTTGACATGTACTCTAAAGTCCCAAAACAGAAATGCAGACCAAGTGTTTGGCGAAAGTCCTCAACTTGGTTGCTAGACACAGAAGTTTTTGGCGCTTTTGTTTAAGCCTCCAAAAACCCGTCAAATACCTAACTTCCCAAAACATGCATATGAAAATTGGACACAGTTATACATTTATGTTGTAAAACTAATCAAAACTCAAACTTTTTCATCCTTACAAACTTGACTATTTAAACATACCTCTTTTTCTATCCATGCATCCGCACATGATTCACCAGCATAAACCACATCAACACTGCATGGGTATGAACATCATGCATGTAAATGCCTTCAGTCAACATAAAAAAGAAACTAACAAAAAGATTTGAACAACAGATACAAAAGAGAATAACACATCAGACAGCTTTTATAATGATAGGACGGTATGAACAGGGTTGAACCTGAAAAAAGGTTAACCTTCAGGTTCTACTTTGGATTCAATCACATCTAGATAGGGAAGAGATTAAGGGATAACTTGAGGAGGTTAAAAGATTGAAAGAGCTGATCAAATTTCAATGTTGTAGATATTTATGTTATTGAAGTTCAATGGTCATCCTCATTGAACAGAAATCCAAAACGGTGCGGAAAAAGCATCACGTTTTCCAACTGCTAATGCTTCTTTTTCACTATTAGCAAAGATTTGAGAAGAAGGTATTGGCCCCTATAATACCTGTGTTACTGAAGTTCAGTGGTCGTCCTAATTAAACGTAAATCCAAAAAAGCATGAAAAAAAACTATCACATTCTCCAAATTGATAATGTTTCTTTATCACAATTAGTTAAGTTTTCATCCATCCCTGTGATAAAAGCTATAGTGCTCGACAGCCCTATTTTACCAATTATTTGAACATTTCCTCATCCCTCAACCCTGTCAATTTAGTGAGTCTAAATTCCTTGGCCTACAAATATCTAGTATACAACATCTGATAGTCAGTGCAAACAGAAAACTGAAAATTAGTACTGTGATTAAAATTCTAAAAACTTGAACACACATGGGTAAAGAGAAAGGGGATTTCAAAGATATTTCCACTGCAGAACATACAACTGTTAAGTTTATGTTCTGCCTAGACATAACTGTGAATTTATTAAGTATAAGATTTTAGTAATCATTTGACAACATGAAGTTCTATATATCTCGTAACTGTGCATACCATCAACTAAGATACAATCATGCAAATTCTACATAAAATTTATGTACATTTAGAAGCAATAATTGTGAGTATTCTTGTAATACACTACATTCTGCTCTACCCCTGAATGGCGCAATTTTATTAGTCATCACAAACAATACAGGAATAATTAAGAACAGGAAATTTTAGCTCATTGTCATAAACAGTACCCAGCAAAATTTTCCTTGTTCGTAGGGAGTCCAGACATCATGGCATCAAAGACAACCACCACTTTTACATCTGTCAAGAAAGCAAAAGCCAGCATGCAAGGATGAGTATAAAAATGCACATCATCAAGAAGTATATCCACTTTCCTGTACACAACAAGAAATCACTTCAAAAACATCAAACGGTAGGCATTGAAGTTTCTTGGAATAGATCTGGACTGAGAATCCTAAGCTCATTTCCACTCAACAAAACACATATCACCCAATATAATTAAAAAAGACCAGAAATTCACACGTCCTGAGCTCAAATTCAAAGACCCCCCTCTATACTCCTCCACTTTAATAAATTTTACTTGCCAAACATTTCCTAATATAGATCTTTCAACTAATGAGTATCATTTTCCTTTGTATATTGCTGATATTAACAGGATATTATAGCATATAGGCCCCTTTCATTACTTCACTTCAAGGTAGTAACACTAATCAACAGAACATGTCAAATGCAATATAGAATATCATTTGCTTTTCTATTTGAGCCATCTCAATGCTTCCCAATATTATGCTAAGCATATGAAAAAAAGAAGACAGAAGAAAAATAAAATGTTCAAGCATCTCTTTTTCTCAAAAAACACTAAAAGATTAATAAGCCAGTATTAACGCAAGCCTATACTCTATAAAACCCTGCTTAACTTTGAGCCATTCAAGCATTGGATAAAAAATCCATAAAAGAAAATGTGAACGCATAGTATGTACTTCTAAAATAGAACATCTAGAAAGAGCATATCTTTAATGGACGCTTTTAGTTTAGCCTTTTAAACTCCACCTGTGAGAAGTAAATAAATTGAAGGTAACAAGGTTAAAAACGAAGTTTACAGGAACAAGACCTTGAGTTTAGGTTCATTAGTTGTTCTCTGTGTATTACGGCTGAGTGTTCAAATGTAATTTGAGAGGGTTATCCAACTCGTTCAGTTAACAAAATTGACATTAAGTGAAGCAAGTCTTATTTTTTCAAGGTAACTGCACCTGTAAAACGTGTGACAGAATTTCAAATCCATTCCCCCCAAATATTTGAACTCCAAGTACTGAAATTTGAGGTAAGCTAAGGTTTAATCGCATGCATCTAAGCGCTCATTTTGCACAAAAACAAGAAGATATTCAATATATTATCTCTAGAGGAAATCTTTGATAGAGTCTGACAAGCATGTCGCACAAGCATCAGTGAAGTGTGGCATAGAAGATAACAATACTAAATTATTATAGATGCCTATCTAAAACGCAGAAATTTATGTCTCAGCATTCTGGTTGAAAACACTTTTCGCTTAATTACATAAACAACATACAATCCAACTACTTTAGGAAAATAAAGGTAGCATACATGGTTTAATCTTCTTCTAACAGTCTTTTATTTCAACCTGCACAATCGTGCAACAACCACTCCACCCTTGTGTGCTAAATATAAACTAAGCAACACTTCACACCATAATTCATTTTACTATTGAATTTGCATTCACACAGAAAAAGGAGAAGAAAGTACAGACCTCTAGCTAGACTAAACGTTACAAGTTCATCAATTAACTTCTGACGAGCAATATCAAGTCTTCCATTCATAAAATGCTTCTTTAGCTTCAACCAATAGCCACACACATTATAGCCATCAACAAGCAAGACAGGGACCACACCATACATAACCTGGTTAGTACTGTAAAATCCTGTTAGAGACCCAAAAAAAGAAGCAGCATTTCCAGGAATATAGAACAATTGAATAGTGAAATAACCAATTCAAACAAGAAGGGAACCAAGAAAGTATTACTAGTAGAGAGACAATGTGGGATCATGGTAGAACTCTTCATCTTCTGGGAGGTCCTCCTTCTGCACCTTCTTTTTGCGGTAACTAGTCGCAGGCCTAGGTGTGTTAGATCTTCTTTCCTGGAGCTCCTACTCGTGAAAAAGAAGAGACGGTGAGATCACTGGCATGATTCCCAAGGAGAATGTTCGGCTATATCATGTATACATTCTCACCTTCCATATCCGTAAAAACTGCAAATTCCGCTTGACATTTGAGGTAATTCTTGGAGGCGCAGGCTCAGAACCCTATCTGTGAAATGGTTGTTAAAACAGTCTCAAAGTGGAGAAAAGCGTAACTCGTAACTTTGTTAGACGCCTAAAACCAAACATGGTCGGGCAAGGGAAAAAGAAATGTCTGCCAACATTTTTGCAGGAGGGTTGAGAAGCTTTCAAGTACCAAGGTAGGAGAAATCAATCAATATAGAGTATAAGATGAATGAAATGATGGAAGAACAAGAAGAAGAACCTCAGGAGAAGAAGGGTGAATCTTCCTTCTCTTGGCCATTGCAAAAACGACCTTGTTGCAGGGGGAAGAGGAAGAAGAAGTGTAGTAGTAGGCACCCCAGGCAGATGTATAGGCATAAGCCTTCATGGGACATACAAAGATTTCAACTTGGTTTCAGCGCAGCTCAATTCTACAGCTTGCCAGTGGGATATCGTCAACAAACCAATCAAGCCATGATCATCCTGCCCTGCACCGTTCTTTGATGGAGAAAATGTGTGGATAAGAATATAAGTTAGTGAATTAATAATTATAATAGGTCATGTATTTCATTTTACCGTTTAGTAGCATGTCAAATCTGTGGTTGTGAAGGGCTCCACGTGGATAAACGGTGGTCGTTCACCCAGGGTAACATTCCGGTGTAACTGAAAGATCACGAGAGTTTTCATCACATCAAACTAAGAATCTTATTTAAGGGATTCACTCAGGAGCTCACTTCTTCAATCCTTATTGCTTATACAGTGGAGACATGTGTTAGCGACAAAATAAGTATCTTATTCAAAGATTTCAACTTACGAGCTTACTTCATCAATCCTTATTGCTTATATAGTGTAGATATATGTACATACATTGACATCATAAGTGGTGTTTTTAATGTGATTGAATATAAAAGTATTTTTCTAATGAAGACCAATCAAAGAGAAAAAATTAAAACTAAAATGTGTTGTGAAGGTTTTGGGAGTTTTGCTAGGTTTTCTGCAAAGAGACAATTATAAACTTTCCTACTTTTAGACTAGTCTTTACTTGTTAATAATATAATTTTTATATTTATAACCATTGATTTAAAATGCAAATGAATGGTACATATTGCTTGGTAAAAGTGCTCCAATGTAGAAAAAGTTTACTATTGATTACTCGGTCAAACAACTTTTTACATTATGTGTGAACATAATTGGAGCGCTTTTGAACGTATATATTCATATAAAAAAACGAAATCACATAAAACATTAAAGATTTTATAACCTTGTTTATGTTACTTACAATATCAAGATGAAAAAAGGTACTTTTTTATTGAATTCTTTTAAAAGTAATTATAATTTTGTTATTTGTTTTATGATTCCTCTATTATGTATTCAGAGCACTTAGTAAAAAGATAATATTTCATCCAGTTGATATTAATTGTATCGACCATACTAATTTTAAGAAGAAGAACCATCGCTTGATCTTGATTATAATGAACTTAAAAAGATAATTTATGGAGAAAATGCATTTATCACGATAAATAAATTAATAACATCTATTGATGGTCAGTTGATATTTTATTTTGAATATACTTAATGTTAAAAGTATAATGTATTAGAAAATAGTTTTAGACGTTAGTAATTTATTTAAATTTAGAAGAAGATATTAATACAAATAACTTTGAACAAAAACGTAATTTACAAGTCTTTATATAGTGTTGGAGAAGTTGAAACTTTTGACGATGATGAGACATAAACACCTTTAGAAACACAAATTTGATTTTTATTATTATTCTAAGTTTTATTTTAGATTTATTTTCAATTTGAATTATTAGTTTTATTATACATTAATATAGATTAGTATTTTTACTTAATATTTTATTAACCCTTTCGAAAATAAATTTTCAAACAATTGGAAAATAAATTTTCTAAATTTATTAAGAACTTAAACTAATTTAATCTTAATTTGTAACATTTAGTTATCCCATGTTAAGGATTATAAGCCTACAATAGTGTATATAAGAAATTATTGAGAATTTAGAAAGTACATTTCAGGATCATGCATAATACAGCATACACACACAAGTGAATATTGATATTTGTACATTAAAATGATTGTACATGCATTCATTGACATTTTTCGGGTATAATTGATTTATAAATGTGATTATATTGAGAATTGTGGTTTATATGTGTTGAAAATTGATTTGAAGAGTGTACTTATTGATTTAGAATTTTTTGTGAAATTTAGGAACATTTTGGGTATTTCTAGACTAGGAAAAATACCAAGTGGCAAGACAATTGATAAATAGTAGTAGAAATAAGAGTCAAATGATAATAGAAATTTTATAAATGACTTTGAGATTTATTGACAAGTGTTATTGAAAATTGGGAGATGATTGGAGTAGAAATTGAAGTTAATTGAACTAGTTTAATAAGAGAACCTAGTTTTAACTCATAGAAATTGGACATGTGACAAGTGACTCTTTATTCCCACGATTATACTTGAAAGACAATTTAATTGTCTAAATCTTGCTTGCTTGCTTCTTCTTCTTCTTCGTGGCTTCCTTCTTCATCTTCTTCACAAATTTTCTCACCAACCTTCATCAACGTTGAACCTAGCTATCTTTTCTTTCACTTGCTACTCTTATCTTGTTGTCTTCTTCATTTGCCACAAGAAACCTTAACCTCCCAACCTCCATAACGATGCACGTGGGTTGCATGAGAAGTTAGGGCTTCTTGGTGTTTTTGAAGAACTTGGAGTTTTAGCAAGTAACATGTTAACTCTCATGATAGTATGAATATGAAACATTGTTAACTCTCATGGTAGTATGAATATGAAACAAATATGGTGATTAATTGATATTACATAATCATGAGAATCGTGGTCATTATACATGTGCATCGTGGATGAAGAATAAGAATATTGGTGTCTTGTTTGTGTGTTTATGATGATTAATATTGCATGAGTTGTTGTAAAGATGATTTTGAAATAGAAAGATCATTGATAAGGTGCAAAAATTTAGTGATGACTATATATATATGTAAATGTTCTATTTTTGGTATTATGATCAAACATAGAGTATGTTTTGTTTGTGATTGAAATTGAACTAAAATGGAAGTAGGAATAAAGAGGAAATATTGAAAAAATAAACTAGAAGAGATAGACTAAGCAAAAGAGATGAAAATGGTGATGATGGGTGCTGGAAAATGTGTAGATGTAGTGTTTTCACTGAACATGTATCTATATTTTAGCCATATCTTGATCTGTAGACATCCAAATGGGATGATTATTAATTTGGATTAAATTAGAGGCATATGACTACAATTTTCATGACATATCAAATTTGAATTCTGTTTCTAAGGGTTTTGAAATTTGACTTGAAGCTGAATACTGGGTACAGTTGCAATTTGAGAATAGTAGGTAGTAATTTGTGTATATCTTAAAGAATATTGTACCAAATTGTATGAAATTGGTATCATTAGAAACTTAAGACATGAAGAAATAATTGTTTAGAAGAATGTTTTGCCTAAATCCTTCTTTTTCTATGTCAAAATGGCCATGCAAATTATTTTGAAAATATGTGTTGGAGAGTAGCTAAATGAAGCTTGAATATCGATCATTTGGTAGTGCATGATCATGCTTCGTGACAGAGAGGAACAATAAGAGGAGATGCATGATCGTGCATAAGCACGATCGTGACAGAAGGGATTGGTAATTCATGTCTATCTGAATTCATTCGAAAGGATCAGTAATTATTGATTGAGGAACTTAGGATAATCAAGCCTTACAAGATATGATTGAGTGATGGACTTGGAATGAGTTTGTATTATTGAGGTGTAAACCTAAGTTCAAATTAGACATATATGAGTTTCGAAGTATGAATGATCATGAGATGAAAATAAAGGAAAATTACCTAGGGTTGTCATTGAGCATGCATTGTACATAATCAATATACACATTTGTGCATAAATGAATACTTATAATTGTGTAAAGTTGTTATGTGTGTAAATGCGTTTGTATTACATGATTTAGAAGAGCGATTTGAACGACTACATCCAGACGTTACTGGTACTTCTAGGTAATAGCTTTCTGGAACAAACTTTGAGTAACCTAGACTGTCTCATTTGAATAATTGTTTGTGTTAAATTATGTATTAAATTATTTTGTGATTGTGATTGTGATTGTGTTGATTCCGGACATTGAACATCCAAGGCGTTTGATGCATAAATAAGATATTGGAAGTGCTCCTTGTATTTGAATTTGACAAAATAAGTGATACTCAACATTTATGTTGAATGCCAATGTTAGCCCCAAAATTTTTTTTTATTTAATTAAGTATGATTAGACTAATTAGGTAATTGAGTTAGCATTAATTTAGATGATAGAAATTAAATATGATAGCATTAAATAGCATATGACATTAATTAGCATGTAATGGCATTAATGAGTTAGG
>JAOTIZ010000005.1:19690800-19710569 GCA_027123425.1 Erythroxylum panamense | reverse complement strand
CTTGCTTTATTTATTCATAAAGTCTGTACATGACTATGAACAAAATGCGCTAAAGGGGATTGCCTTTAGGGCACTACGCTAACAACACCTAGACACTAAAAAAATTAGTACCTACTCATAGAAAACAAAACCAAAGATAATTATGTAGAATAACAAATAGAAAACAACAAAATCATAATTCTATATCTCCCTTTTTCATCTAATGAATCTTTTTGCAAGTTCGATTGAACGTTGTAATCTATTGGATCTTGTGACGTAAGCTTTATGTTTTTCTTGTCCTTTGATCAAAATTATCACCTCTCTATGTTTCTTATGACACAAAAATGCTCTAAAACTTGCCTCCTCTTATTCTTCCTTCGATCATGTCTTTTTATAGTAAAAATTAAGGTTTTTAGGATATACACAGTTAATGTAAACAATCGTGTAAGTAATCGTGTATATCAAAAAATACCAAAATTTGTAATTTTACACGGGCACAAAGACTTACACGGGTAACATCCACGACCATGTAAATCAACATACACGGGCGTGTAACTTCACACAACCAGAAATAATATTCTTTAAATCTTCAGACATTTACAAAGACTTACACAATAATTGTACATAGTCTTGTAGGTCCTCACTTTCTTTAAATCTTTTTTCCATGCCACGATTTCATCAAAGTTCTCCTTTTGGTCAAGAAGACAATTATCACTTAGAAACATACTTGAAGTGAATTAAGTACCAAAAATACAATAAAACTATTAAATAACAAACAAAAGACATTAAATATGGGTATATAAATATGGCCAAATAATCATTTATCAATGTTGTTTAAGATAAACTAAACAAGTTTTGAGATATGTCCTAGTGGATCTAAATACCAACGACAAAGATGGTTCACTAAGAAATTTCATATCAAAATTCTTAAGAAAATGTGCTTAATCTCATAGAATATGACTAAGTTATTTGATGTAAGTAAGACATCATCTACATACAAAAGTAGAAAAATAGTCTTACACCCCTAACCTTGTAGTTTAAGAATCTTTCAAATTTATGTTTCTCAAAGTGAAATGTGGTTATTACCTTATCAAATTTCAGGTACCATTGAAGGAAAGCTTGTTTGATTCTATTTAATGATGTCCTTTACAAACTAAATGATTTTTTTTATCTTCCCAAACCCTTCATGCTGTACCATATAGACCTTCTAATAAATATATCTATTTAAGAAGGCAACTTTAACAAGTATCTATTGTAGTTTCATTTATGCATTTTTGGAAGATATAGAAGAGGAAGTGACATTAAAGTCTACCCCTTCTCTCTATATAAAACCTTTGGCAACCAAAATGGCTTTAAACTACTTAAGCTTATCTTGGGAGTTCTTTTCAATATTATAAACCTATTTATAAACAACAGGTTCATAATTTTGAGATAAATAAGCAAGTTCCTATACCTAATTATGTTTATGAAAAGTATTTCAACTCTTTTTGCATCCCACCATAAATTTACTTAAGGATCAAAAACAATGTCTAGAAAGTAACTGGATGAATAATATCATAATTAGATGATGTAACATGCCGCCTTACCGTAATGGATCTTCTTAATTGAATATGTTTAATATGATCATGTGTGACAGGAACCTTATTCTTTGTCTGTATTAGTTATTCATGTATAAAAATCACACTAAGTACATAATCTGTTAACCTAACTAAATAGGTGAAGGATGTGAAGTTATAATTGTATTAACTCTACTTTTCTCTAATAAGAAAGACTAAACATTATAGGCATATCATATTATTAAAACTTAGCTGTTCATGATTCCACAATTTTAGATAGTCCCTCTCTACAATAGAATTTCTAGTCTTTAGAGTTGTATAGATAACCTTTAAGAAATATTATTATGATTTTTTAGGTACTCTAGAAAGCAAATGGTTAAATATGGCCTCTTAATTGGTACATAGCATGTATTCAACTTTTTATAAGTTGCACAGGGTGTTTTTTTCAGGTTTTATATTAATAAGTATGAGATGGAAGGCGTTTCTTTAACCATGGCCATATTGATATCCATAATCTCTAAAGAAAATTCCACTTCATATTTCCATTTCTTAAAATTAAAACTTGTAAAGGTTTTAATGATAACATTATTGCTATTTACAAAAAAAAAGTTTACTACAAAACAAATAATGTATATAATCAGCATAAATGTAAGATAATAATGGTACTAAAGCTATAAATAGTATTTGCAATGAACATCTTAGTAAATATATTATAACACACCTATAGTAGAATATACAATACATAAAGATAAGGTTTTTACATAAAAGTGATCATACACACCATCAACTCTTATCATTCCACTAGCTAGTGGGTATGTAGATTATTTAAGCAATGATTATCTCCACTAGAGTCCTTTATGCATATCTTAACTTTTCATAAAAGTTTAATGCTTACGAAAAAATAATCAAATAAAAAATCAAAGACATCACCTGACATGAAAGCAAATGAGTCCAAATACAAACTTGAAAGGCCACTATGGTGACTGTATTTTTATTAACATTCAAACAATTCCACAAATACAAAGGGATACACTTATATTTTCCTCGTTTTTTCTTTTCTTGTATGGGCATAAAATTATTACAAACTTACCACTGTATAATGCAAAATCTTTATGCACCTATTCCTTATCACACAATAGTGCAAAAAAATTATCAATAACTTTATTTGAGAATTCACAAATTAAATATAAAAAATTGTGATAAATATTCAATAGTATATATAAACATATAAAAATAATTAAACAACATTTATCTCATTTATTTCAAACTAACTTCATAAAATGTCACTTAACTATGGCTTTAAAAAACTTTATTTAATATTTTTTAAAGTTAAAGTTTAATTATTCTTAAATGGAATATTTCCAAAAAAAACTTAAAAATCAACTATATGTATTATAAAAACTAAAAAAGATCAAAAAAATTTAGGGACTATTTTATCCTTTTTAAAATTTTGGATACTTTTGTCTTGTAGTGCATTGATGTCAGCATTCATATTGCAACTTTCAAGTGTGTTACACACAAGATAGCATAAGGAGGGCATGTAGCTCAAGCACAAAGAAACACTTAGAGTCTTTCTATCATATATATAACATACACCAAATGTGCAAACATGTGCTCCCTACTTTATGATGCATGAAAATATGAACACACACACTTTTACCTTTATGTTGCATATATGAATCATGTCAGACATGTGGCATATGCCTATGCTTAGCTTAATTCATATAATCATGAAATTGCTATGAGAATATGTGTTATATATGACAAAAACTTTATTGATTATCCCTAAGATCATCCATGAACTTTTATACATAATGATAATATGCAAACAAATTTATTTTGCTATTAGTTTTTGTTTGAGTAAAGTACTAAAAACCTTGAGTAAGCTTGTCAAACTTTGAATAAGCTACTAAAACTTTCAATAATCCTTTATAAAAGTTGCTTGAAACAACGTCTGGAAAGAAATTTTTACTCCTTTCTTAATGTGTATATCTCTTAACACGTCAAAGAAAACTTGATATACATGAAAACTTAGTTAAAGTAAATGTAGAAGACTTAATAACTATTTACAGTAACCTTATTAGTCTTATCATCACGGGTCTTAGAAGTATCTTACCCATACTGATAAGATTTATTTTCTTCACTAGAATTTAGTCCATATATTTGGATCAATTATTAGAGTTCTTTGTTATATTTATACTAGATCAAAATTTAATTTTAATCCTTAAATTTAAAAATGTTAATTAATTTAAATTTTAAATAAAAATAAAATTCCAATAGATTTACATTTTATCAAATGATAAAACTTCAAAAGGTCAAGCAAATAATATTTCACCTTCTTAATAACGGTGATGTCCTCAATCTTATTACCATAAATTCTCATGTTATTGGTAATGGTCATGTTTCTGGAGAAGTACTCTGACACTATTTCATTGTTCTTCATTTACAAAGTCTTAAACTCTGCTCTTAAGCTTTGTAATCGTTGTCTCTTAACCCTTAGCACTATCATGATACCTCTTCTTCATAAAATCCCATATCTTCTTCATAATGTATTTCTACAACATGATTTCCAAAAATGTCAAATCAATTACTTGAAATAGGTAGTTTTTTGCCTTCAGGTCCTTCAATTATGAGTCATCAACTTTAGTTTTTTGTGCATCAGTTTCACTTAGTACTAACTTAATGACTACACTCTCATCGACAACCAGATACTCCTCAAGCCTTAGGAATTTTTTTGTTAGCATACTTCAATAGTCATAATGGTGACCATAAAAAAAGGATAAAAGGTTGAACAAAATTACTGATAGCCTTTTGTTTAGGTCATAGGGTTTCTAGTTTGATTCATCTTAGGAACAATGGAACGTGGCTCTAATACCAATTGTTAAACTTAAAAACAAAGAAGCAAATAAATAGTAGGAAAAATTGGAATAGTAACTAAAATGAATGAAATTTTTTATTAAATGAAGAATGCTTAATTATAATGCAATCCAATTTAAAATCACACATGACTACTTAAATAAAATTAAACTATAAGATCATGTCCTAGACTTAAGGATTAAGCCTGCAATTAACTACTAAAAATCTAGAACTACAATGATAGTTACTCTAAAATAGATAATAATTGCTAACTTGATGCTAGAAACTAGTAAAATAAATAACAAAAATTGTATGAATAAAAAGATCTTAGACTAAGCTATATTAACTTTATTTAATTTAAAATATCATGTATAATGTTGATTGGATGTTGACTTGCACTATTACGTAGGTATAACATTGTCTAACTGAATTATACTATATCAGGTAGAGCATTATCTCCAGGTTAATGTTGGTCTTAACCATGTATATTATTATTACAATAACTTAAATAATCAAATAATCACAAAAGTATGGGAATTTTCATGACTTTACTCCAACTACTTTAAACTCATTACAGTTAAGACTAATTTGGAGGAAGCTTAAGGGTAATATTGATGAAAAAGAAGCATTCCATAATTTATATAATAAAGGTTTAGCATTCAAGGATCATACCCTATCAACAGAACATAATGAGAAGGAGTTCTTAAGAATGACAAATCAAGTATTGATATTATTATATTAATAAGGTTAAAGTGTTTATTAAGAAAAGAATTAACTCACCAACAACATGGCTTTCCAAATTATTACGTTCTAATTTTAAGATAGATACAAGAAAATGAGTAAGGATATTACAATTAACCTTATAAGTGCCCAATTATTCTTATAGTGAGTGCAAACAAACCTCTAAATTAAAATCAGAAAGTTTAGAGAAAGGTTCTTCGACTTATAATAAATATGTAAGAGTCTACTTAGTTTTATTTCTATTTTTAATTGTATTTTATTCAAATATAGTTAAATTTTTTTAAATGATTTCTATTTAAATTTTAAAATTTAAAATTTTAGTTTATTTACATTTGAAAGGCTTGTGATTTTCTTTTTTTTATATTTAGTTCCTATACTTTTAAAACATCATTGTTTAATAATTCTTGTCTACCTGTAGAAAAAGAAAGGCAAGATCTAATCATGCACATAGCAGAATAATTATGAAACATTTTCATTTTATTTACCTAAAGTCAGGATCAATTAAAATTATATAACATGATTAACATTTAAAATGATAAAGCATGAATATTAATTTGTACCTTATTACGAAGCTTGATCTTTATTTTGTTATTTCCCTTGAACCATTTTGAAATAGGCTCATCTTAACCACTATAGCTTCACAAGTGTTTGAGCCCTAATGGTACACATAAAACTTGTTAAGAGAACTTTACAACTATTGTAGAAAAGCAAGAAGTGTTAGCTTCATAAGAGCCTAACCCTATTTATAATAAGTTTGGACATTTTAGGAATTTAATTAACATAAAATTCTAATTTTAATTAAACTTTAATTAGAATAATTCTAATTAAATATCAATTATATCCAAATAAGATCTAATATCTCATATTGGTTCTTATTTATTAAATATCAGATATTTAAACATAAAGTTTCTCAAACTTAACAATCAAGTCAAACTTAATTAAAACATCCTTTCTCGTTTTAACTTATTATTTATGTATAACTCATTAGGTTCTTAAATGTTTTGGAAATAGATATCATTTATAATCCTAAATGATATTTAAGATTAGATAAATTAAACTCCTTTAGTTTATCTTTAATTCTATAATTAAGTAATTTATATCCATAAATAGATATTGACATCTAGCAATGCATCATAACCACCCAAATATTTATAAATGTCAAAAGTGATTTTAACTAACCTATCTATGCATCATTTTTTTGTATAATTCAATTATTTTATTGTGTAATGTTCTGATTAAACATAAAGTATGGAGATAATGTTTATTTTATTTGAGTCCAATATATTAGTTTTCCACTATTAGTAATTGATTTAATTAATAACATTTAAAAACTATTTTTCAAAGTGTCATTCCACCTTAGCTAATGGTTTTTTAAATCAATATTAATAAAAAATAGTGAAACATTCTCCATAATCATTTCAAGATGAACTTATATTGATTACTCAACTATCTTCATTTAGTTTATGTTATATCCAATAACTACTAATTGAGCTATCCTTCACTATAATAGGTCATAAGTAGTATTAAAACGTAGCAGATCCTATATGAGATACTTTAGTAATCTCAAGTCAAATGATCATTTTATACTATCATCACATTGAGAATTTTTATACATATATAAGTAATATTCCAATTGAAACTCATATAGGGTCAATTTAATGAGCTTGTTCTCTAATAAGCTCTCATATGTTTGTTTAAGTATTTTCATACTTTAGTATATGAAATCAAATACTTCCTAGGTAAGGAAGAAATATATATTGTGCTAGTCTTTTTAGGCTCCATTAATTTCCAGTATTTATTGAACAATGACTAGGAAAAATTGAGGGATAATAGATAAATGCAACATGCATCTCTTAATTATGATCTTATCATAATTTTATTGCAATCTAATTTTATCACATAGACTTTTTCATATACATTTAAATATGTATAAGATAAAGAATCCTTTTAAAGAATTATATTACTAAACATATCACTAAACTGTAACCAATCAATTGGCTATAGGGTATAAACTAACATTATCTTCATTTAATAGTGATTGAAACCCTTCAAACACCACTCCATCTCACTCTCATCCCTCTTTTAGAATGTTGATCAAGAATAAAGTAAGTATGATAAATATGATACTGAATAATATTGCTAATAATGATATATCTGAGTTACTAATGATCTATTTTAGTAAAGTATGACAAACTTTATTACTTATACTATTAATAACTATTATAAAAAATATTAACTTATAATTAATTTTCTACAATGCTTATTTAATATCTTATTATTAGTAGTATCAAAACAAACCTATTTATTTCTACTACAATTTTTGGTTTTTTCATGTTGTTTTCAAATTTAGAAAAAGAATTTGCTTATTTGAGTTTTTATTTTATATTTATGGTTTTGATCTCTTCCTGTTTTCACAACTTAACAAAATCATAAAAATAATTTGATTTATTAGTAAGTAAATGTATATTATTTAATTCAATAATATTAATTAATAATAACTATTATAATTAATATATTATAATTATTTAATTTATTTTAATTTTATAATTAATACAATTTTTAAATTTTATAATTATTTAATAAACATATTTTAAATTTAAAGTACCTTTAAATACATAATTTCAAATGAAATTAATTTTAATGAGTAAAATATATATCAATAAATAAAATGTATGGCTTTGTAGTTTTTTCTTTATTAATTTTAATAAAATACAATAAATTATTATTATTTATTAATAAATATTTTATAAGATATGAAAATAAAATTAACTTAATTAATTCATAAGATTAATTTATCGTTAAGTTTTAGTTAATATTAAAATATTTTTAAAAATAAAAAATTGCATTAGAACATGAGAAATAGCATATTAAAGCCTGGTAAAGGTTTGCAATAACTCTTTTAAGGAACAAGATCAGGCTATACAAGAGCCTTTCTAGCTATTAGGAGAAATACCTAAAGTTCTGAGGATATCAAGTAACATAGAGGAAATATAAGTTAATTCACATTTTAAAACATTGAGCTATGTTTATGTTATGCTTGAGCTGTTAAGATCAGACTTTAATTTCCTTTATTACTAGGAGTGAAGGCAGGTAACTTACAACTAATAGTCAACTAAGTGTTGCATCTTTTATGGATAGCATGAGTTACTAGCTGCATCTGGATTCTTTCAAACAAATCCTTAAGAAGTAAATTCCTTTATAAAGCTTGGTTGTGGAAGATACTTTAGTTTCTTTTATGTCAAATATAGTATACCATATTACAAAGAGTGATTTTAAAGATCAAATGGTCATTCTCCCTTCCTTGAACATTATAGTAGCTCCCATTTGTAATTTCAAGCCATTCTGAGGATGGAGAGTTCCTCTCACTAAGTTAAAGGATGCCTCTCCAAATATAGTTGGAGTATTCACAATTGAATAAAAGGTGATTTAAGGATTCCAGCCCCTAATTACATAGAACACATGTTCTTGAACTTGATTTTTTTTTTAGATTTTGCATTTGGTGGACTATTTCTTAATAATTGCCAAGTACAAAACAAAAGTTGCTCGTGGATAGTACTATTTGAACCAAATAAGTTCCCTCCATTTTACTTTAGTAACTTGATGTATAAAAAGATCTCTATAAGAAGAGGTAGAGAATTGACCTAAAGTGGTCCTCTTAAGGACTTATTCATCACATGGCTTACTAGAGGGGTATGTAGCAGGAAAGCTAGCAAATTTGCTTTATCCCTTATTTTATCACAAACTTCCACGGGAATCTCTACCACCCCTACTGATGAACCAAATTGGCTCCAGTTGTTGTGCCAAAATGAAGAAGAAGTGCCATCCCTTAAGTTTCTATGAAATTAAAATCTAACCACTTTCCTTAGCCTAAATATATAAATCATAGTTCATGAGGAATCAGTTTTTGGTTGAGTACTCCAAAATTTATAATCTTTTATATAATAGGCATGCACCCATTTCACCTATAAAGTTTATTTCCCTTTTAAGAGTCTCCAAATCCTTTTAATAATTAAATTATTATTGGTTATTTTCAACAAAATCATTATAAGACCACCCTCATCCTTAAGAAGTTAAACGTTCGACCAACTAACCTTAGCCATTAAATCTTTACCAACTAACCTTATCCATTGAATCTTTACTTGCATCACTAAATCAGAGGTGTCTTTTAAACATCCTATCAATGGTTTTAACTAAGTTGTTTATGAACATTAAGTGAGAAGACTAGTATACTTGGATGTTGTTGAGCACTGAATTAATGAGCTGGGCTCTACCAACTTTTGAGAGGCTTCTATTACACTAATTATAATTCTCTATGATCCTCTAGCATACTTCCTATTATAACTTTTGAAGAGTTTATGTGCAATCAAGATGTTGTCCTTAATTAACCTGCCTTTAATAAAAGCACAATGATTTTCATCATTGTATGGAGACAAAATAGAATCAATAGTTTATCAATAAGTTTGAAAATAATCTTATAAATGGTGTTGCAACAAGCTACAGATATGTAATGCCTCAGTGAATTAGGAGCTTGCACTTTAAGGATGAGATATACAAAAGTTCTATTTTACTCCTTCAACATTTGCTCCTTACTAAAAAACTCTAAGATAACATCAGTCACTAAGGTTTTGGTTAGAGCCTAGGTCCACTAAGAAAAATATATATTAGTTCCATCTAGTCCTAGAGCTTAATTATGATGTAATATGAACAAAGCTCTTTCCATTTTTGATTAGTGAAAGGGCTACAAAGGGACTCAACTTCTTAAAGAGCAATCTGTATTTGAATAAAGAAATTGATAAGATTAACAGAAGAAGTAAAATACATAAGAGTACCTAAAGATCTAGAGAAATAAGAAAAGCCTCTTAAAGAATATTAGGTTGAGTAGAAAAAAATGTGTTAAGCCAAATGAGTGCCATAAGTTGAAGATGTATTTTCTATGGAATTTGAAATTCTTCCACACTTGCATCCTTACTAACATCAACAAGAATACTTTCATGAGAAGCATTAATAAAGGACATGTTTTGTAATTCCTTAGTGTTTAAAACTGCTCCTTTTCTATAAGCTACTTCAAAAGTGGGTGAGGTAGAAGAGCTCTCCATATTAACTTATTTCTCCTTTTCAGTAATGCCAGAATCCATTTGCATTAATTCCTAAAAGTTATCTTTTTGAGAAGATCCTACCTGATAGCTTCTAAATTTTCTTTATTTAGTATGGTTTAGCCTCCAAGTATAAGAAACATTAATAGTCTCTCTAATGAACTTGTCACCCTTACTTAGCCTTAGTAAAGGAATGGTTTCAAGAATGTCTTCATGGATATCAATTAAGACACAAACCTTTGTATAATTGATCATCTGGGTGCTTGCTATTACTTATCAAGAAGGATTCGCTTCCGTAAAGAGCTAGCTAGATAACTTAAACCCTTGTCGTTCAATACTCTAAAGGAGTAATATGGATATTCATCCATATTAGACTTTTATTAAGAAATTGATTATTAAGTTATAAGTCAAGCC
Source organism: Erythroxylum panamense (assembly GCA_027123425.1). NCBI lineage: Eukaryota > Viridiplantae > Streptophyta > Magnoliopsida > Malpighiales > Erythroxylaceae > Erythroxylum > Erythroxylum panamense. The sequence goes on along the minus strand of JAOTIZ010000005.1, from coordinate 19,699,930 downwards.
TCCAACATTGGATAAATATTATTTTAGAATTTCAAATGGCAGAGCAACAACGGAGGTGTCTTCCTACTTCTTTGGTAGACAATAACATAAGTTCAAAGCAGGAATGGATTCCCTAAAGACTCGACATCAAGATTTCTTGTTGTTAATAAAACCAGTGTTTGCTCCATCTTTTTCTATACCTTCAGGGGGCACAGGATCAATTAAGGAGAAGGATTGGACATATAGGGTAGAGATGGACAATGAATTGGAATTCAAGGCTAGAGTTGGGTTAGAAAAGATGAGGAATTGGCTTTGGAATGAGGAGAAGTGGGGATTGACAATGGAGAGGCCATAGGTGAGGAGTTAAGGCCAAAAGAGAGAAAGAAGTCCAAACCTAAAGAATTTTGGTTAGCTCCTGACCTACAAAATGACATATTGTCTGAATACGAAAAATAAACTAAAAAAAGAAGACAAATTCAAAACATTATTCTTAAAACATTAATAATGAGGAGGTGGGTAAATAATAAAAGGAGATAAGACCAGAAAGCCCCTAAATGGAAACAAAGAGGACAACAGAGAACTAGACAATAATAAAGAAAAGCAGGAGCAAAAAGTAGTAAGGTAAGAAAAGGAGAGTAAACAAGTAAGTAATTGATAGAGGACACAATCATAAGGACAAGTCAGGAAAAGGAAGCAAGAAAGGCGAACTTAAAGCAAGGATCCATGAAAGAGGGCATGAAATATTACTATTAATAAAAGTTCACTACATTTCAAGTAGGTAAGCGGCACCTAAAATATTACTAGTAATTAAAGTGTACTACATTTATATTAACAATCTAATAAATTTTAATTAATATATATTAAAATTGGAAAATAAAAACTAAAAATAAAAGGAGGAGTAGAACTAAATGACCCCTAAATTAATATTTATTTTCTTAAAATAAAATATAAACTAATATGATAAAATGTGAAAAAAGAACTACTTAATTCATGGTATACAGAATTTGGTAATATGGAAAGGAAATGTAATGGTAGATTGTTGTCTAAAGCTTATAACTAAGCTTATATCCATGTTTTATAATAGCCTTAGTGAAGGACACTCGGGGCTATTGATCAGCATAAGAAACCTTAAGTGTTATTCCACTAAAATGGAATAGCGAAAGACATAAGGAATTTTATTGGATAATGCATAAAAAAAATGAGATTTATGCAATCCTTTTAAATTCAAAGAACCGTTGCACAAACATCTGTATGAATTTTATAGCATGATTGGCTCCCCAAATATACTAGTTATTTATAAGTAGACTCTACTTGGTGTTAGACAAAATTCCTTTGTATTATTTATGGAAACCATCAAAATGTTGGGTTATACTTCTATAATGATCCAAGTTTTTTGAGTAATTTTATCATAAGATAAACAAAAGGTAAATCGTATAAATTATTTCTTAACATTTTGTAAAAAGTTTAAAAGTTAAAATTTTATTTTTAGTCTTAACATTTTCATCGCAATATAACTTTAACCTAAATGTTTTAAACCGTTTAATTTCAATCATAATGGTTTTAAAACGTTTAAAATAAACCTTCAATAAATTAAAATCTTGATGAGGTTAAACTTCTATCAGTTAAGTGTCACATTAATATTGATGTCACACTTATAACATATTTTTAAAATCTATTGTTTGTCCCACTGTCAAGTGATATAAATGAGCCCATCATCATATTTTAAAAATTTTAAAATTATGTATATTTTGTAATTAAAATAATTAATTTGTAATATAATTTATTTAGGTTAAGTTGTTAATTAAAATCTCTAAATTAACTTCACATAACTCTTTCTCTTTTTCTTTCTCTTTTATGTGTTTTTTCAAAAATTGCTTCTTCTTTCATCATCATCATCATCTTCTTCTTCCTATTTTACTATCGATGGCTTGGATCTGAAAGGAACAATGAGAAAGATTAGGATGATGATGGATTCATATTTGCTTGATGAATTCATAATATAAATTAGTATGAGAATTTTAGGTAGACAATGATTAGAAGGTTTTCAATCACATGTTACTATGCTTTTCCCTACATATTCCAAGGCCAAACCAGAGGTTGAGGAGCACATTTGCACTATGTATTGAAACGAAAACAAATCTTCAAGATAATATAATTATTCCTACTTGTGCTATTTCTACAAAGAATCTTAGGGCAACCTATATAGAAGAGTTTTTCTAACTTATCCCCTTGTCTAATAAACATAAAGATTTGGGAAGAAGAACAATATTTATCGCATATGTCGGAATAACTTAGTAAGCCACACTCTCTATAAGGATTTTTCTGTTGTCACATGAAAGCCAATTAATTATCTCTAATAGTATACAAAAGAGAGCTAAGCAAACACGCTCATTAGTTTACGATTTGAGGAGATAGTCAATTTATGAAAAGTAGAAGAAAAAGAAGAAATAGTAGCAAAATAAAAACTAGACTACTATTATAGTAGTGGTAAATCTAGGTCGATCCCACCGAGAATGTGTGTAAAGTTGTTGAAATGAAATTAATCAATGTTTAGGTTAGGAGGAGGGGTTTGGTTTTCGAAATAAGAAAATAAAATAAAGCTAAAATAACTATCAAAAGCAAGATAAAGAAAACATGTAAAAAATTATAAAAGTGGAGAATTCAGTAGGGATCCAGTTCTTTAGTTCAATTTTGGACTATACCTTAATTAATCATATTTCATTGATTTGTTATTCTCAAACCTCTCATATCAACTATTAATCGTGGGTTAATAATTAACCTGAGTTTTTCCTTAGATGGTGTTTAATTAAGATATGATTGTTAATTAAACCTAACCACCAAATAACCTAGGATACAATTTTTAGATTCAATTGGGTAATAGCATTACGAATTAGGAAAACCGATTAATCAAGACAACAACTACATATGATGTGTATCATTTAACCTATGTTATGTTATCCTTAATGATTACGAATCATTAGTCGTTATATATGAATTTCAAATATAACAATTATTGATTATATCAAAATTCTAGTAATGAGTTTGTAAATAAACGATCCAATGAATGCAGTTAAATCATCTTTTCACAATATTTAATGGGTTCATACATAAATAATTGAACAATAACGAGAATATGATTATCCATACACAAAACCCAAATCAATTAATATAAGATAACATAATCAATTTCTAAAAAGAGCAAGAAACAACAAAAACTGTGAAATGCACTTAACCCAAGTCGTCAGCGTTAATGACAACTTCGAATTGGCATCAGGACGTCTAGCCCTTCATGAGTCTCTCCAAAAAAAAATGCTCCAACCCTATTGAAAAACCCCTAACTGAAGAACACCCAAAATTCTCTCTATACTACGCCTCCACTCTCTTATCCTACGCGACTCTTTATTTTTCTCATTAATTTTTGGTCCACTCTATTATTCCTTTATTTAAAACCATCGCCATATTAACGGATATTAGGATCTCGAATAAACTAGTCCGGGTAATTATGCAGTGCGTGACAACGGTATCATTGCAAGTTGCATGGCAAGCTACCTGTTCTAACCCTTTTACCCCCTCAAGAGGTCTTAGGCAAGGTGATCCGCTCTCACCTTATCTTTTTGTGTTATGCATGGAAAAACTAGGTCACCTTATTATGTAGGAGGTGGGTCAGGGGCGTTGGAAACTGATAAAGCTAAGTCCCATAAGGCCTCCCTTATCTCATCTATTCTTTGCAGATGACCTTGTGCTATTCACAGACGTACGGAGTCACAAACACAAGTAATAACAAGGACCTTGGAAATCTTTTGTAAAGCATCAGGCCAGTGAGTTAGCTCTACTAAAACTTGGATCTTTTCTTCCAAGAACGTTTCTCGAGATAAAGTGCGTCGCATAAGTCAAGCCCTTCAAGTTACTAGTACAAACAATCTTGGAAAATATTTAGGCATTCCATTGATTCATGAGTGCACAACGAGAAATACTTACCAATACATTCTTGATAGAGCACAAAAAAGCTGGCAGGATGGCGTACTAAGATGTTATCACTAGCAATGTAAGTTACTTTAACCCAATCAGTTATTTTGTCACTTCTAATTTTCACGATACAAACAGTACGTCTGTCGTAGCAATTATGTGATGATTTGGAAAAAGTTATGAGGGATTTTATATGGGTTTGAAAGGTCGGGCAACGGAAAATGCATCTGGTTAATTAGACGACAGTGTGTCAACCAAAAAAAGCCGGGGGCCTAGGTCTTAAACGCATTCGATCTTCCAATGATGCGTTACTTACAAAGCTAGGATGGGCATTGATTACAAAACCCATGGCCTTATGGGTCCAGACCCTGAGGGCAAAATATCGTTTCAACACACATCATCTCCCTTAGACGCTTAATAAGAATGGAGAATTGGTGATTTGGCAGGAGATATCTGCAACATGGCAGTTTGTGCGCCAGGGAGTTAAATGGACTCTGGGAAATGGACGATGCATACGCTTTTGGCTGGATAATTGGGTGGATGGTTGGGGTCCTTTATTTCTAGTGGCGACCACTCATATTCCTGACAGTGTTCTCAACGCTACAATGTCTAATTTTACAAATGAGTTTGGTCACTGGCATTGAAATTTATTCCAACACTACCTCCCTTCCACAGTTTGTATGATTATTGCATCAATCCATTCTCACCTAAATAATAGGGAGGAAGACAAGTTAATGTGGGGTCAAACAAATTACCGGGGGTTTACAGTAGCGTCAACTTATGATTTAATCGAGAATAGTACCACGAACGATTAGAGCAGGCTATGGGAGTTAATCTGGAAATGGACAGGACCACAACATATCAGGTCTTTTCTTTGGCTTCTGGCTAAGAGAAAATTAATGACCAATCAACAGCGTGACATATATCAATGGATCAGTTGTTAATACTGTGGACAGGAAGAGTCAACCTAACATGCAATACAAGATTGTCATAGGGTTAAATCCTTCTGGTGTAAATTTCCTCCTGAAATGGTGGATATAGGTTTGTTTTCAACAAGACGAGGGGACATGGGTTCTTTACAACCTTAGGCACCAATCTCAGTGGCAGCGGGCAGCATGGACTACAATTTTTGGAGTTGCATGCTGGTTTTTATGGCAATGGCAAAACAGAAGCGTTTTTTAGTTCGACTTTGTTTGATCGACAGACGGCAACAAAATAGTGATGAATTACGTTGATTGGGTCATACAGGCCCGAGTTGTGGAAAGTCGTGTGTTTCAGACATAGGGTCTATCGTTTGGTAATTTAGTGGGCTGGACCATACCAGTGGATGGTTGGGTCAAACTAAATGCTGATGGGGTGGTGAAACACGGGTTCGGCCTTGCTACAGCTGGAAGCTTGATTCGGAACTGCCAAGGTCGATAGTGTGGTGGATTCCTCCAGAATATTGGAGAGGGATCGCCTTTGATTGTAGAATTCTGGGGAGTTTACTCGGGTCTAACGTTGGCATGGGCACTTGGCTATCGACGCGTGGTCATCGAAGTGAATTCTTTGGAGGTTATCAACATTCTTTCTTCTTCAAATATAGTCATGGCTAACAATAATCCTTTAGTGGCAAGTATCCGAGGGTTAATTTGTCAAGCATATGAGGTGCAAATTCAACAAACTTATCGAGAAAGGAACCAATGTGCCGATAGACTAGCTACTCAAGCCTTTTTAGCTAGTCTAGGACTACATCTATTCCATAAGCCCTCGATGATCATTATGGATTACATTCACTAAGATGTGAAAGGAGCACTCTACCACAAAACTTTGCATTAGTGGGGTGTGCTGGTTAGAGTGGAGTGCGTTTTGTTTTGTCTTTTATCCCTTGTACAAAAAAAAATTGCATTTTTGTCCAAATAATCATCCTCCTATTGCGCCTGCGTTTTACTCCATCGCTCATTGTTGTCGCTTCCCTCAATGCTTCCAACGTGTGGTGTATTTTCTTCTAGCATGAAACACAGACGTTGTTTGCATTTCTGGAAACGTTTCCTTCCTTGCTTCTATCTGCTACGTCATTTATGTTTAATGTGTGTGTGTGCATCTGCTGCAACGTTTCCTTCATGTTGTGCTACCGGTTTTGCTTCTGTTCCTGCTGCCTTGTCTTCATTTAATTTTCATAAAACACGTTGCATGAGCTGTTATCCATCATCCTTGACTTTATTAATTAAATTAATGGTGTGCATGGCCATGCAAAATGGGTATCTTAAGTAATTTGATGTCATTAATTGCTAAGTGTTGTGAAATAATTAAACAATCAATTAAGCAAATATTAGTAGCAATTTTTGTAAAAGACATGAAAGATGGAGAAAGAAAGTGTTACATGAAGGAAAGGAATTTGATACTAATCTAGGATTTTGACAAATTAAGGTTAGTTGATTAGAAAATTTAAAGATTTTAATTAACAATTTAACCTAAATAATTAGCATTATAAATTAATTATTTTAATTACAAAATATACAAAAATTTAATTTTAAAAAAATTATTATATCACATGACATATACGTTAAAGTGGGACCTACCAATAAATTTTAAAAATATGTTTTAAATGCCACTTAACTGATTAGAAGTTTAACCCGTTAACTTTTCATTTATCAAGGATTTATTTTGAATGTTTTGAAAACGTGAAGAGTTAGAAATTAAACATTCTTAAATATTAGGGTTAAAGTAGTATTATGATTAAAAAATTAAGGTTAAAAATACACTTTTGACCAAAGTTTAAATTAGTTATCATTATTTTTGACACAAGATTGCACTATAACATTTACAAAATAATATTACTGGCACCAATGTTTTAAAAATCGAATAGAAAATTAAACTAATAAGATAAAAAGTTTAATATTTAATATTTAAACTGATATTAAATTGTCATACAATTAATATATAAAAAATTGAATAAAATTAAAAATTTTAAAATAAAATTGGAAAGGGAAATTATTTTTGTTCGATGAAGAGACTAATATTTAATTAAAAAGAATAGATTACTTATTTATTCATATTTATAAAAATTAATTAATTTATAAAAATTAGTCAATTAAATAATTTTTAATAATAAATTTTATTACAACTTAATTATTTTAATTTTGTAATAGTGATTTTGCCTTGATTTTTATTTTTAAAAAATATTTTTGCTTTTATAATTATTCATCCTACTAAAATTATTATATTATTTATCATCGAATGAATTCCAAACGAAGACAATCAGTGAAGCATTTTGAAGATGCATTGCAGGTCTTCCCTCACAAGTCGATCACCTCCTCCTCAACCTCACAATTACTCACTTGGATAGGATTCGATGGAAATAGAAATTCCACTGGGAGTGGGAGAGTCGGCGCGTAGCTATGATTTTGAGAAAGCAGTATGCAGTCATGGGCTATTCATGATGTCCCCTAACCACTGGGACCCTGTCTCCCGCACCTTCTCTCGCCCTCTTCGTCTTCCTCATCATTACTCTTCTTCTCCTAATTTATCATCGTCAGCTCTATGGGTTACAATCTCTCATCCATCTCACCTTCGACATTCTCTTCTCCTGCGCGTGCATTCCACTCTTCCTCTGTCCACGCATCACCGTCAATCTCTGGTGGCTCAGGTGGTGAGGATGATCAGATTGTCTGATGCTGACCACAGGAATGCCACTCGCTTCATTACGACCTTTGCGGATGATTCTCTTCATGATGTCATCAGAGCGTTCGGGGGTAGGGTGTTCAGGTCTCCAACTTTATTCGAGGATATGGTTAAGTGCATTCTTCTCTGCAATTGCCAGTATGTGGTCGTTGTCTGTAGTTCTTTATCTCTGCTTCTACTTGTTCGACGAAATGCCACTTAGAAAATAACAAAGTGTTTCTTATGCTTTGAGCCTTCAACAATAATTGAAAGATTCTGATATTTCTTTTTAACTGCAGATGGCCAAGGGCTCTGCAAATGGCCAGAGCGCTTTGTGAGCTTCAGCTTGAACTTCAATCTCATCCTCATTTATCTGATGAAGAGTCATCGGTTTCGAAGAAGCCCCATTCTCCCCTTCAAACTGAAGATATCAATATGATTCCCTACACACCTCCTGCAAATGAGCCTTGTAATAGAAAGCGCCAAATCTCCCATTCTTCTCCTACCCATTTACCAGGTAATGGTCATAATACCAACATGGGGCATATGGGCAGCTTCTCTCTTAATGGCAATGAAGATGCTCCTTGTGGACTTGTGTCTCACCAGAAAGAGGAATTCAGGACACTGGAATCAATAGGTAATTTCCCAAGCCCCGAAGAGCTTGCTGGCCTTGATGAAAAGTTCCTGGCAAAGCGTTGCAAACTCGGATATAGAGCGAGTCGAATAATACAATTAGCCAAGGGTATTGTAGAAGGGAGGATTCCACTGAGAGAACTAGAGCAATTTGACAATGGAGGAAGCTTATCAGACTATGACAAGCTGGCGGATCAGCTCAAAAAAATTAATGGGATCGGTCCGTTTAGTTGTGCCAATATCCTTATGTGCATGGGGTTTTATCACGTTATTCCAGCTGATTCTGAAACGATAAGGCATCTAAAACAGGTAAAAACCCAGTTTTCTGCCTCCCATCTTGATTAGTGTTAAAGAGGAAGATTTCTCTCAATTCCATGCCCTTTTCCCACGCAGGTTCATGCAAAAGAATCAACCATACGAACACTTGAAAAAGATGTGGAAAAAGTGTATGGAAAATACGCACCGTTCCAGTTCTTAGCTTACTGGTATGATATGCTCATGTGATACCTGATTTTTCTTTTAGTTCCACTCTCTTTATCGACGTACGGTTTGATTTGGTTCGTTTTCCCCATCTATCAGGGCAGAACTGTGGCACTACTATGGGCAAAGATTTGGGAAGCCAAGCAAAATTCATTTCTCGGATTACAAACTTATTACGGCCAGTAATATGAGAAAGAAAAATAAAGTGACAAAAGAAGGTGCAGAAGCAATAGGAGAAAAGTAACTTTGGCCTTGGGTTATATGAAGAGCCTGTGCTTGAGTTTAAAGAACTGTACTTGCTGGACAAGACTAATTTTGATAAGCTATACAATGTATTGATGGTTCAAACACTCTGTAGTGAACAGATTATAACAATGGTATATTAATGATAGCTCAACAGAGGAAACAGGGAACAATGCTGTTTAGGGTG
>JAOTIZ010000005.1:19627926-19648607 GCA_027123425.1 Erythroxylum panamense | reverse complement strand
GCATTTCCCCTATCACATAATCATCCCCCTCTTACACATAAGAGAGCCCCCTGCATGTGAAAATACACTTCTATATTGGACAAGTAAAGCCAACTCACAACTAATCTCTAAACTACATGTCCATACTTTGCCTTGTCAACAACTCATGTTACTTATCAAGAATTAAACATTAATAATCTCAAAGCAATTCACAACCATACAAAATGTTCTGATAACGTCAAATAATATTAACAAATATATGCTTAAAGTAACCACAATTGAAGGAAAAGTATAGTTGTCATTTCAATACCTGCGTAGGCTTAGCTTAACGTTCCTCGAAAGTATAAATACTGGGGACAATACAGTTCCTACAACAAACAAAATAAATTTGTGTCTTAGCATATTGAGACGTCGTAGCATTTATCATGCAATGATTGAACTCCTAATTTATTGAAATGGCTAATATAAGATTATAAAAATGATTGTTATATATGGAATTATTTTATAATTTTTTGTTCTTGGTCTACTTGATTTGAATTACCTTGAAATTCTCTTAAATTGTACTTGATTCTTTATTTAAGTTTATCCTTTAAATAAAACATCTAAGACACAACAATGTTATATCTTTCTATTATAATAAGGAAAATCATTCATTCATAAATTTAATCAACTATTAAACAAAAATAAGAAGATTAAAATTGTAATATTAAAAACAATAATTAATTTACACTTTTCCATATTTTTAAATAAAGATTGATTAAGTATCAATATTTAAAAATTATCATTAAATAAGAAATATAAACATATTTTCTACTTTTATAACAATAATCAATTAACAATATTAAGAATGAAAAACAAAACCAAATGCTTGACACATACAAGACGTTTTGTTTTTTCATGACGTGTTATACAAATCATAACTAAAGGGGAAAATATATGAAAAGGACTGCTTATTCCCACAAGAAGAGTCGTGTTACTCGTGTGTGTCTGTGTGTAAACTTTTCTTTTATATATGTTTTTACGTATTTATTAATTTATTTTAAGTAATTAGATTATGAAAATTATATATATATATATATGGTAAATAGAAATATATTTTTAAAATTTAATGATATAAAGAAATTAAATAAGAATTAATGAAAAGTATTAAAAATTAGTAATATAGTTTTCTCATATAATTAACACTACATTTTGGTTGCACTTCATTTTCATTATATGTCTAATTAATAAATAAAATATCAAAATTAAATAAAATATATATACTATATATCTTAACAAGCAGCTACCTTGGGTTCAATTTGTGCAGCTTAGTGCAACAATTGCAATTAGGTACCAATGGCTAATATGTAATGCCATTGATTGCCTCGTCAAGAAAAACGAAGCTTAGGCTTAAAACCCGTAAGTAGTTAAGCTATCCCTCTTCTAACAATTAGCTCTTCAAAAGAATTCTATTTCGCAAAAGGAAAACTTGATTTTGGGTCTATTTGGTCCTCAATATGAATATTAATTTAAACCTTATAGATTGTTCATAACAACATAACAGGATTTTAAATTAAGGAGTACAACTAAAATTGCATCTACAATATACAATTTCTTATGGTTCAATTACCACAATTTATAATAATTGGGACTCTATTTTCTATTTATAATAACTCACAATTTACAATTTAAAACTTTATTTCATAACTGTAAAAATCAAATTTGGATAGCAAATACTTGCCTAACATATTCAGATTGATGAATATTATATTTAATCCAGGTGAATATAATATTTAATTCCTAACATATTTAAATTTGGATAGCAAATACTTGCCTAACATATGTAATTCCATACTACAATACTAGTTCGATGCTTTCATCTTTATTAATTACTTTCAAATGTAAGCATATCATCTTTATAAACCTCATACTCACATTGAACACTAATATAATGATACTAGTTTTGTTCTACAACTCTTAATGCATTTCATCGAACACCTTGAGGTCAAAACCATCTCAACCCTATCTACACACAAATCTTTAAATTATTTCCATTCAATACATCCACAACAATCACACAACACAAATCAAAACTAAATTAACAAATCATATCAATAAAATCAGTTCAAATATATACAAAAACCACCGCAACCCACAAATCTCATCCTTTACCTTCGGATTGTCCAGAGAAGAGAGGGAGCAGCACGTCGCCGGAGAAGAGGGAAGGAGAACGTCGCCACGTCGCCGGAGAAGACGGAAAGAGAAGGAGAATCGCCCAACGTCGCCGGAGGAGAAGAGAGAAAGAGAAGAGGAGAGTCGGGGAAGGAGAGAAGGAAGACGGCTGCGCAGGGATTTAATTTTATTTTAGCGACGGAAATTATCCGTCGGTATAATTAAAATAAACCGTCGCCGAGTTAAACCTGCTAACCTAATATACCGACGCCGTTTTGAAATATACCGACGGCTTATTTCCGTCGGTGAAATTTCCCTCCGACAAATTTTGCCGACCGAATTTTAATTCCGTCCCTTTTTACAGACGGAACATTTTTCATCGGCATTGTTCCGTCGCCGAGTAATTTTCCCTCCACCCTTGGCAACGGATTTTCTGACCGTCGGAAAAGTTCTTCTTTAATATAGCGACGGATTTGTTATCGTCGGCGAACCATTTCTAGCCGACAGGTTCGCCGACCGAAAATTTTATTCCGTCCCTATTCATAGACGGAATGATCTCCATCGGCATTGTTCCGTCGCTAAAAGACCCCGTGAAAATTTCCCTCCAACTTTGGCAACGGATTTCTGGACCGTCGGAAATCATCTTCCTTTAACCAACTGATTAGTGTTTCCGTCGCAAGTAACAGACGCTATATGGTCCGTCGGCATATTTCCGTCGCTATAAGACGATTTTCTTGTAGTGATTCATACATCATTTTCATCAAAAGATAAATGTTTTACAAGAATTTAATGGGCATTTCAAGCCACGATATAACAATATTTCAAAAACCTAAAATACAAAAAAAATACATGAGCAATAATTTGCTCAAAATGCAACTAAAGCCTTGGTTTACAAAACTAGTTTAAAATACAAAAGTATGCAAAGTCGGAGTGATGCCTTGACCCTTAGTTACTCGTTCTCATGCTCTTCACCTGAAGATAGGGCGGAAATGGAGGGGTGAACTTAAAGTTCATAACAATTTTATAATCGATAGTAAGCAAAAACCTTTTTAAAGCTCACATTAAATCAAGATACGATTATTTTTCAATACTCAATATATCAACAATTTGTAAACAACTTAATTCATGCATCATCAAGCTTACCAACACAATTTAAACATATAAACACATCGGAATGATTTGGGTGGATCTAAAACAAAACGTACTACACAACTCCCATAAGGGTCTTGTAAATTGAATTGAGATTTGATTGAGACTTATTGAAGTGTTTTAGGTATAGGATTGTGTTTGTTTATACTGGAATGCCGGACAGGAGGTCCGATGAATTGTGTTGCTGGATTGTGTATGACTTGTGTGGATTGGTATGATTTATAGAAGTGAGTTTAAACCTTTTGCAGATTTTTGGGTTTAATGAAATACAGCTGTTATGCTGCCCAATTTTTGAAAAAAAAAATAAGAATTGGTTAAAAGATGAATTATGGGATATGTATGAATGTATAAGACAAATTTTATGATTTGGGTTTTTGATTGAGGTAATGGAATTGATGAATTCCAAATTGAAGAAGTGTATTGCTTTGTATGAGATTAAGTCAAATGAAAATGAATGAAAAAAAATTTTATACCGAAATTGATCGGCTTAGATTAAATGTCTTATGGTTTCCAACGCGATAGTTATCTACGCTATTCATTTTCGGATGTCGGAGTAAGTTTTTGTTCTTAAGCGATTTGCTTTCGTTTTGGAAATCCGATTCTTTGATTTAGCTTATGTTTTTGCTTTCGCTTTATGATTTCCGATCCGATCTTCGTTGATTCAATTCGCTTTCATTTCTTTCGCCTTTGATCCGATTTGTGTTATGCTTTTGCTTTGGCTCAATTTCGTTTGCGAGATCCGTTCTTTCGCTTCCGTTCTTTTCGTTTCTGCCACTTTGTTTTTCTAGTTTATGTATTTGTTTTCGATTTCGATTTCGCTTTCGCCTTTCGTTTTGCTTTGTTATGATCCGATGTTCTTTTGTTTTCCGATTTGTGCTTCCATTTTTCGTTTTTCCATATGGGGTCCGGTTCTAAGATCGGGTCCCAACATGCTACATCCTCATATGCATATACTACTACTGTTGGTGTTGTCGTCATACAACAGAAGCTTGTTGAAGATATTGAAGAGAAAGTTGATTATCTGTGTGCTTATGTGGGTGACTTGCATAAAGAAGTAGTAGTTATTCGCCAAGATATCATGTCACTTCGCATTGAGATGAGAAAAATGTTTTCTGAAGTTATGAAGCATCTGCGATCATGATTCTTTTTGATCAGTAACAAATAGGGGGAAGAAGAAGGAGAAGATGATGAAATAACAAAGATAGGGGGAAAAGAAGAAAAGAAAAGGAGAACACAATAGAAGTTGGAGGATAAAATAAATTTTTTCTATGATTATTTGTTATCATCAAAAAGGGAGAAATTGTTAAGTCAAAATGACTTTACGATTAATTTTGATGAAAACCAAATAATGAGGAAGCAAAATGAGACGGAAGCGAAGCAAAATGAGATGGAAGCGAAGCGAAGAGAAAATGAGACGGAAGCAAAAATGAGATGGAAGCAAAAGCAAAATGAGACATAAGTGAAGCAAAAATGGGACGGAAGCAAAATGAGACGGAAGCAGAAGCAAAATGAGACGGAAGCAAAAATGAGACGGAAGCAAAACGAGACAGAAGCGAAGCGAAAATGAGACGGAAGCAAAATGAGACAGGAGCGAAGCAAAATGTGACGGAAGCGAAGCAAAATGAGACGGAAGCAAAATGAGATGGAAGCAAAAGCAATATGAGACAAAGCGAAGTCGAAAAGAAGACAAAGAAAAGAAGACGAAGAAGCAAATCAGATTGAGTTAGTTACAGAACTCAACTAAATAACCGTTTCTTTAAAGATCAAGAATCAAGAAGAAAGAAGCAGTTATCAATAAGCAGTTGAAGATGAAGACTATAAATATGAGTCGAAGTCAAAGACTGAAAAATTTAGAAAAGTTTGTGATTTTTCTTCTTAGTGATCTTCAAAAGCTAAACACTGTATTTATGCGAAAACACAAGAGCTATATTTTCTGTAACAAAGCTCGCAATATCTTTCTGGAAGAAAGAGGAATCGCTGAGAGCCTGAAGAGGCTAAGTGAAAAAGAATACTTGTTGTACGAGACCTGAAGAGGCTCAGTGAAAAGAATATTTGTACTGTTATGAAGTATAGTGAAATCTCATAAGGGATTCTGAGGACTGGACGTAGCCCACGGTTTGGAGTGAATCAATATAAAATTGTTGTGTCGACTCTCACTCTTATTTCTTAACTTTTGTTTCTATTGCTGACATAAATACTTTTTAATATTGTTTGTCAATCGTTTTGAGAAAGTAGATTATTTTTTAAAGTAAGGGATTTGATAAAATCCGATTACACAATTCAACCCCCCTTCTTGTGCATTTTGTATATCGTATACTAACGTGTGATTCACTTCAAATTATATTACTCATTTTAAATTAAGAGATCAAATATTTTTAAATTAAGTAATTAATAAAAATATATCGTTGATAAACAATATTTATATATTTATTTTGTTCGAATAGTTTAATTGTAACCAATTAAAGTAACTAACTAGTGAAACCAATTGCAAATTGATTAACTAGTATATAATCTTCTCTCATCTTGTATGATTAGATGACATCATCCCCAAAAAGAAACAAAGGAGAAAGTCAAGAGGGAACGGTATAGGTAGGGTTTGTTGGCCAAAAGAAACAATTCTTATTTTTTGTGATATTTGTAACCAATATATTCAAAGGAGTAATGAAAATTGTGGTGGAGTTATTTGTCAAAGGATACCATGGAAGAATGTGGAGGAAGAGTTCCACAACGTGATCAACTTACAATGGTATAAACTAAGCTTAAAAATAAGTTTGATTAGATAAGAACTAGATAGAGTCTTTGGAAACAGTTGAAAAGGAAAGAAATGGGATTAGGATGGGACTATAACAAAGGAACAATTTTTTGAGAAATTAAAAAATTTCATTAACTCTAAAAAATTTACAAAAGAGGAGTCTTACACATGTGCGTAAAAGCTACTTAAAACTCAAAACACCAGAGTTCTGGGTTACATGACAATGTTCCAACATTACCTAACTTACTATTAGGGTAAAACGAACCCCATCTTTCTCGATTCTTCGAGTTTTTACTCGATTCAGACAGGCGATTGAGGATGCGATTGACTATGTTGTGATGCTCTGGAGGCAACGTTTGTGGTGGCTTCAAGGGACAACCTCTTCTCCATTCTACTTCCAACCAGCTATTCTTCATTGGTAATCAACTCCCTCTCGGTCATCTTTTAAAAATTAGGGCTTTTATGAATCTTTAAGAAATTGCTTCATTTTCAGAGATGGAAGGGGACTCTTCGTGGGCTTAACTCTTTAGTGACAGTCGGAAGAGGAAGATGACGACTCAGGTCAGTATTGATTCCTATTTCATAAACTACTCTGTTTCTTTTTTCATCGATCACTTTTGTCAAACTAGTATGACTAATTTGAAATCTCTAGTCTTGACTTGTTTCCTTTTCAGTTTACATGGACTTCAGCATCTTCCCGAAAGAGAGGATGAGAGATCCCTAAAAAGGTATTTTTTTAATTGCTTTCATGCTTCTCCTTTCTTTTCTTTGAGAAGATCTCCACTTGATTAAACATTGTACGAATTGGTGAATAAGAGCAGCGTTCTTCATATTGTGTTCATCCCTGAAAAGGGGAATAATTTCAATTTGTGCACTTTCTCAATTTCCTTTTGTGAACTGTGGTTATGATTAGTTTCTGCATAGTGGATTGAGTAGTTACTTCTTTGGAACTGAACTAGTTATTGCTATATTCTCTAAACATAAGACAATCTCCTACTACAGTATAGGTTTAACTGATTGATAATCAGTTGCTCTTTTATGCTTGTAGTAGTGAGCTCTATAAGAGAGGTTATTGAAGTAGACTAGTTTTTCAACCATCTACTATTCCTCTTTTTCCAGATCACTTGGAAACATGTATCCACCAAGAGTAGAACTATAGCCCTATCATATTTTGAAATATTCAATTTAGGAAGCCCTTGTATGATATCTGTGAGTCTGCTAAAATTGAAATTAGGGACACATAGAGTAGAGATTTTTGCCCATATTCCTCTGGAGAAGCCACATTCAAAGAAGAGGTGGTCTCTGGATTCATCCACTAGATTGCATAGAATGCATAGTTTAAAGGAGGTTAGGAATTTCAATATATCCATAGTGTTCAATCTATCCCACATTGCATTATGTCTAAGGGCCT
This sequence comes from Erythroxylum panamense, assembly GCA_027123425.1. Classification (NCBI taxonomy): domain Eukaryota; kingdom Viridiplantae; phylum Streptophyta; class Magnoliopsida; order Malpighiales; family Erythroxylaceae; genus Erythroxylum; species Erythroxylum panamense. The sequence continues at coordinate 19,641,165 of JAOTIZ010000005.1, read as the reverse complement.
TATTCCATTTCAAAGCATCCCACCCTTCTATATTTTCTGGCCTTACCCTCATCTTTCTGACTTCCTTTGCAGTAATCACTGAGATAAGGATACCCTTCCATAAATAATTATCTCTTAACCCTTGTCCTTTGAGTTGAGGAATGTGTAGAAGTGTAATCTCATCTGAGGATAGAGTCTAGTCTCCATTCCTTATTATTGCTTGGAGTTTAGTATCCTTATGGAATCGATTTAAAAGGGAATTAGCCATCTGGTTTTTTTATTAAAGGACCATTTCCTGACCAGATATCATACCTTAAGGAAAGTCTGTCCCCTGCCCCTATATGGCAAGTAATGTGCTAGTAGGACTCATCCCTTATTCTAAGAATTTGGTTAAAAAACCAGGTGTAACTGAACTTGGTTTTTAGAGCCCAAAACCTCCTTCCTTTTAGTATATAAGAATGAATCCATTTAGTCCACATTGATTCTTTATCACTAAGGAGTCTCCAAATTCTGTTTGACATAAGAAATCTATTTTTAGTAAAGATTAACTCTAGTCCTAACCCCCCTTCATCTTTCGGTTGACAGATTGTCTTCCAATTTACTTTATCTATTCCTTTCTCTCGATTCCTTTCCTCTTATAGAAACTGTTTCATCAATTTTTCTACTGTTTTAATCAACCCTTTTGAAAGGAAAATGTATGAACACCAATAAGTGTTCATAGACAAGATTACTGATTTCAATAACTGAAGTTTGCCCCTATAGGAAAGTGCTCTATTGGTCTAAGACTCCAATTTTTTCTAGATCTTTTCTATCAAAGGAAGACATTCACAGAATCTAAGTCTCCTATATGAGATAGGAATCCCTAAATAATCTAGAGGAGGAGCTTTAGTTTCCATACTTGTAGCTTGAGCTAAAACATTAGAGAGGTGAGAAGCACTTTTGGAGAGTATGATAAAGCTCTTGTGAAGATTTACACATAATCCTGACATCTCCTTAAATTGATTAATTGTTTTCATTAGAAGAAAGAGTGATTGAACATTTGCCTTACTTAAAAGAATAAGATAATCTGCAAAAAATAAATTGGTTAGAGAAATTTCCTTACATTTAGAGTGATATCTGAATTTTGGTTCAGTTGAAATGTTGTGTTTGAGCAGCTGAGTGAGGACTTCCATATAGATTAGGAATAGGTAGGGAGAGAGATGATCCCCTTGCCTAAGACCTTTTTTTCCTTTGAACATTCCTGTAGGGCACCCATTAATCATTATCCTATAGGAAGCAGTAGATATGCATTGTTGGATTCAATTGATGAAGGTTAAGGGAAAATTCATTATCTCCAGTATTTTTAGTAAGAAATCCCAATTCACACTATCGAAAGCTTTCTGTAGATCAACTTCAATAATGCAATTTTGGGGACTTCTCTTGCAGTTATACCCTTTTAAAAGCTCTTGAATAATCAGAATATTGTCACCTATATCTTTGCTTGTCATAAAAGCCCCTTAATTCTCAATGATGAGAAATTTTAGGACCTCCTTCAGCCTATTTGCCAATATCTTAGCAATGTATAGGAAGTTTGTACAAGAAATAGGTCTGTAGTCATTCCAAGTCTCCGAGCTGGAATTTTTAGGGACCAGGCGTAGGAAGGTCTTGTTTATTTCTTTTAGTAACACCCCTTTTAGGAAGAACTCCTACACTACCTCCTTGACCAATCCCCCAAACTATTCCAAGTTTTCTGATAGAAAAATCCATTCAAATCATCTAGACCAGGAGCTTTAGATCTATTCATACTAAAGATGACCTTATCTATTTCCTGATCTGTAATAGGTCTTATTAACCCATAAACTTCATAATCTAGAATCTTAGTGATTACAAACTGACTAAGGTCACATTCCAACTCAGATGGGAGAGAATCTAATCCAATTAGCTTACTATAGAAATTCATAGCTTCCTTAGCTAAGCCATCTTGTCCAAAGACCTCAGCTTTTGTTTTAATGGAAGTAATTCTGTTAGTATTCCTTCGAGCTAACATAGAATTGAAGAAGAACTTTGTACATCTATCTCCCTCTTTTAACCAATTTATCCTAGCTCTCTACTTCAGTAAAGAGTGTTGATTTTCCACTACTTCTAAGTAGTTTTTAATGGCTTCCTTTTCTACAGTGGCTAGAGCTCCATCCAAGGGGTTTTCTGCCAATGTTTTTTGAATAGACAGTTTATCCGTAGATATTTCATTCTCCTTAGTAAGATTCAGACATCCCTTACCATTAAGAATCTTCAACTCCTGTTTCATAGCCTTGAGCTTTTGGATACAAATGTATTGCTTAGTCCCATAACATCCATGCTCCAATCCCTTCTATATTGCTTCTTGAAAACCCTCCATGTTAACCAGAAAATTATTAAATCTGAAAGGGTGTTGGACTTTGGAGGAGGTGAACAAGTTTACTATCTTTATAGGAGTGTAATCTGAGATACCAAGTTCTAGGAATTTTGCTGAGCTTCTTGAGAAAGAATTTAACCATTCCACATTTACGAAAACTTTATCTAGTTTTTTTTCCTGATTTACTAAATATAACTTTGTTTATTTGTCCAAGAAAACTTATGACCTTCAGCTTTTAGATCAATAAGTTCTACCTCTTGCATACAGTCAAACATATCAGGGGAGTAGTTGAGTAGGTTACAATTTCCTTCAGCGTCTGACCTGTACAAAGTAGTGTTAAAATCACCACATACCATCCAAGGGGAATTTACTGAAGGCTTGATCCTTCTTAAGTAATTCCATAGGTCAGTTCTTTAGAACACATTGTTGAAATCATAGACAAAAGTAGCTAAAACCCAAGAATTTTCCAATTTGAAATAAAGCATAGTGTGAATATGCTACTGACTAGATTCCAACACCTCTAGTTTAAAAAATTTACCATCATAGGCTATAATGATCCTTCCATAAGCGTGACTTTGATGGTTTGTAATGAACTGCCAGTTGCTGCTTAAACAACCCAATTTATTCAGATTTCCTTCTCTAATTTTAGTCTCCAACATACAAAAAACCCACGACTTTTCCTTTATCACAAAATCCCTTAAAGCATAAAGCTTTGAAAGATTATTTATTCCACGCACATTCCATACAATCAAAGTCATAACTAATTGGCTTTACCTTTGGAGCTTTTTCTATTTCTCCTCTACTTTTCCGAGGGGTGACCTGCTCAAACTGCTCCTCTTGATTAATTCTTTTTAGCACATCAACCTGCTTATTATGATTAACCCCCGAATAGCCTTCATTTTGATTACTACCAATAGATTCCAGATCATTTTCTTCTCTATTCAAAGTACACTTTTTTTTAAAAAAATAAAAAATTTCATTATTGGAATAAATTACAGAGTGGAGACTTTAAAACATGGTCTACTAAGCATCACAGATCAGAAGGTCAAAAACTACAACGTTTAAACTAAAGGCTACTACAGTTAAAAACTACAGCGTTTAAGCTAAAGGCTAATACAGAAGACGATGCCGTTAACATTTCACCAACCCTGACTATTAAGGTAAAACCTTCCAAAACTTTCTTATGACTTCTAAAACTTTTCACAATTCAAACGGATGATGCATCTAGCGCAGAGGAGAGGCTTTGGAGGTGGCGTTAACTCCGGCGATCAACAAGATCTACAATCGATTTCCCAAAGATTCTTCTTCATAAGTAATCATCTGTTTCATGTTCCTTATTTTGTGATTAGGGTTTTTCTCTGAGACTTTCTTCATTCCCAGGAGAACTTTGTGACTTCCAGGAGGTTCAGTGGCCATGATGTTTCCTTATTTTCTTCCAATCGATTGTATTCCACAGGTAGACATCTTCAGCTCTTACAACTTTAGAAATTACGGTTTAATGCCTAAAAAAAATTCCTTTCTTTTTGAAGGAGAAAGAGGGGTTCTCTGTGGGCTTCCTATCGAAGATTGTTTGGAGAGTGAGAAAATGGATCAAGTCACACCTTCTAATTCTTCTTCCATTTATGCTTCCATAAACCTCTGTTATTGAATCTGGTATTCGTTGATTGATTTCTCTTTGCTTGTTTTGCATCCCTATAGGAAAATCTAGGGATATTACAAACCTCTCGGAGTGAGGATGGGCTTACCCTACCAGGTATTTGTTTAGTCTCTCTCATGGTTCTCCTTGCATCTATTGTGTAGAGATTTATTATGTACTTGCTACTATGTTCATCCCTGAGGAGGGAATGAGCCATATTGATTAGTGCTTGAGACCTTTTGGGTACTGTAGATGTAGTTCTATGGTTGTAATTTAGTATCTGCATAGATGTTTGAGTTGATTGATTAGCTCTTCTCTAGCGAAAAGACTAGATTAGCTAAATCCTCCATACATAAGTCATTCTCCCACTACAGTGTAGGTGTAACTGATTTATAATCAGTTGCTCCCTGGTTCTTAAAGTGGTGAGCTCTATAAGAGAGGTTTGTGAGGTTGTCTGGTCTTTGAACCTTCTGGTATTCCTCTCATTCCAGATCACTTGGAAACATGTAGCCACTGAGAGTAAGGTTATAGCTTTGTAGTATTTTGACATGTTCAAATTAGGAAGCTCTTGTATGACGCTAACAAGTTTGCAATCATTGATTTCTAGGCCACATAGGGTAGAGATTCTTGACCATATTGCTATGGAGAAGCTATACTAAAAAAAGAGGTGATCTCTGGATTCTTCCACTATATTACAAAAAATACATAGTTTAGGGGAGGCTAGGAATTTCAATCTGTCCATAGTGCTCAACTTATTCCACATTGCCAACCATAATAGAAAACTCACATTAGATTTGAGGGTCTTATTCCATATCAAATCTTCCCACCTGATTCTATTCTCTGGCCTTCCTTTTAGCTTCCTTACTGCCTTTGTAGTAATCTCCGAAATAGGGATATCCCTCTATAAATAGTTATCTCTCTCTCCATCTTATGAGTTGAGGAATGTGTAAATTTGTAATTTCATCTGAAGATAATGTCCATTCCCCATTCCTTATTATTGCTTGGAGTTTGGCATCTTTGGGGATTCGACTTAATAGGGTAGTGGCCATCTGATTTTGTATTAAGGGTCCATTTCTTGGCCAGTTATCATACCATAGTGAGAGTCTGTCCCCTTCCCCTATTTGGCAGGTGATGTGTTGGTAAATCTCTTCCTTCATCCCAAGAATTTGGTTAAAAAACCAGGTGTAACTGACTTTGGTTTTTAGAGCCCACAAACTCCTACCTCTTAGTATATAAGTATGCATCCTCTTGGTCCACAATGATTCCTGATCACTAAGGAGTCTCCAGATCCTCTTAGACATTAGGATTCTGTTATTAGTATCAATTGACTCAATTCCCAACCCCCTTCTTCTTTAAGTTGGCAGATTATCTTCCAACCTACTTTGGCCATACCTTTCTCTCCATTTCTTTTCCCCCATAGAAACTGTTTCATCAATCTTTCTATTATTTTAATCAGTCCTTTTGAAAGGAAAATGTATGAACACCTGTAAGTGCTCATGGACAGGATTACTGATTTGAGTAGCTGTAGTGTAACCCCCAAAGGAAAGAGCCCTATTTGTCCATGATCCTAGCTTTTTTAGGATCTTTTTTATCAAAGGGAGACATTCACAAAATTTGATATACCTAAAAGAGATAGGAATCCCCAAGTGGTTTAGAGGAGGAGCTTTAACTTCCATACCCGTAGCTTGAGCTAAGACATTTGAGAGGTGTGAGGCACTCTTAGAGAGTATAAGAAAACTCTTGTGGAAGTTTACACATAATCCCGACATCTCCTTGAATTGAGTGAGAGTTTTCAGCAATAGGGAGACCGACTGTTCATTTGCCTTGCTTAAGAGAATAAGATCATCTGCAAAACATAAATTTGTTCGTAAAATTCCTTTGCATTTTGAGTGGTATCTAAATCTAGGCTCATTTAAAACATTGTGCTTGAGCAGCTGAGTGAGGACTTCCATACAGATTAGGAATAGGTAGGGGGAGAGAGGATCCCCTTGCCTAAGACCTTTTTTCCCCTTAAACAATCCAGAGGCACTCCCATTTATTATAATACCATAAGAAGCAGTAGAGATACATTCTTAGATCCAATTAATGAATGTTGAATGGAAATTCATTTCCTTCAATGCTTTTAGTAAAAAACCCAGTTTACACTATCAAAAGCTTTCTATAGATCAACTTTAATAGTACAATTTTTGGGACTTCTCTTGTTGTTATACCTTTTTAGAAGCTCTTGAACCAACATAATATTGTCACCTATATCTCTGCTTGCGATAAAGGCCCTTGATTCTCACTGATGAGAAACTTTAGGACTTCCTGCATCTTATTGGCCAATATCTTAGCAATGATCTTGTATAGGAAGTTTGTACAAGAAATGGGCCTGTAGTCATTCCAAGTTTTCGGGCTGGAGTTTTTAGGTACAAGGTATAGGAAAGTCTTGTTTATTTCTTTTAGTAGAACTCCTTTTAAGAAGAATTCCTGCACTGCCTCTTTGATAAGTCCACCCAAACTATTCCAAGTTTTCTGATAGAAGAATCCATTTAGTCCATCCAAACCAAGGGCTTTAGTTCCATTCATACTAAAGACCACCTTATCTATTTCCTAATCTATAATAGGTCTTATTAACCTGTAAACTTCATGATCCAGAATCTTAGATGTTACAAACTGGCTGAGGTTACACTCCTGTACAGTTTGATGAGAAGCTGACATAAGAAGCCTACTGTAGAAGTTTATAGCCTCTGATGCTAACTTATCTTGACCAAATAAGTCCACTCTAGCTTCAGTTTTAATGAAGGTGATTCTGTTAGTATGCTTTCGGGCTAGTATAGCATTGAAGAAGAATTTTGAACATCTATCTCCCTCATTTATCCAGTTTATCCTAGCTCTTTGCTTCAGGAGTGAGTGCTGATTTTCCACTACTTCCAGATATTTTTTTAAGAGCCTCCGTTTCTGCTGTTGCTAGTTCTCCATCTAAGGGGTTTTCTGCCAATGCTTTTTGTATAGAGAAGAGTTTGTCCCTAGAGAGATCAAGCTCCTTAGTTAGATTCTGTCCTCTTTTCCCATTCAGAATCTTCAGCTCCTGTTTTATGGCCTTAAGCTTTTGGATACATATGTATTGCTTTGTCCCATAACAATCATGCTCTAATCCTTTCTGTATATCTTCCTGAAAGCCCTCCATTTCCACCAGAAGGTTATTAAACCTGAAGGGGTGCTGGACTTTGTAGGAAGTGAATAGGTCCTCAAAGTAGACTTGCAAAAATCTTCTGAAGGATTTTGGAGAATTTCCTTTTGCTGAACAAAAACTATAATTTTCTCCTTCGAGATAGCCTTCTTTATGTTGGTGGAGTCATTTACTATCTGAACCATATCTTGATTTTCTGCTTCTTGTTCTATCTCCTCCGTCTCCTTCATATCTTCAGTCCCGTTCTTTTCTATTCCCATCACTTCCCAATAATCACCTTTGATGAAGAGTTTCCCTTTCGATTTCCATTCTTTGCCTTGAGCTCTAAGAGATGGTTTCCATTGATAAATCTCCATGACTTTATCTTCTCTTAGAGAGTTTTCATCCGCTAATCTTAGGATAGGAGCACTATCCTTCAATTCCTTATCCAAATCCATACTTACACATAATCGAGCAAAACCGACTCTTTTCCTCAATGCAATATTTTCATCCATGCTGATTGGTTTCTTCAAGTAACTTACAAGCATACTCAACCCCTTTGTAGTCTAATACTCTAAAGGGATATTGTGAAAATTCACCCACAGGGGAATGTTCTTCGTTCTAATTTTTTCAAGCTCCAAACCTGGTTGCCAATTTTGGAGAAATAGAGGAAGTTGAGAGTTATGCCAGGGACCCTTTTCTATAACCTTTTGAGCTTCCGATTTGAAAGAAAAGGAAAAAATTATGTTGTCTTCTTCAGTTAGCATTATCTCCATAAGCCCTCTTCCTTTCCAATTCCTTACAACCCATGCTTGTATAACCGAAAATGTTGGCCTTTTTTCCATAAAGAAACCCACAAGGGTAGCTTCCCATGTCTTAGCTCTTTGTTGTAAAACTTCTAAACTAGGAGCTACCATTAGTTTACCATCCTTCTTTACAGGAGGGTTGAAAACCAAAGAGGAGTCTGAGTTATCCCCAACAACCTGTTTCCATGTTTTCCTAGTTCCTTTAGCATTGTCTCCTATAGTAGGGTTAGCTCCTTTAGGAGAATAGGAAGCCATTGCAAGGGCAGGGGTAGTTGTAGAAAAGGATGGGGAAGGGGGGGAAGGAACATTGGGTTTACGAGGGGAAGGAAGAGTAGATTTAGGGTTCAGGTTAGGTTTGGGTTTAGTGGGTTGTTCTGTTGTATGGTTGAAAGCAAGGTTGGAAAATCTGTATCCATGTTTGGGGATTTAATATTCTAGTTTTTTTGCTGGTTTGCAAGTTTGGGCAAGATCAAGAAATTTGAAGAGAGAGCAAGTTTTTCGGTTGTTTTGCAGTGTGGTAGATATGAAAATGGCTGGGGGGAAGGAAGGTGGGAATGAAGGAAGCGTTGTCAGGGTTCAAGAGGCAGATCAACTTGAATAAGCTTTTTGGATGTTTGGCCTAAGGATAGATTGCATTTTGTCCTGTGACTGACCCTCCACAAGAAAAACGAGAAGATGAGAAAGTATATGTTCTTTCTCGACCTGATATTCATAATGCTCATCATCATTTGTCAGGCTATCATGATCATGAGAATATATATGAGACTAGTGGTCTAAACAATTATCATGTAACTAGTGATTGGGAAGAGGTTTGGAGAGAAGCTACTCCAACCCCTGCATCTACTTCTATTACTACCCCTCAAGCTTCACATGATGAAGGGAGTGAGAGAAGAAGATGCAAAAGGGTTTTGGAGAATAATAGCTCATAAAGCATCAAGAGTGTAAGAACTGGTTCCACTAAAAGGGTAGGAAGATCTGCAACAATGTATGAGAAGCTTGACGATATGATGCAATTGATTCAAGAGAGATAGAGTAAAATAATGGAGATGAATACTTCTATTACAAAAAGTTTGAACACGATGAACATTGGTGCATCAAAGAGTACTGGTACAGGTGCCTTACATCATGATGTTATGAATGCTTTGGAAAAACTATGTATTTTGCCTATTTTAGATACTGGTACTCCTGAATTTTACTTTACTTGCATGTTGATTGAAGATTCGCAAAGAAGGGCCATTTTTTTATTTAACAGATAATACAAAGAGAGTTTAATACGTAAAGTTTATGTATGCATTACTATGTTTAGTTTATTGTTTTTATTATTTGTGTACTTATGTTGACATGATATGTTTTAAGACATTATGAACTTGGTTAGCTCATTTTATTATACTATGTTATCTTGTTGGTAATCTATAATTTTATTGTGTGTTATATTATTTATTTCTTTATATTTAGACATATAAGTGTTATGTTTATTTAGAATGTAATTTTACTTGTTGATTTGTAGTTATGGATAATAATGTTATGCAAATTATGCAACTTTTGCAAATTAAGCAAATTTTAGACAATAAGATTGAGTTTGGGATTTGGTGGCTTGTGTAGCAGGTTACATAGGTGAGAATTTTTTAACCACATATACAAGGAACCATGCATAACTTCCTATCAAACAGGACAACTTCAAATGCTCAACATCAATTTATTTATTACAATTATAATTTAAAAATTTTCTAAAATATTTTTTAAAGAGTATTTAAAGATTAAGATGTTTTTTAATTGATTTTTTATGGTAATAAAATATAACAAATACTAATGTGCTTATTTTTTCAATGAAAAGAAATATTAGAACAAAACGAAGCCATTAACTTAAGAAGATAGTGTATGTAATTGAACAAGAGAAGTTAAATTTTACAATCAACAAAATGAAGATTAAAACAAAAACAAAAGAAGATCAAGGTTTATTAAGGTCATTTTAAATTTTGTATTATTATTTATAATTGCACTTTGTTAATTTGATGATCCAAAAGGCTCACCATGCATAAATATTATTACATGAGTCTTTTATTCATAAAGAGATATACAAAAGCTCCTTGATCTTGAAAACAAGCTTTGGGGAACAACATAAGAAATGTTTAATTCATATTTGCATTAATAAAATTGAGTTTGAGCATTTAAAGGTATTATAATTATGTTTTTGCGGTTAGTGGTTAACCTATATGGTTAGTAGTCAACCAATATAGGTCAGTTGTTAAATTTGATATACTGAGAGATTGTAGCAATATTGGTTGATGTATTAGTGACCAATATGTATATTAGTTGGCCAGTGTTCCAATAGCTAATAAATTTATAGCTTTTAATACGTACTTGTTGACCAAAATATAGTCATCTTAATGGCTAATTCTTTGCTCCAATGACGTCCAAAACACTATAAATATGTATTTTCTTATTAGTTCTAACATCAAGAAGGTTTGGTGTTGGCTCATGCACATAAATATGATACAATGATGCTAATTTGGGTATAAACCCTTGGTGATGATTATTTATGTTTAAATTATAAATATGGCGTTTAACAATTATTTTTAAAATGTGAACCTTAGTGCTTAAACTTAGAGATTATTATATAAAATAAGGACACTAAGTTAGAATTTACAAGGTAATTAGCTTACTAAAAATTTGAATAAGGATAAATTTTACTTAATTAAAAAAGAAGTAGGTATGTTTCATCGAAATTTTAAATGATAAAGATCCTCGTTTATTTTCTTGTTTGAATTTATATGCTCCAAGTCTCTTTCAAGGTTTTTGATAATTCTTGATTGATACTATTATGATCCATTAAGTGTTATAATGTTTAAATTAGTGTTTTCGATTTTTAGAACACACTGGATGACCAATATCTTAGTGTGGATGACCAGTGTAACCAAAAGCCATGTTTTATGCTTTCTTAATGAGTTTGTTGCTTATTTGGTCCCTTGTTTAGTAGCCCAGACATCCACACTAGTCAACCAATATCTTCAAGTGGTCAACCAATATAACCTTTCCTTTTAAAATTCATTACTCTAATAAGTCCACAAAAAATACACAGTGACTTACACGGTCACATACACACCCATGTAAGTGACAACGTAAATTCGTAAAAATCACAGTGACTTACACGATCACATACACGTCTGTGTAAATGACCGTGTAAATTAGTAAAAACACCTCGTCGATGAAAACAATCAAAAAATTTCAACATTTTACAAATTTAATCGTAAATTAGAATATAACAAAGGAACTTTTCCTTAATGGGTGGGTGGTGAAGATAAGCCAGAAAACATGGCAACAGGGTGGCGGAAAATTGGGACAACAAAGCGACGATGCAAAGGCAATAAGGAAAAGGGGTATTCATGGCTAAAGGGCGAAGGGGCAGCGAGTGCTTATTGGCGCGATGAAGGGGTGAGTGACAGTGAGGGCTAATGGCAGTGGTAAGAGAGAGAGAAGTGATTATGGTGGTGACTAGTGGGAAGGGGAAGAAAATTAGAAAAGATCTCGTCAATGACAACAATCCTAAAATTTCAATATTTCACAAATTTAGTCTTCAATCAAAACCAGAATACAACAAAGGAACTTTTTGGGGTGTTTGGTAAAGATAAACTAAAAAACATGGCAACAGGGAGGTTAAAAAGTAGGGCAACGAAGCGATGATGGAAAAGGGTGGCTAGACGGGTAGTAAGAAGAAGGAGTAGTTACAACTGGAGGGTGAAGTGTTGGCAAATGGAGATTGGTGGGATGAAGGGGTGATTGATAGTGAGGACTAATGGTAGTGGTGAGAGAGAGAGAGAAGTTACTGTGGTAGTGGCTGGTAGAAACGGAAGAAAATTAGGAAAGAAATTAACCTAGTTTAAATCAACGTAGTTTTATTTTGTGAGAAACAAAAGAGTAAAATGATATTGTTTTGCTTGCCCTACTTAAGGCTCGATCAATCTTGGCCTAGCTAGGTCCGATTAGACTAGGCCCAGCTCAATTGCCAATCTTATTCAATTGTCGACCATTAGCTCTCTTTGGGAGATCAACATAGTATTGATAGCCTTTATCAGTCATATTTTGCAATAAAATTCTCTAGTCGACCACAACATTCTCCCTTTATGGCATTCACCCTCAGTTATTGTATCCTTTTAACCATTCATCCCCTTATAATATTTTTGTCATCAATAAGAAGAATCTCCAAAACACCTTTCTTTAATTTTTACTTTCTTTTTTTATATTTAACGATCATATTTTCTTTAGAAAATCCTTAAAATTTTAGGATTTTATATTTATGCTACAAAGTTTAGATATTATGCTATTCATTCAAGTTTTTAAGAAAATTAAGATTGACTGCATCATTTTTTCATTTTATAGTTTTAAATTTGACTACTTTATTTTTTCACTCTTCTTTTAAATTTTGTGGCTTTATATGTTATATATTCTTTTATGAAATTTATTTTTAGATATTGTAATTATGCTTTTATTTGTTATAATTCCAACCTTTAACTCTGTCAAAACTTGTCTTTGTTGCTTTAATTTAATCTTTCAACTTAGGCATAATATCAAAATTGAAGATTTTTCAAATTTGACATAATTAGGGATATTTCTATAAAATTGACCTTTTGTTTGGACTCCTTAAATATTCAATAATACTCTTTAATGAGAAAGGTTATCATCTTTAATCAAATATGTTTTTTATTTTTTTATCAAGTTAGTTTGAAGTCTGAAAAATTTCCTTTTTGCATTTTTTAATAATTTCTTTTTGATGATTCCAAAAACAGAGAGAAAGAGTAGTAATATTAGACTTAGAGAGAGTGATAAAATTTAGAGGAAGTGATTGTGTTTTCATTTTTGTATTTCCTGCACTTTATATAGTATGCTTGAGTAATTTTTTTTATTTTCATATAAAAATATCTCTTTGATTTTGAATTGTCTCTTATGTTCTTGATATTGAATCATGTTTTATGCATGAATTAACGAGGAGTTAATCTTCTTCTTGATATTTTCTTTTCTTTTCTCTAATATCACAAATGTTTTGTCATCATAAAAAATAGGAGATTGTTGATGCAAGGGAGGCTTCATTTGATGTTTTAATGGTAACAAGATATAATTTGTTGGACCCCGCTGCCGGAGCCCAACATCGGATGTTGGACCCCGCTACCGGAGCCCAACATCAGACCTGATAGCGTGATGCTTGAAACATGTTAATTATGCATTTAAAGAAAAGACCCGCGGAAGATTAATGGGCCTGCTGGGAAAACATACTTGAAACCTGCTTTCATGTAATTTAAAC
>JAOTIZ010000005.1:19616944-19627826 GCA_027123425.1 Erythroxylum panamense | reverse complement strand
TTTTCTTTTCCTCTTCTAATTTCTTAAACCTACAAGAGAGTACAAAGACTATAATGCCCCTCTTGGTTAAGCCTAAAACCTCCCAATTTAAGTAACTTGCCCATTTTGCCCTTAAATATTTTTACTCTTCCATAAACATTATTCCACATATCCCATGCTAATTCTCAATTCAAATCTTAATTTTCTACTAACACTTCTATTAAAATCAAATTTTGCCATAATTCATACAACTAACATAACCCATACTTAATAATATCAAGAAAACAGGTTTGGGGTCCAACATAATTACTAGTAATGTATTTATATTTTTGATGAAATGAAATATTAGAGCAAAATGAAGCTGTAATGATTATTATATAAAAACATCTCGATCTTTAAAATAAGCTTTGTGGAACAATGTAGTTTAAAGCCATTTAGGCCAAGTCAAGCCTAAAAATTCATCCTTTTAAAAAGATATTAAATATTCCAAAGGTTAATTAGTACAAGTCAAGCCTAAAAACTCAACTCTTTGGATGTGTGAATGAGATAAAGATTCAAATGCTTTATTTATAGAGTCATCTTCCTCCAATATTTCTTTTCACTTCCAATATGAGTAATAGGAGTGGATCGCTCAAATATTTCAGCCAAACGTATACCAAGGATGTTGTACATTCAAAGATAAATACCAACCCAAAAACTACAAAGATATTTACCCCCAAGCTTGTTGTTTGTTTTAAAGTTTTTCATCCCTTAGGTATTAATGTGGAAGTATGAATATAAGCAAGACCCCCTCCTAATATTGATCCAGAGACTTGAGGTGAAATAGTGGGACAAATTTGCCTAAGGATACAAAGCCTCTAAAGTAAATGTTGGGGAATATTTTAATAACAAAAATACAAAGCACAAAACACAAAACACTATTAGCAGCTACTAAAATAAAGGAATCTTTTACGTTTTTTTATGAAAAATTATTCTTGCTTTTGTTTTGTGGGACTTTGTCACAATCTCTAAATGTTTTCCCAATTCTCATATTGGAAGTGAAAAGAAAAGTTATAGGAAGGTGACTTTATATATAAAGCATTGGGTCCTTAACTCAATCACACAATTTCTAAAGGATTGAGCTATTGGACTTAATTTATTCAATAGAAATTTTGACTCTTTGTCCTCAATATTCCTTATATTAAAGAAATATTAATAAAGATCTAAACCATGCAAAGTTTATAAAAGTAACACTTATTATCACAACCTTTAATTGCATTACAACAAATGTCTTACCATTAGTAAGAGTAACACATATAAATAAGGTTCTGTGTTAGTCCACTTAAGTATTTATTTAGTTCTTAATTAAGTCTAATCTTAATAATTAGTCGAATAAGCAAAATAACTTTACTTTAACCTTATAACAAACCTAAACTTATTGACTTTGATAATATTGAACTGTGATTTATAATCAAGAATTAAGGACTTGTCATAATCTTTATAAATACTTTTTTCTCTTTTAAAATTTTTCATCCAACAATATAGGAAATTTGTAATTTCCAATTTATGCATTCTTTAACTTCTGTAACACTTTTATTCATTTCTATGATTTTTTTCTCATTTTTACTGTAATATTGTTTAATTTCCATATGTTGACTTTTGAGGTTTATTAAGCTAGTTGTTAGAACATGTCTGATTCGTCAAGTTTGACATGCATTATCTCCAACTATATAAGTTGGTGAGATACATAGAATAATCAAGAAATAACAATCAACTTCCCTTATATCATTCCCTCTCTCTCTCTCTCTTTAATATATATAAACAGTGCTAATAAGCTTAGTTGATTTTCTTCATCTCTCAATTAATAATACTAAAACTCAATGTTGTAGCACCCCACGCTCACAAGACATGTACTTGACATCCTGAGTGATATCTGAGTACGTACCCCGTAAGGGTGGTATGCTGGAATAGTAAAACAATCGAAACTTGTTATAAAATTTTCAAACATCACACACATATTTAGGAAATCAATAAAAAAATTGGGCCCACTTTATTCATAAACATTTTCATTTACAAATGTTACTACACTCATTGATCAATCTTATTTATTCAAAATAGAATTATTCAAATAACCGAGATACAATAATTGCAAAATATACAATTTGATACAAAAATAAGGAAATATAAATGTAGACACGAACTGATCCCGATCTCTATCTCTTACTCGAATGTAGTGGCTAGACTCCAATTTGTCTAATTGGAGATCTTCTCTAAGTCTGAAAAATATTGCAAATTTTGGGTTGAATTTTGCGAACTCAATGAGTGAACCACCCTCGATAGCCCACTCAATCACATAACATGTCAATTAATATAATCACATAATTCACATCACTTCATCAATTCAACATGTTGAGTCACATACATTTCATATTCACTTAAATCATATATCACATTCAGAAATCATTCAAACTATTTATTTCAACCATTCAAATCATACATATCAGATGCATATGCAGTGCTTATGAGACTCGTTTTCAATTATTACTTTGTTGTGAACGAGTACCCTTTTTTTAACCCAAATCTCTTGTGGATACCGAGTTTGTATCAAATAATGTCCCATATCCCTTACTTCCCATATCCCTTACTGGACACTGGGTATAATAGCAACTGAGCCAGAGGCTCTTATCACATTCTGAGCTTTAAACTCTTTTTATTGGTGACTCCGGTCACAGCTGCCTTTATCTTTCATGAATTCATGTAATGAAATACATCACATTCACATTTATCTTTGGACTTTGGTCTGACATTTGACAAAAATGTTGAGTAATTACTTATTTCATCAAATTCACATTCAATGAGCACTTCCAATATGTATTTCATGTATCAAACACCTCAGACATTCAACGTCCAGAATCAGCACAATCACATTCACATAATAATTCAATACATAATTTAAACAGAACAATTATTTAAAGTAAGACCATCTAGGTCGACTAACAGTACGCTCCAAATTAGCATTAGCTTCCATGATTCGAAAACATATGGATACGAACATTTTATCTTGCATATCAACATTATGCAATACATATATTGCACATACATTATTAATTACATAATTACATAAACATTCAATTGTACACATATGTATATATGTCATGTATAATGTATACTCAATTTGACTATTTCGGGTATGTTTCCTTAATCACGACTCTTGATCAATCAAACCTTATCATTTTTATGTGTCTAACTTATTCTTAGGTTTACACCTCAAGAACACTTAGTTATTCTAATATTATAATTCAATTACTCGTCATTTCTTTTCTAGTAGTATATGCTCTCATAATATCAAATTCTCATTCACCTTTACTTAATACATATTGCTCATCTATTTTTAATCACAACTACTATCATATGAACAACTTTACTCCAATTATACTCTTGCCTTTGATACTTTGATATCAACAATTCATTTACTAAGTTATAACATCATCAATCGATTATTCCAGCTTTTCTCAAAATTTTGGGTCAATTTTGCATGGTCATTAAGATAAGGAAAATGAAGTATTTAGGCAATATTTTCTTCTAAACAAATTTTCTTGTATGCATTAAGTTTATAATGAACTAAATTTCATACAATTCGGTTTAGTATTATACAAGTTATACACAAAATACTTCAGACTATTCTATCACTACAATAGCATTCAGTACTGAAATTCAAGCCAAATTTTGAAACTCTTAGAAACAGAATTAAAATTCTATTTGTACATGAAATTTGTATCCATATGTCTCTAGTTTAATATAAATCATAAATCATTCCATTTGGATATCTACATATCAATATATGACCAAAATACAAATGCTTATTCAGTGAAAACACTCAATTTAACAATTTCCAACACACTTCATCATTTTCATCCTAAACTCATCAATCAATCATTATCAACACTTTCCTAATGAATTAAGATTACCATGAAATTTGATGGAGAGGAAAGAAATTGTGTGAGGAGTTCATGGTCCAAATTTCAAGTCAATCGAAGGCCCAGAAAAGAAGTTATGGTCAAAATAGTTAAGGATGTTCAAAACTGTCATATATCTCTACACTCTCATTGTCACGTTCGTGCACATTTCCAGTTGGTTATTCACTGTCATGATCGTGCTTGTGCAAGATCGTCTTTTTTGGATACCTTCTCTTTGTCACGATCATGCTTGTGCACGATCATGCAACTCCTATAAGGCTACTCATTGTCACGATCGTGTTTGTGTACGATTATACACTGCCTCATTTTTCCTCTCTGTCACGATCCTGCTTCTACATGATCATGCAGCTCTATAGAGAGTTCCTCACTATCATGATCATGCACGATGTTCTGTAGATTCATACGGAATTGTAGATTTTCATATCTTCTTCATCTCTTTGACTAAATCCAACATTCCTAACTTATGTCTCCATTATTTTCTCTTCATTTCAACCTCCATTCAACTCAACTCATTCATAAAAAAATCAAAATCTATGACTGATTGTAAACATAAAAGACAGAACAGTTCATATACATATATTCATCTTTTTTTTGCACTTCTTCATTTTATCTCTCACTATCATCTTAATCCTCCTATTTCAAAACATCACATTACACTAGCCCTTTTCCTTAACTCCTACTCACTTAAATCCATCTCTATAACACCCAACGAGATTCACGTAAATATACGGTGAAAGTAGAGCATGAACACCCATATACCTGCCAAATTTTTCTACAGTCTTTGTACACCATCTTTAACAATCATTCTACTCAAATCATCACAACAAACACTTATGAACTATTGATCATCATCATATGTGTAAAAGCAAGAGATGAATATACCCAGGTTTTCTCATTCACATTGTAGCATATACTATAACCATTTTATAATCATTTAACCGTTAACTATCATAAAAAAATGCTTCATTTAACAAATAAAGAAAGAGTAGTGCTTAAGACTTACTTGTTTAAACTTCAAGATCTTCAAACTCTTCACGTTTTCTCTTAACCCTAGCTTTCTTCACTCACTCGTGAATCATCATTTAAGGGTGATAGGTTAGGGTCTTTAGTAAGAAATGAAGACGACAACGAAACAGTAGCAATAAATGAAAGATGAAAGTAAGCTTTAATGTGGATGGGTGAGACAATTCGTGGAAGTGAAGAAGCTTGCAGAAGGTGGAGAAAGTCACGAAGAAGAAGGAGAAGTAAGCAAGATTCAGACAATTAAATTGTCTTTCAATTCTAACTGTAGGAATAAAGACTAGGCTTGGTAAGTAACACTTGTCACTTGCCACATATCCAATTACTATGAGCTTAAACTAAGTTATCTTATTAAACTAGTCCAATCAACTCCAATATCTACTCCAATTGTCTCTCAATTTTCAATGACATTTGTCAATAAATCTCAAAGTCATTATAAAATTTTTCACTATCATTTGACTCTTATTTCTACTACCATTCATCAATTGACTTGTCACTTGGCATTTTTCCTAATCTAAAATTACCCTTAATTTTAGAAAATTCTCATATTTCACTAAAAAATTCTGATTCGCTACTTATAAACTCCAACTCAATTTTTAAGATACATAATCCACAATTCACATTATAATTACATTAAATATCAATTATATCTGAAAATGTTAAATGAGTGCATGTACAATCATCAAAATGTGTGCACAACAATCGAATTCATGCATGTGTATGCTAACATTATGCATAAGTATGAAATGCATTTTTCTAGTCTCTTTTGTTATTTCTTAATTACAGAAATCTAGGGTTCTAACCTTTAGTATGGAAGCGGGATGTTACAAATGCAATTCTCGAATTTTACTAAAAATTTCTTAACTGCATCATTGGTATTATGGTCAAACTCCATTCTCCCTCATAATTCTTGATCAAATTGGGAAAATATAAAAAGGTTTCCATAATTTCAATGGAAGCCATAGATGATCAATTGAAGAAGTTAGAGTAAAAATTTGAATTAAAGCTTGAAGATCAACATAAACGAGATAGGGCACGTGAGGCAAAGAATTTCAACCAAGTCTACTGTATACACGAAGAAACAAGTCAGGTACTCACAGAGGCCCAAGCCATCAAGAAGAGATGGCAGAGATACTTTTATGGCCTGTATAATGAAGACATAGAGGTCAAGATAGAGTTAGGCAAACCCTCCGTGTCGGGGCAGCTTCTTAATGGGTACTTATGTGGAAGGGTCACAAGGGGAGAAATTATAAAAGTTATGAGGGGGATGGAAAGCGAAAGGGCCGTAGGGCCGGATGAGATCACTATAGAGGTATGTGAGTGAATAGGAGCTGTCGATATTGAGTGGTTAGTTTAGCTATTTAATGTGATCCTTGAGTCAGTCAAAATGCTGGATGAATGGAGATTAAGTAGGTTAATCCCCTTATACAAGGCCAAAGGGGACATCCAACAATGTCACAATTATAGAGGCATCAAATTATTAAGTCACACTATGAAGTTGTGGGAGAAAGAAATTGAAAAGAGAATACGGAGAGATGCTTTTGTATCGGCTAACTAATTTGGATTTATGCCTGTAAGTCCACGACAGAAGCAATACATCTACTCTGGAGACTAATGGAATGCTATAGGGAGCGTAAACGGGATTTGCATATAGTTTTTATTGATTTGAAGAAGGCGTATGTCAGGGTTTCTCAAGAACTCCTATGAAGGTGTTTGGAGGCAAAGGGCATTCCTATGACTTATATTAGAGTAATTAGGGATATGTATGAAAGAGCATTGACTAGACTAAGGATGATAGGAGACGACACGGAAGCATTTTCTATTAGTGTTGGACTATACCAAGGCTCGGCCTTAAGCCCTTTTTTGTTCACATTAGTATTAGATGAACTTACCAAACATATTCAAGGAGACGTACCTTGGTGTATGTTATTTGCTGACGATATTATCTTGGTGGATGAGACCAAGGAGGGGGTCAATTCCAAGTTAGAATGTTGGAGAGAAACGTTAGAATCGAAAGGTTTTAGAATGAGCAGGTCCAAGATAGAATATTTAGAATGTAACTTTTCGGAAAGCCAGATGGTACAGGAGGTAGCGGTAGCAATTAGTACTGACGTCATACCACATAAATTGAGTTTTAAATACCTCGGGTCTATCGTTCAGAGAGATGGTAATATCGATGCCGATATGGTACATCGTATTAGATATGGGTGGATCAAATGGTGAAGTACATCAGGTGTTTATGTGATAAAAAGATACCTTTAAAACTCAAAGGGGAGTTCTATAAAATGGTGATTCGACTAACCATGTTATAAGGGGCAGAGTGTTGGCCTACCAAACATAGACTTATAAGACATCTGTTAGTAGCAGAAATGCGTATGCTTAGGTAGATGTGTGAATTTACCAAAAGAGATAGGGTCCATAATTGTGTGGTGAGAGACAGGCTACAGGTGACTAATATTGCCGACAAGTTAAGAGAGAACAGGCTGAAGTGGTTTAGGCATGTGCACATGAAGCCCTCAAATGCTCCAGTTCAGTGCTGCGAGAATATAACCCTTACTAAATATAAGAGAAGAAAAGGGAGGCCTTACAAGAACTAGAGAGAAGTGATCAAGAAAGATATGTCAGAGTTGGCCCTTACTGAGATAGTGGCTAAGAACAGAAAAGTCTGGCGTGACCAGATAAGCGTAAAGGATACCCTTTAAAGCTCCTCCAAATCAGTTGAGTAAGTATTTAGGAGATGTTGATTATACACTCGCGCCAAGTAGTTACTGCGTAGGAAGTCCAACCCACTGTCCTTTCGGCCTTTGCGAGTTGTAAGACTTGGACAAGGTTTTTGGCCTATAACTTCGTTTCAGGACAGGTGTGTTGGAGAAAGATCCCATGAGATAATCTAAAACTGAAGTATTGTCCTACCATCAGGGTCTCTGAGCAAAGACCCCTAGCTTATCTAGCAACGAGAAGAGCCGATCTTTGCAGCGTATCAGGTACTAGTAGATCTGGTCACCATTAGGTATGTCCTTTGGATTTTTTTTAAATTTATTTTTTGGTAATTGTATGCACAATTTTTTTTTGAATGCCACTTTTGCTTATTTACTCTTTAACATGCATCATTCTTTTATTGTCACATCTATATGTGGGTCTACTGAAAACAACCTCTCTATTATGTAGGGGTAAGGCTACGTACTATTAGACCTCCCCAGACTCCGCTTTATTGCGAAATTTCGGATTGGGTGTGATGATGATGATGATGTAAATGCTAGAAACATTGAAAAAATTTAGTAGCAACAATAGAGATTCACATTCAATTGACCATTCAGAGCATAAAGAAATTGGTAAGCAATTTCCTTATAAGCCCTCGTTTCAATTCATGCCCAAATTGGAATTTCCTACTTTTAATGGTGAAATCCACAAGTATAGGTGTAAAATAGTGCTAGATTTAGAATTATGTAAAATTCATAAGAAAAGAAGATTGATTTAACCCCAATTCATATGAGTCAGAGGCTTCAACATGGTTTAGTAGCCATATCTTAGCCATAAAATTAGTTTATTGATCTATGATTTTGACTGATGATTGTAATAAATTTAAGGGTGAAATGGATGAATAGATTGTTGAGTGATTTAAACAATTGGAGAAAATTGGATTTTTAGAAAAGTATATTGATGAATTTAAGATTCTATGGGCACTATTGTTGTAAAGAAATCCCAAAATATCCTTTGACCATTTCTTGGATAGTTTTATTGGGGGATTAAAATCAACATTAAAATCTTTTATGAGAGAATTTACTCTTAGTAAAAAACTATTTTTTTCGGTTAGTACATCATCATCTAAATCAATGTACTCTTTTGTCCTTTTAAAATCATATACCCATAACAATTGTAATCCTCTATGGCCTTGCTGAATCTCTTCCAAAATCTCATGCTTCTTGTAGCGTAACCTCAACTTCGTATAAAATTTCCAATGCACTTGTTCTTAAAAATCCACCAAAGCATAATAAGGTGTAATTATATATGGTGGAAGTGGATAATGAAGATGATGAGGGTGAAATCTTGATAGAAGATCATAGTAGTGAAGGGATGATAAAAATCAATATTTTTGTTAATGTTTTATTAAGGCAACCTCATTTCCAAACAATAAGGGTAACTGGATAATGCGAAAAGAAGTCCCTACATACTCATTTGATAATGAGAGAACTCACAATTTTGTAGATGAAAGGTTGGGTGCAGATATTAAGGTATAAGACTGAACTTACCAAACCTATGGTTGTATCTGTAGCTAATGAGGGTAAAGTGGTTGTTACTGCAATGTGTAAAGGTTTTAGTTGGTAGATTTAGAATACAACCTTCATTGCAGATTAATTTGTTCTTCCCCTTGGGTTTTGTGATAAGGTGTTAAGAGTGCAATAGCTTATAACTCTGGGGCCAATTACTTGGGATTTTCATTAGTTAAGGATGGAATTCAAGGTTGGGAATAAGAAGCACATGTTAAGAGGTGTTATTGCAAATAAGGTGAAGACTACAGATAGTAAATAATTGCATAATATGATACTACAAGGTGTCCAAATAGCTTTACTATTGTTGTGTCCACTTAGAGATGATCTTGAGTCGATATCATCTACTATTCTTTCTATTTCTATTGTTGAGAATGATTTACCTGCTATTGTATTTGAATTACTAGATGAATATGCTATCATATTTGAAGAACCACAGTCTTTGCCTCTTGTTATGGAGGGGTTGATCATAGATTCCCTATTAAACATGGATCCTTTCTTGTTATTAAAGTCCATATAGATACCCTGCTTTGCAAAAGGATGTAATAGAGAAATTGCTGAATGAAATTTTAGAATTATTCAGCATATTACTAGTCATTATGCTTCTCCTTTGATCTTATGGAAAAAAAAGATGGCTATTGGAGACTTTGTATTGGCTATAAAGACTTAAACAATCAGATAACAAAGGATAAATTTCCTATGCCACTGTTAGATGACTTGTTGGATGAATTGGGGGAATTTACTATCTTTTCTAAACTGGATTTAAGTTTAGAGTATCTCTAGCTTAGAATGCATTAAGATGATGTGAACAGAACTACCTTCAAGACTTGTGAAGGCCATTGTGAGTTCTTAATAATGCCTTTTGACCTTACCAATGCACCAACATCCTTTCAAAGTCCAATGGACCATATGTTCAAGCTATATCTCAAAAGATTTGTATTGGTTTTCTTTGATGATATTCTAGTGTATAGCCTAACATTAGAAGCTTATGTGGGCCAACTGTAGTTGGTGTTTGAACTTTTAAAGGTCAATTCTCTTTATGTAAAAAGGACTAAGTGTACTTTTATAACTATAAAAGTAGAATATTTGAGGCATTTTATCTCTAGTGGGGGAGTTTCTATATATCTTGCCAAAATTTTTTCAGTTCGGCAATAACCTATTCCTATTACTTTATAGTAATTGAGAGGAGTTCTGGGGTTGTCTGGCCATTATACGAGACCCTCACTGATCTATTAGAAAATGATTAGTTCCTCTAGAATTTTAAAGCTCAATAGGCTTCTGATAAGCTCAAGCATGCATTTAGTTTAACTCCAATCTTGGCATTTCCTAACTTTAACAAGACTTTTATTATAGAAGCTTATGTGTTGGGCCCGGGTCCCGATTCCCTATTCCAGAGGTGGCCCCTCGGGCTGCACCCGCGACGAACTTCCCAAAACGTCGGACCCAATCCCAACATCCATACATAATTCATTTCACACATGCAATTTTGCACACATAATAACATACACACCATCATTCCAATTAAACACCCCATAACCCGAGGGGATTCATGCCATTACAATCCGAAGAAATGAAGCGAGTATTCATAACCATACACAATACAGAATAAAGTCTAAATCCAAAATACATGAAAATGCTCCATGATGATATGCTTGGAGG
>JAOTIZ010000005.1:19587512-19599421 GCA_027123425.1 Erythroxylum panamense | reverse complement strand
CAAGGAACCACGCTTGAGATGTGAACATGATCTTATGTTTGATGATGTTTTGCAAGGCAAGGTTGGGTTCCGGAAACGGGATCCAACACGTCCCAAGTTGATGATGTAACTGCTTTTTTGTTTTCCTTCTTCTTTTTATAATTTCTTTCATATTTCTCATTATCTTTGCTAACTTTTCTACATTCGAATGAAATAATATTAGAGGATTTATGTTTTAAATCACTTATAATTTCTTTGAAATTGCTTATTTTGGAAAAATTCTTCATCAAAAACTTCTTGAATTTTCTAGCTAGTAAGCCAATGTTTTCTTTATTTTCACTAGTTGGTGTCTCTTCCTCTCTGCTTGAATCTTCTTTTAAGGCTTTAAATTCTTAATTCTTTTTCTTTATAAGTGATGTCTCTTTTTATGTATCTTGGAGCCTCATTTCATATGTGAGAAGAGATCCAATAAGTTTCTTTAATTGTAGTATTGTTAGATCCTTGGCTTCTAATACTATAGTCACTTTAGTTTCCCACATCTTTGGAAGTGAACTAAACAACTTTCTTACCATTTTCAAATTAGTATAGGTCATTCCAAGACCTTTAAGAGCATTAATAACACCAATAAATCTAGTATACATACTAGATATGCTTTCATCATCTTCATTTGAAACAATTCATATTAATGTGTTAGCATGCTTACTTTACTCTCCTTTTCTTAATTGGTTACCTCATATGTAACTTCTAAAGTATGTCAAATTTTACAAGTTGTTTCATAGATAGAGAACCTATTGAAATCATTTCTTCTTAATGCACAAAAAGGATGTATATGGTGCTATTATTCAAAGAAACTAATCTTTTATCTTAAGGTTTCCAATATTCCTTTAATTTTGGTACCTTATGTTATCTACAATTTTCATATGAATAAAGAGATCATTTGAAACTATTTCTTATAGGTCTACAATTTTGTCCATTAAAAAGAATCCGTCCTAGTTTTTTGATAAAGGTTATCATTGCCATCAAATAAAGATTGTGTACTAATGCTTTGTCCCTTTTGGTTGAAAGATGATGATAATTCTCCTAAATATGCCATTATGATCCTTGTTATAGGATGCTATTACAAATGCTAGTCTAATAGACCCAAGCTAATACAAGTTATTAGTTATTAATGGCACCCAAGAAGAAGAGGGTGAATTGGGTGTTTATAAAATTTAACAATTTTTCTAACCAAAGTAATCAATTAATAACAATTAATATGAAAAGTATGAGTAATATAAATCAATCAAATAATTCAATAATAATCTAAAGAGGAGAAGGAGGAAACAATACAAACTGATTTGCAGTGCTTGATAAACAACCCTTGGCTACATCCACTACTAAGACATTTCTTAGAATTCCACTATAATTTTTCTTTTTAAATAAAGAATAACCTTGATAAAATCTTTCCCTGTAAAGAAGAACCTTTCTTACAATCTTCTACCAAGGTAAAGAGAGACCTTAATCTCATATGCATCACCCTTAAGTGCATTAATATGTTTCCCAACTAAATATTACAACTTAAAATACCTTACTTTATTACTTGATAACTTCAAAATTGCTCACTCATATAAATATGACACAATGATGCTTAAATGATTTTTAAAACTCTATGAAATGTGTGTATACAACACCCAAAACCTTTTTAATGTTAAAATGAATAAGAAACACCTATTTATAATGTTTTGAGACCCGAGATAGTCATTGGAGCTAAGAACTAGTCATTACAACAACTATATTTAACGCACTAGTGATAAGTTTGTATTAAATGCTCTAAATTCACTACCATTTAAAACATTACTCGTCTAATAACTTATACTAGTCAACCATTTTGAACGATTGATAAACCAGTGCATTAACCAATAACCTGTATTGCTAAACCGATATGATAAATTAGTTAACCAATACATCAACCAATGTTATAACAAACTTTCAATACAAATTTAATAACTTTAACTTATATTACTCAATCACTAAACCATATAGGTTAACCAATAAACCATTAACACCTTTAAATGCTCAAATAAATTTGTTTAATATAAATATGATTATAACACTACCCAAAATGTTTCCTAAAGATTATTTAAAAGATCAAGAGGCTTTTATATTAAAATCAAAAGCTTTAGGGTCTATTGATGAATATAGAGATTTATGTAATGAAGTAAGATTAAATGATTATCTACGGTGAGCCTTTTAGATCATCAGATTAACAAGTAAAAATAATAATAAAAAATGTAAAATGGCCTCAATGAGTTTTGATCTTCTTTTGTTCTTAATTTATTTGCAAACTTTAACTTTTATTTATCAACTTCAGACACTATTTTCTTAATTTTATGGCTTCATTTTGTTCTAATATTGCATTTCATGAAATTATAAACACGATATTTGTAGTTATGTTTTGTTTTATAAAAACATCAATTGTAACCTCCCTTGGTTCAACAAAATGTTTTTCTTTAACTTATATGACAATTCTTGAGTAATTATATATGATAAAATCAAATAAATTTTCATTAAAATAGTGTTACGAATATAATGGTGCATATTACTATTCAATGGAGAGACTATAGACAAAAAATATTATTGAGTACCAAAAACATATATTGTCATAGGTACATGTTGCTTTTCATTCATCAGTATATCAATAATTCTCTATTCCAGAGGGGACGCTATGGCTAAAGAGAAATAAAGAGTTATATAAGAATGAACCTTTATGGGCTTTTATTGCTAATCATAATCTTTGTTTAAGAATACTCACAACCAAAGTTCAATTTCTCCTTAAACTTAAGTACTTAACATTTTCCACGTTATAAAAATCTAGTTTTTAAAGAAATATCTTTCTATATAATAATATCTTGATATATAGATGAGAGTAATGATAACTAGTGGAGAGATAAAAACTTCAATGAAAATGGGGTGGGACTTTAATGGCTATATATTACTAATTATAATCATGGTTTTTATCAAGAATTGTCATAGCCAAACTGACAAATTTCTCTTCTTTGTTATCATAATATTTCCCTCATTTACTCTTGCTTGATATTATACGACAAAGAAATTATGAGTTTTTAAATGAGAAAAAGGGTGGAAAAGTATTAAAGGAAAATAGAAGGAATGATATAGGTTAAATATTGTGCATTGTACAATGGATAGACATGATATCAGAGTAATGGTTAAAAGAGCTTTAGAGCCCTTAATAAGTTATTAACTTAGTGCCTGTTTGGATGAGCTTATGTCAGTAGAGCTTTTGTCAGTAGAGCTTTTATCAGTAGAGCTTTTCTGAGAAGAGCTTGTTTAAGAAGCCAGTTGACTGTTTGGTTGTCAAGTAAAAAATAACTTTTTAAAAAGAGCTTCAAACAGTAGACTGTTTGGCAACATAAAAATAAAAGCGTTTTTATTAATTTTAACTATTTTTATTTTGTAATAAAAATTATTTATGCATGTAAATAATATTTAAAGTATATTAAACAATATGCAAAGCACAATATATTAAGTTTACATTTGATTTGAAAGAATTCAACTACTATTAGGTCTTTCATAAATGGAATGAGTTTACATTTACTTTATAATTGTTTGACAAATTTACTTCCATTTAAATCGTGTAAGAAATTTTAGATAACCATCTTGTAGGAAATTATTTAAAGAAAGGTCTTATTTTCTTGTAGAAAATAAATTAATATAAAAAATAAATATTAAAATATATAATAAAGCTAAATAATATTATAATCTCAAAATATTCGAATATAAACCCAATCGTAGTAAAACATATTTCAACTCATTGACTTTGAATTAGATAAGTTCAATTTTAAATTATTGATTAAGTCTAAAGGAATTCATCATATCGAATCAAATTTAGAATCTAAAATATTCAAATTTTAATTTAAATTTGATAAAATTGAATCGAATTTGTTGACTTCATATCATGCACAAAATTCTTGTCATCTTTAAATTGCTGATATATAGACATACAAGGGGAAGGACAACGGATAGAGATAATACAAATGCTTCACAGAAGCGGTTAGTTTCATAAGAGCTCAGTTTCTTTCATATACATCAAATAGTTTCAGTCCAAAGTTTACACTTTTCTTTGTAGAATAAAAGGATGAAAAAAAATTCAATGAAGAAACTAACTACTAAATCTCTCTATACAACATGAAAAATGATTTGCATTCGATGTCTTCCTTGCAACTTTATTGAACTCAAAGGTACGCCAATATCTGCAGTTGAACCAAAATGAGGAGTTGTCATTCAGATAGAGTTGTGAATGCAAGTTGACTCCTCATTGTAGAAGTAAACTTTGTCGTGCTCTAACTCTTAATAACAGAAGCCTTATACTCCAATTGAAGACTAGTGGCTACAATGGACTTACTCTTTCAAATCATGACGAGGTTTGGATTTTAGTTAGCAACTTGCGACTTGGGTATTTGGAACACCAACCATAAGGGACATCAGTTGCCATCACAAACAAAAGATGTTTAGACGAATCCACAATATGTAAATGATTGCTAGTTGTACATATCACCAGCAATAAACTTGATCCACGGATAATTTACTTACCAAAATTATAGGCAAATGGAAATGTGGACCCTTCATGGAGGGTATTCCGGTACAAGATGGTGGTCTCATTGATGCACTCCTAATCTGCAACTTCATTGTCTGTAATCTCTTTCTCATTCAAAGGCCTTAACCTGACTAAAACAAGAATCTTCTCCTCACGAGCATGTGCCATCTGCAGTTTTTCAAGGTTTGGTAGTTGTTCCTCTCCAATTGACCCCCATTCCTTCACCAGATTGCTTCTTCTCCTACCAACAACATGAATCAAAAACTAAACAATCAACGTCAATAAAAGAATACTCAGTTACTTCTGCTTTGCTAAAATGCAAGAATGTTAAAAGCAAGGTTGTTACATTTGCTTAAAAGGAAGTAGATTCGTACCTTTACTAAGAAGAATCTATTAGTAATAAGAAGCTTTATTATGAGTATCATCTAGTTAACCAACAACATAAAGTAACCACAAACATAATAATTATGGATTTTATCAAGGGGAAGTAGTAAATAATCAGTTTCAGTCAACCATAAAAACCTAAGATAATTCAAAAAGCAAGCTTAAAAGCACAGAACAAGAAAAACTAATTGCTCAAAACTGCTCAAAGGCCGATTGAGGACAACATCAAAAACCATACAAAAACAGAGAAATGAGGTAAATAAGATCAGGAAGCTCTTGATTTAATATTTAGTACCAAGTCAAAATAATTTAAAAGAAATAGATATAAATCCTAAATTGACTTGAAATTTTCTGAACAATGAGCCATTACAATCCCATCAAAAACCATACCTCAAATCTTGCAAATCTCGACCTTTGCATCTTATGAACTGAAAAAAGTCAATTCATAAAAAACAACCAACCATCTTTAAGATCATTAACAACCCATTTCAGTAACTCTCAAAATGGAAAATCAAAGAGCAACCCAGCACGAAGACGAAGAAGGAGATCCAATTTGGTACCAGAAAGAATGAAATATCCAGATGGAGAGAGAAGGAGACCGAGAACACAAAACATTTCAGCCGACAAAAACATTTCAAAATAGCTATTGGTTACGAAACACCCATACAAAGTCATCGTGAATGGAGGAGGACAAAAAAGTGAGGAGGAAAAAAATAACATCCCAAAAATCCCAGAAAAAACATACTAGAAAAAGTGTACCTGTAGGTTGATCCATCTGTTTCCCTTATGAATAACTGCAGTGTCCTTGAAAAGAAGCGTTGAGAGTCGGTATAGTACGTGATATAAACGTAACTGACGCAAAAATG
The DNA here is from genome assembly GCA_027123425.1 of Erythroxylum panamense. Taxonomy (NCBI): domain Eukaryota; kingdom Viridiplantae; phylum Streptophyta; class Magnoliopsida; order Malpighiales; family Erythroxylaceae; genus Erythroxylum; species Erythroxylum panamense. The sequence goes on along the minus strand of JAOTIZ010000005.1, from coordinate 19,593,598 downwards.
ACTTCCCGAAAAAGCTCAAATTGAAAAGCTCCAAATTTGAGCTTTTGAAAAAGCTGTATTTTGGCTTTTAAAAAAGCTGTTTCTACTGTAAAAGCACTTTTAAAATTTTCCACCAAACACTTACTTTTTCTTAAAACAGCTTTTGCTGTAGATAAAAGTGCTTTTGGACTCTCCAAAAGCTGAACCAAACGGGCACTTAGTCATTAATGTGGGATAAGAAATTACATAATAGTTTTTCATAAAATAAGAACTAGGATTATCTTTTCAATTATTTGATTTGAGAATAACATCATAAAGTTAAAAATACATGTCATGCTTTTATGAGGCTGAATACATCTAACACTTATATATAAATCTTCATTCCTATGTTGCCGCTTGACAATAAATTAGTGTTCTAGTATTATTTCAATACAATACATATATTCCTGTTTAAAAGTCTAAGTTTTGCTTATCTTCAATGACAATATATTGATTTTTATTTTAGCACTGATTATAGTTTTAAATACAGTTTCACATATGGTCGTATAGTAAATTATGTTTAATAAAACCTATAATGCACATGTTTTTTTATGTGGTTATGTAATAATATGTTTCTTTCACATTTTCCCTTCTAAAAGATCAAGAATAGTAGGAATTTCAAAGTGACAATAGATGAAAATTTTAGATGAAGAAAAGAGGTAAGGGCCTTAAAGCATAGAAACCTAACTTCATGTTAATAATTTCTTGGAATATTAAGGATATTAACTATACCAACAAACAATTAGCTCTCAAATATTTTTTATATGCTGTAAAACTAACCATAGTACCATTAATATAAACAAAGTTAAGTAAAGAAAATATCTGCAAGCTAAGTATTTTAGGGAACCAATGGTCCTTTTTGTCAAACCACCAATATCACCACTATGGTCATATAGTATTGACTTTTAATCCAAGAAAAGTCATAGTAAACAAGATACAAACTACTACCTAGTTAATGCACATTAAACCTTAGTTCATTCAGGAGAAACAATAGGTCCATATCATATTTGTGTATGTCTTGAATTTTTCTTATAGATAAGAGAGCTCTAAAATAAGCTTTCATGCTTCCAAAAATAAGTTAAAGGGCCTTATATGATGATAATCAATTTCAATAGTATTATGCACATAAATAAAGCTAAAGGAAGTGCTAGTTTAAGGAACTTCATAAATGATATTAAATAATATGTTCAAAAGTTAGGAGTCACTGACTTGAGGTTTGAGTAATGCTTATTATCATGATGCAATAAACAATCCTATAATAAGCTAAATAGAGCAATTTTGAATGAAGATTACATAGACATTTTCCCAGATAGTTTAGCTACTTTTAACAACCCCAAGATATCTAATCTATGCTTGTCATCATAAAGAACATGTTCACGAGAGAAAAAAGGAGGAGGCCGTTTAGGTTCAATAATTTTCTATTTGAGGAGGTTCAAAAATCAATTTGTAAAGGTTTAGAGCTATAATTGCAAGGGTCAAGTCTCATTTATGTTTTAGAAAAATTAACCTTATTAAATAAGAACTCAAGTCCCTTAACCCAAAAAGATTGTTGCACACCGAATGCTTTGTAATTGAAGCAATGAAGGAAATGCTTATAACCCCAGATTCATTATACCATCAGCCTAATGATCCCAGAAGACTAGTGTTGAGGCAAGTTTTAGTCTATTTAATGCAAACCCACAAGTCGTGGATGTAATATGTGAGGTGTCGATCCGTCGAGGAGTTGTTGAACTAATCTAATCCTAAGTTATCTAAAGCCTAATGAATTATTAAAATGAAAATAAAAACTTCACAAAAAAGTAAACACGTGAAGATGATTGATTGGAATTAAAATAAAAGATTAACATAAAAAAGAGTCAAATTAAACACCACCAAATTAACAATGGAAATCACGCAAGGAAGATTAGTTGATTATAAGAAGGGGGATTTATCCTATCATCACATGCTAACATGATTACTTTTTAGTTAAGACAATATAGGTCCTATACTTTTGAACGGTGAATTACTCTCTCTTGAGTTATAATCATTAAACCTTAAATCATAACCCCTAATTGAATTGTGAAATTTGCAATCCCACAATTAACAAATAAAACCCACAAATATAATAAAATCTTAAGCCCTCTAATAGAATACCAGGTCCTTACAAGAGATCTCTCTTCATCTAAATTCTCGATTTGATTATTTACGTGATCTATTAGATTGTTTAACTCTCATTACCCAATCTAATCATTTTGCTATAGGTTCTCTCTTGATTTTTTACCAAACCATGTAAATACAACAAATAATCACAACACCTAATGTATTAACATCAAAAGAAATCACATTAACATTGATTCAAGAAAAATCCTTAAAGAAGTTTAGAACATCATCATCAAACCTAAATCAATCACTATCAAATCCATCTTATTCATTTGAAAGAAAGAACAATATGAAATGAAATGTTAGTTGGAAGGGTCAGAATAGATCGAGAAGATAGTAGCACTGCAACCCTTCTTTTTCCTTTCTCCTCCTTCTCTCTTCTTCTTCCTTTTTCCTCGGATCTATCTCAAAGTGGCAAAGGTTGGAGCTCCCACTAACGTTCTTTCTCTTTCTTTATATAATATTTTTCATTTTAGTTAAACCCCAAGGTTTTCTCGAGTCTAAAAAGTCCCAAATTTCCCCCGATAAACCACATTCGGGAGGCTATTCATGCTGTTGTCATGTAAGCCACGATCGTGGCCTAATATTTTTGCTCTCTACCACATTCGTGGTAGAGCCTTCATGCTTTTGTCACAATTGTGGGCCTAGAACTTGCTCCAACTTCCTCCTAATTCTCTCCATTCTTCGATATTTGATCTGTAACACTATCCAACACATCAAAGCACCTTAAACACTCAAAATTTAAGCTTAATATCATGCTCTAACCCAAACCACAAATGTCTAACTAAATAACACAATCCTAACCTAAACATGCACTAATCTTTCAATTTTAATACTAAACATATACTAAAGTACCCACTAAAACTTTATGCAATCTACCACTATCAACTAGAGGAGGAGAAAACTTAAGTATTAAACTACTTGAGAATTGCTTCCATGCATAATTCATTAATTAGACAGAGATTTAGGTGCTTTGGCTTAAGGAGAGTGAAAGAAACACAAAATTCTTTCACAATTCCATGAAATCCAAAGAAAATATCAATAGGATAAGCTCCCTAAAGAAACTAAATAGAGAAATCATTACGATATAGGAAGATTTTAATGGGGAAGCACTCAGGTTCTTTATGGACTTAATTGGTTCAAGAACTATAACCAATTCCTCAATACAGCTGCTTACATCCTTCATCAGTCATCTATTCAATGAAGAAGATAATGAAGAACTATACAATATACCTCCAGATATTGAAAAGGAAGTTTTATTTAGCTAAACTTTAGCTTAAGAAAAGCCCTAGGAATAGATGGCCTAAATAGTTATTTTATCAGAAGGCATAGCCTAAATAGTCATATGCTGAAAGCCTTTAGGTTTCCAAGAATGTTCAAGGAGTGGATTAAGAATTGCATAAGCTCTATAACCTTCAGTGTTTTGGTGAATGATAAGCCCATAATTTGTTTAAGAGAGGTAATGGTCTAAGATAAAGGGACTTAATTTCTCTTTATCTATTCATCTTATGTATGGAAACACTAACTAGGCTAATGAAGCACAAAATTAAGATAAATCCTTACTTCAGATACTATAGTTAATATAATTAATTTGGTTTTTTTAACTTGTCTCTTATAAATAACTTAGATTTTTTCTCAAAGGATCATAATAGCTCAAGACATTAATTTCCTCTCTTCATATCTTTAAAAGCTGATCAAGATTTGAGATTAATTATAGTAAGAGCCATATGATTATGTTCTGCAGTGCTTCCATCATATCAAGCTGGTTCTTAAGTCTAGCATGTTTGTAAGCAAAAGATCCTCCTTTTTACCTATCTAGGTCTCCCAATATCTATAAGGAGAACTCAATTCAGGGATTCATACCCACTTATAGAAAGAATAGAGAAAAAGATAGGTAATTTGTGTTATGTAAATGGTGCATGAGTTTCCCTTTCTGTTTATATTTGGAAGATGATGAATTATGTTTCTGTATTGGATGACGATGGGTAGATTTTTTTTTCCCAACCTCTGGTTGTTGTTTAAGGAAACCCTCTAAACTATTTAATGGAAGGTTTGTAAGAGATTTAAGGAACAATTTGCAATAGATATTTATATGAAACATTTACCGTATGATTCCTTTTATGCCAAATTTGTACCACTACTAAAATGTAGTACTTTGACTTATCATCGACAAACTAGCATAAGAGATCACTGACATGGAATGTAGAAAGTTTCTTTTTGCATTAGTTCATTCCATCGACATTTCACTTGTGGGATTTAATTACCAACCAAATTTTATGATAAATTGAATTTTTGGAATTAAATTATTAACATTAATTCATCGAGGAATGTCAACAAGATGACTAGTTTCTGATGGTAGAAATGAGCTTCACTAGGAGGAATGTGGGAAAATTTACCTAGTGTAGAAAAAAATCGGTGCAGAAATTTCATCATCATACACTAATCACCGCTGGCCTTCCATAATCGATCTTTTTCTTTAAGGTTTTTAGCTTCATCTAAATTACCTCTCTTCCTTAATTATTTGTATCTTATTTTCATCATAGTAAGCTATTAGATGAACATTTGATTATAAATACTATGTATTGTGTAAAGGCTATTCCAATCTTAAAGAGAACATAAATGAAAATAGAAACGGTGGAAATATCTAGATGGCCAATACAGGATTAGGCAATCAATTGTTTTTATTGCAATTACTATGTTTGTTGAATCAAGTATGATTTTTTTTAAATTTGGTTTCGTAATATGGTTTGACTTAACAAGTTATTTAAATTACACACTAATTGTGTCTTAGGTGAAATGCATCATACTGGCAGTGTTAGAGAGCCATAGGTCCATGCATCATATACATGGCAAGGTAGTGGAAGTGTCGGAATCAAAATTCTAACCTGAATCTCCATAAAATCCAGAATCTATGTGCATGTATAAACAGATTATAAGAGCATGAAATTACAACATATGTATGACATGACCCATCTTTTGGACCGTGTTGGCACTAGGGAATAGGTAGGCTTTGTAACGCTGGACTCTCTGAGCCCTTTTATATTGTCTTGGAGATGCTACTGTATATTGATATATATATGGTTGTAAATGAGTTCAAAGAAGTATTTAAATCCTTTGGGTATATATGTCAATGATTTACAATATTTTATACCCTTACACGAACTTAGAGTTCTTCGATGTGAGAAATATTGGAGATATTTGACATGTAAGCTTCTAATTGTGTAAAATCGAGTCCATTGGATGGATATGACCATGGTGGTTGAATTAAATGTGTTCTAATTCTTTAGAGATGATTAGACATGATTTATAGACTTATTGGACACTTAGAAAGCTTAATTGGAAAAGTTCATGTATATAAGGGCTTATATGCACAATTGTTAAAAGTTAAAGGACTTAATTGTAATTTTCCAATTCTTGGAGGACCAATTTGTAATTTTATAAAGTTAAGGGACTTAATTATAATTTTCAAAAGTCCAAGGATCATAATGAAAATAAAAGTTTTGATCATTCTTAAATTTTGGGCTTAATTGCAATTTTAGGAAAATTTTGGAAGGTATAATGGTAATTTCATATAACCTAAGGGTAAAAAGGTAATTTCACCATATTTCGGTCAAAGAAGAGTCAAAATTCTAGGCTCTTCTTGTGTGTGACCGTGCAACCCATTATTTGGCATTAAAACTCTTTGTAATTAAAAGATAGGAGAAGAGGAAGTTTCGGTCATCACTTAATCTACACCAAGTTTTTGATTCTTCAACCCAAACTAAGGTGTTCTAAGCTAATTTGGGTCAAGGAACTCAAATCTATCATTAGATTTGAGAAATTCTCAAAGGATTTGAAGATATCACTAAAGACAAGTATAGGTAAATTTTGTCTCATCTCTCTCTACATTATGATTTTGAGTTTGGTGTTAAGATATGTTGTTCTCCATG
>JAOTIZ010000005.1:19570645-19587412 GCA_027123425.1 Erythroxylum panamense | reverse complement strand
ACTAGGGAACTAATCATGATCAACAACAAAGCTAAAAGTTGTAGAGAAGAGCTAGCGCATGCATGGAAGATCCATAATGTTGCTAGTCAACTAGTCATTAGCACTGAGGATATTCGCCTTTACTATGTTTTAACTAGTGTGATTGCAGGTTTGTAGAAAATTTAAGAATACTCTTATTTTTATTTACTAGTTACCTTCCTTATTCCACTTTTAAAAAGTTTTAATACAACTATTCTTTAACTTTTTAGAAAAAGATATAATCAATTAAGAAAATATTAATGATCGATATTACTCAACAATACTTATAGTTATTACATCAAATAGTAATCAAGATATATTTAGTTAAGAAAATGCTAATTTCTCTATTTTTATATTTTTATTCTAAAAATCATTCTTATACTTAGGAATTGCATGATTGCCTTTTAACCTAAACAATAGTATAGTACATATAACTAAAATATATTCTAATATCATAAAATTTTAAAATTACCTTTACACAAAAATAATATTCACTTAAATAAAAACATAGTTTGTTATTTTACATAAGATATATTTATTAGTTTTAATATTATTTATAATTTTAAGTTTTATGCTTAATTTTATTATTTATGTTTATTTAATTTATCTAATATAATAGTTACATTTTGTTAGTACCTCAAGTTTGCATGCATTTCAATAGTTTGGAAGAACAAATTCAAGTGTACAAACTTATGATAAGACTTAAGGTTTTAGTATAATAAAATCTTCTTCTTTAAAGGATAAAAATGGTGAAAAAAGAATATGTAATAGTTATTTGTCAACGTGGGAGGAAAGGAAAATTTCATGATAATCCTGCCATGAAAAAGAGAATAATTAAAAGAATTGAATGTAAGGCAAGATTGAGTACTTCAGTGACAGAGGATCGTTGATGGAAAGTCAACAAGATTAATTAAAGACACAATCATGAATTAGATCAAATTGATTCAAGATTTCTTCTATGATTAAAAAAATACCATCTTACTTAAAAAATAAATTAAAGGGCAACGTTATTGTTCTAAACAAGAATATTCATTCATTGATAGTACAAGATGGAGAATATGAATTGTTTGCCAAAATATTGTAAAATCATATAGTACAAGTAAGGAAGTTAGGACTTATTAATAGAGATGTTGATGCTACCTAAAACATTTTTATACGAAAGTAGGAACACAATCAAGAATTTTTCTAAGGTCCAATGATAAAGGAAGATTAAGAAATGTATCATGGTTTAATGCTGAAAGAAAGGAAGCATATGAATTTGGAGACGTAGTGAGCTTTGATACTACATATCTTGTTATAAATATAGCATGCCATTTATACTATTTACAGGATTTCATCATGGTTGATCCATTTTATTAGGGTGTGCATTAGTATATGATAAAAAAAAGTACTACTTTTTACTACCTATTTCAAACATAGTTAAGAAATATGAGTAATCGTGTCCTTATAACAAATAAATGTCAAAGAATAAGAAGTGCTTTTGAAGGAGGTTAAAAATAAAATAATTAATCACAAGAATGATCCTTGAGATTTTTATATCTCTCATTTTTACTCAGCTTATAAATAATCTTTCTTCAATTATGCCATAACCATGACATGGTTCTTGGTAATTCTTGGTAAACATAGTAAAGTTAAATTAGATGTTGAATGGGAAAATATGGTCATCGAATTTGAGTTGGTGACTAACTCTTAGATTTTAAACTTATTCATAGAGAAAGAGATGTAGGCACCAAATGCTAAAGATTATCTTTAGGTTAGAGTGTCTTCCACTCAAAAGAGCTAGAATATAAAATGCTTATTGTAGACACTTAATTTAATCTTCTCTCTTTTTTATTATATTTTTATAATTTTTAAAATAAAATGAGACATTATGAATAAAAATTATTTTTATTTTTAAATAAATTAATAACCCAAAAAATAGAGGAATGTACAAAGATAGCAAATCATGGCTTTGAACCCTATTTTACAAATTGACGTTTAGAAATAAGACAGACTATAAAGAGTCCATCTCCTACCCTCTTAAATAGCTTGAAAAGTAGGTGAATGCAATTTAATTCTAGCTATAACAAGTTACCTAACATTCCATTTTAATGTCATCTATATATTAAATTGATTATTAAAACCTTAGGTAATATTATTTCACTAATCTAGTTTCAAATAGTGATTTACAAATGTGGATGTTTTATTAGGTATGTTGAAATATTCTTAAGTTCCTTTTCTTATACGTTGCATAAGCACATTAGCTAAAAATGAACTTAAAACAACCTTTTATACCTTTTCAAGTTGCACCTCACTTATGCTTTCCTAGTCAAGTATTTTATCCCAATCATCTTCCATGCACTGCCCATCATATAGGTTTTAAGCTTGTTTCCATATAACAAAGGTGTAGCAACATTTTAGAATAAATGCTTTACAATTTTTGGTTCTTGGTTGCAAAGGATTGTAGTAGCCACTAGCTGTAGTTCCTTTTAGTCTATCTTAAACCTTTAATCTCTATTTTTTCAACCATAATATAAATGATGATTTTAAATTACAAATGTTGTACTATACCAAATTTTCTAGGAAATCTTTAGATAGGTGATTATAATGATGATTAAACACATTTTATTAGTAAACAAGCTAGAGTTATAAGTTGCCTATACCATTGGATATTCTCTTGTTAGATTGAGGTAATAAGCATATATGTCATCCACTGTAGAGGAGGCATATGAAATTCCAACCTCAATTTCCTCCTCATATCAGTTAGAAACCTTAGCATTATTTGGGAGTGTATACCTAAAGATGTTGAAACCATGAAGTTTGTATAAAGGCTCTTGATATGCTAGTTGTCAAAACTAAAATGAAGTTCTTTATCAACTCCCTATGATGCAGTTTATCTACTAAGATATAGAGTCTCTCAGTTTCAACATTTAAGACAATATAAATGATGTGTTTACTTTTAGTTTAGAACTTTTATATTGAGAAATTAAAAATGCATTTACTAGCAAAAGAAGTTAGATATAATTGGAAACCAAGTTGTCAGGGATAACTTAACTCTATAAATATCTTAAAACCAAAATAAGATAAAAGTTCATAATATTTCTTAATCCTACTTAAACTTTCCATAGTAATATGTATGCATATGAAGTCAAATCTCAACTTGATGGGCTTGGACCTTGTCAATGGAAAGTTATTCCTTCCACTACCTATTAATCATCTAAGTTTGATCAAATGAGACATTTAAAGTGTGTTCAACCATAATTAAGGATTATATTCCAAGGATAAGGTGTGTTTGTACTATATATATGGTGTATTAAGTGTTCTCTTATGAAGCCAATGAGATCTTAAAGAAGGGTATATATTCCCTTAGATTGTTTCTATCATATTTATTTCATGCCAAAGAGGATATATAGTGTTTCCTAAACTAATTCCATAAACTAGAAGGTATCCATTGCACAATATCATTCTAACTTATAGGATGAGAAGGAAAGCTACTTATCTACAACATTTTTCTCCAAATATATAAGGAGAAATCACATTTGAAGAAAAGATGCTCTATAGACTCTTCCTCTTGTTTATAAAGAGAGCATATGGTTAGAATGTTCATCAATCCCTTAATTATATTAGTTTTGATCAGTTTTCCTTTAATTGCTAGCCAAAGAATAATTGAAGCTCTTATATTGACTTGATTGAACAAAAGTAATACAAGAAATTTGAATCTTGGAGCTTGAGTTCTTATTAGCTTTATATATGAAAAATTAGAGAAACAACTAAATGTACTTACGTTTCATCTTATAACATCCTCTTTTTTTTATATGATAAAAAAGCTTGTAAGGAGAAGAGTGAGTGGAGTCCTAGGAAGCATTTCAAAGCTCCAAGGTATATTGTTGAGCACCTTTCTAATTAAGGCATGCTATGAAATAGTTTAATGCAAGCTTCAAAGCTTAGTAGCATCTCTCAATGGACCTAAATTGGTCCTGTTATCATACCAAAAACTTGTATTAGCTCCATTCCGAACTTTGTGTTTGATTTCTTGCCTAAAAATATCCCTTAAATTCAACACTTTAACCTTGCCCTATGAATAGTTGTTTCTTGATTGATTGGTCCAAAAACTTGATCCTTTTAGGTAGTAAGTATGAAGCTATTTAACTCGAAGAGCATGTCTATCATCTAGAAGCCTCCATGATTTTTCAATCATCAACATTTTGTTAGTAACTATGATGGTGGTAACTCCTAGTTCACCCTCATCCTTAGGCATACTTAATTCACTATGCTTTACCTTACCCATTAAATGTTCAATGTAATCCTTAGACCATAGAAAACCTCTTAACATCTTCTTAATTATTTTAACAAATGATTATAGGCAGTATAATGTAAGAAGGCCAATTCATATGGCAACTATTTAAAATAGAATTCATAAGTTAAATCAAACCCCTCGTATTAGGGATCAATTCTTATTGCACTAACTTGATATCCTCTTATGAATTCTTTTTATCAATGAAAGACATTCATTGTATGATGGTTTCTTCCTAATGACAAGGACGCCTAGATAGGTAAAAGGAGGCTTCCTTAATTTTAAACCTGTCAAGGTGGAGAACCGATTAGGATAATATTTAGCACTCAAAGGAGACAAATAATTGGTTTTTCCCTTATTAGTAGAGACTCATGAAAACTCCTTAAAAGTATTCATTGCAGTCATTAGAGCATTAAATTGTTGGCATCTACTATTGAGAAGAGAATAAGATTATTTGCAAATGCCAACTACTCAAATTCAACTTCTTGCACTTAGTATGTCACCTGGAATGTTTCTCATACTTAATGACTAATCTAATTAATCATGTAAAGAGTTCTATACTTAAAGTGAATAGATATAGAGTTAAGGGATCTCCTTACCTTAATCCTCTATCTCATTCAATTAGTTTTGAGGGCTTTCCATTGATTAAAACACAATTGGAAACTGAAGATATACATTACTCAATCTGAGGTACAATTATATTGGCAAATTTGAAAGCTTTTAAGGGTGTTTATGATGGTTTCAGTCTATGGAATCAAAAGCCTTATGAAAATCTATTTTTAAGGAACAGTTCTTGATAGAGTGCTTACTATCATACCCTATGGAGAGCTCTTAAGCTAATGAAATGTTTCCCCTATCAATCTCTCCCTAATGAAGCTTTTTAGGAGTAATCAATGTATCTAGAGAGAATATCTTTAAGTCTACATACTATAAGCTTGGAAATGAGTTTGTAAATTGTGTTACACTATGAAATAAGCCTGAACTCTTTCAAATAACTAGGAGAAGGAACCTTATGGATAAGGAAAATGAAGGTTTTATTGACTTCCTTTAATATTTTGCCCTAATTGAGGAATTCTAAGACAACATCTATAACCATTGTTTTAATATGGTTCCAAGCTTCTTAGAAAAAAAGCTATTCTTTCCATCAGGGCCAAGAGCCTTGTTAGAGTAAAGAGAGAATAAGGCTTCCTCCACATCTCTAGCCCTAAATGTTCTAGCTATGAGATTAGCTTCCTAACTTATAATTTATTCATTTATTATGGATTTTAAGAATTAAAAAAAGTGTGATTATTGGTTCAAGAACCTATAGAATTAGAGAAGAATTTCAATTCCTCTTCAAGGACCTTATGTTAAGTTTCAATCTGGTTCCCTTGTTCAATTATAAGTGAGACTATTATGATATTATTCCTCTTGCCAAATACTAAATTATAAAAGAAAGAGGTATTCTTATCACCACCGTTAAGACAAATTATTTTAGATCTTTACTTTCAAATAGAATGGCTGAAACTAACTTCTTGCATATAGTACAGAATAGTAATCCTCTCCTCTATTTTTGAACCCTCAATAATAAGAGAATGCATAAGATTGGACCGAGCTATGTTTAATCTTTCTTTTGCTTAATTAATTGTAAGCTTATTTTTGCAAGTATCCTTTTGTTAAGGATCTTTAACTCCTCCTTATTCATAAACTTCCTCAGGAATGTATAAAGCTTGTGTCTTTGTATATCATTAATGATATCCTTCATTACGGCCTCCTAAAATTCATCCACTTCAACTAACGGATTATTAAGCCTAAAAGGATTTTAAAAAAACCCATCTAATGATGGAGAGGTTCTATAGTAAGATAGGAATGTGACATGAAAAAATGGGTTTTCAAAATTTCCTTGCTATTTAGAAATGTAGAGATCCAATGTCCATTAACTTTATTAGTTTTTTTTCTTAAGGAACTAGTTTCCTTTCTGCCTATTTCTCTAGGGGTAAAAGCGGCCTTCCATTTTAAAATAAGTTACTTGAATGTTGGTTGTACAATCCCTAAAGTCCCTTGAGAAGTTCACGAGGAAAAATTTACCCTCAACTTCAAATTGATGAAGCCTACTTTTGAAATCACCTAATAAAATCCAAGGAGAATAAATTACGGATGCCAAGTCCCTTAAAATGTTCCATAAGGGTGCTCTATGAAACACATGATTAAAGGTGTAAACAAATGTATCTAAAATCTAGGTATATCAGTCGATCCTCAATAATTAACTGTCAAAATCCCATTTTTTAAGGCTCTAGGCTATTAGTGTCCTGCCATTATAAGGTCTTTGGCGTATCATATGCCAATCCTTTCTCAATAAATTCAATTTCTTAAATCAATCTTCTTATATATTAGTTTCCAGAAGCCCCAGTTAAGAATTTTAAATGGTTCCTAAACAATGTTTCAAAGCTCACTAGTTTCTAGGGAAATTGAGCCCGTTAACATTACATGAGAGTATGGTTATAGATTAAGAGCTACTTTAAAGCCCTTCTTCTTTATATTTGATTTTCTTCTACTGTACAGACTCGAAGTCCTTACATGATTCTATTCCAACAGGATCCCTATTAGAGGTCCGCCGATTTTGTTACATTCACTTGAGATCCGCACATTTAGTTGATTCATATCGAAGGAAAGGGGGCAATATCGCTACTGCAACTCTCCAAACATCACCCTTTAAATGACAAGCCTTCCTTATTCAAAATTACAGTAGTCATTAACTCTCCTAACGACTAGATGAGATATCCTAATCTTTCTCAACGTCCACTCTATAAAGAATGCTCCCTTGTAACAAACTAAACTTCACCTATTGCTACCAGAAGCACCAGACTACTAAAATACAGCGCCTCAAACAACAAATTCCACAAAATCTATTCCTTGTATCGCTACTCAACTACATCATAAATAAAGAAATGTAGGTGACTTTTATCATCTAATTGTTGTTTGAAAGTTTCCACCAAATATGGTTCATTGTGTCTTGGCCAATAGGACGATATCATATAAGAGATGCAACCAAACCTGAGAAGAGTGCGTACACCTTATCTGTGCCATGAGATGGCTCACTAACTACACAAAATAATGGGTGAAACTCACTCCTACGTACAGCAAAAGTTAACCCACACAAGGACATGTCTAATAGCCAACAAAATAAAGCATTCAGCGTGTCTAGCGAAGTTCTACACAAGCCATTTCGTTCTGTCCAACACCAAAAATCAAAATAAAACTAAATAAGGGCTTCAGGTGCATAGGGCTAGTCTTTGAAATAAAGAATGCCTATGATCAATGGTAAGCATACCAAGCCCATGCAGGCTAATGATTGCAACATCAAAAGGGCTTTTCATATTCCTTTGGTGTTGGCTGCTCCCAGGCTGGTATGAAGCCTGAAAGAAGATGATAAGAGTGAGAGAATAAGAGTGACGACTGATCCAAAAAAAATGCTATGACAGACATTAATCAATAGCACGCCATTCAATTCATGGCTTTCCCAAAACGATTACATCATTATCTAAAACTCATAGAATGTTGACTTTGTAGATATGTATCCTCCCTTCCAACGAAAACTTTAGTGGTTAACAAGTAGAGATACCCATTACCAAATCCTTTCAAATCGTGTTCTCTAATTTTCTTCTTCTATCACAATCATAGAACGTTAAAAACCATGCATTGGCAGTCCCTATCTTAAAACACAGACCAGTATTCAATTGTAGAGAATGCCCATATTCCACCCCCCTTGGGAATTCATAGATATGGGAAGATCAAGAAAAGGAAAATGAAGATTATTGAAATGTGAGAGAGACAAATAGTGGTGACATGTAAATTTCAGATCCAAAAGCAACTATGGCCGGCCATATTATTTACTTATCAATTGATAATGCCACAACCTTTATATATAGCAACTCGATCAAATGATAGTCATAATTGATAGTCATTGCATGCAAATACGAGTTAATCAAAACATGCCTTGACATAAAGAGATGGAAGGCGAACCACAAACTCTAGAGCTAATGTAAGACAAACAAGGAGTTAAGATCTTGCATACTTAATGGTATCTCTCCCAGGGACATATATATTGAGTCGTCATCACCAAAATTCCCCTGAAAAAATAACAAAAGAAAGCGAGTTATTCATGAACCACACAAGGAAAATTGCATCTGCGTGGCTATATAGAAGTGACAAAACAATATATAAGCATAAGAAGATGAATATCAACTGTATTGCCACAGGATTAGGCATTCCAAGACAGCAGGATATGGATCAAAATTTAATAGTGTTAGTGCCCGCCAAACTCCAGAAAAAATAAAGTCAAAATGATAATGGTACCTCAGCATTATGAAGGCTCATCTCATTCTGCAATGGAGTAATGTCCTCTGGTACTGAACTACAATTTGAGAAACTGGTTAGGAACTCTGAGATCATAAGACCATCGTAGTTGTCTGGAACATCAGTAATGCCACCAGCATTCTGTGGATGGCCAGTAAACCCATCTGTGCTGGCAAAGGCAGCATCCATCCTGAACGTTGAGAAAAAGAGGTCAACTAGAAAAGTGTGAGATGAAGAAGAAACATCCAAAAATATAGAGACTAGCATAATCTAGTAACAAAGTATCCCTACATCAGAAGTATGAAAAAAGAAACAATAAAATGTAAAAATTAGTGAAGATTATGCTAAAGTTATTTATGTATACGAGAAGTATTAAATAAACAGCATAATGTAGTGGTAACCTTCAATATAAGAGAATAATAATGTAATTTTATTATTTTTGATTGATAAGCAATAAAAACATTAAACGTAAAGAGAAAGGCAAAATGATGGAAGAAACATACTTTCTCTGCGTACTTTCGAAGTCCTTGTTCTCTATGGTGGAATCATTCTCTAAATCAATTACTTCAATCTCCGCACCATCACCCACACGCCTAGAATATTCACCAGCAATGTTGGAGTTACTTATTAATAAGCCAACATCAACTGGAGTTGCTGCATGATTGATTGTTGAAAGAGATGGATACAAAGGAATTGAATCACTACAATGGGTATCATTTCCGTCAGTAGATTCCATAAGGTTAAGGTCACAAATCTTAAATGAACCTGGAAAAAGCTGCTTCTCTTGAGCAAACTGGACACATGGTTCACTATCAGCCCTGGAAAATTGACAACTATTAACCAAGCCTTCTTGAGTAACAGCCGTAATCAATGGGTGATCTTGCGAAGTCCCTGCTTTTGTTGAACTAACCCTATTCTCACTTGAATCAGAAAGAAGTAAGTGCCCTTCAGTCTCAGTGACTATGGGTGGAAGCCATTCCCTTGGCTTTTTGATTGGCTCCTTACAATCATTATCTTCTGCAGCCCGTTTCTCACCTCTCTCTCCAACTGAATTAGACATTCCAAAGCTTGATACTTGTTCATATTCCTGCATAAAAGCTCTATCTGAAAAAGATTCATTCCTGAAACCTTTCCCTTGTGTTACACCATAAGTAGTGTGTAGTTCTCCAACAACCCCAGCAGAGTGGACAGGCACCACATTGGAGTGCGGAGATTTTGAATCATCAATTGAATTTTTCAGAACGTCATCCTTGGAGTCATCAAGACTACTATCTTGGACTAAAACATCAGATCCATTACTATTCTGAAAATCAGAAGCATCTCCATCTTCTTTATTTGGAATCTGGTCAACCTTTGACGCTCTAACTGTCAATGCAGATCGTGTTTTTGTTGGCACATTGATAAATTTACAGAATGCCAGTAAATCAAGATCATTCTTGACAGGGGGATTAATATCCACACTAGAATGCTGGATAGGCAAGTCTGGCAGATTTTGTCTCTCATTTTCACAACTGTATTCATTACCATTCATCTCCCCATTCTCTAAATTCATGTTTTCCAAATCCTCAGATGCCTTGGAAGATTCAGCATCCATCTCATCCTTACTCTTGCTAGAAGAAGTTGCATGGGAATCCAGTTCAACTGGGTAGTTGTACTTCTCCAGCCCTAATCCTCTCTTAGCTGGTTCTTCACCTTCAGGTGCCCTGTTCTGACCAGACTTTTTCACTGCATCAGCAGAAGCTTTCCCAACTTGCTGTTCTTCATAATGTCCAGAAACAATATCTTCCCCATCCATATCAGGAGACACCCTGCTTCTATCAGACCATGATCCACTCTTTCCATACTCTCTCCCCCACTCTGAGCTATAACTCCTATAGTAATCTCCTCTCCTCCTTCCCTTGATGTGATTCCTTGAATTTAAGTCATCGGAATATCTTCTCTTAGCAGACCCCACTTCAGATGCAGTGGTCCCCAGACGGGCATGAGCAGAAGTTCGCACTCCCTGCGTTGGATCTTCTTGTTGCCTAAAGTCCTGATAATCACCAACATGCTTTTTGAAACTACCATTCTGCCATTTACCAGAAATTGCACTAGGAGGTAGTGATCCCTTTGAAACTAAATACTCAGCTGCAAGCCTACCAGCTTCCATCAAAATGTCACCCCTGTGGACTGGTGGTTGAGGGGGTTGCTGAAAATATTTGGATTGGCCCTGACCACGGCCAAAGCTACGATTATTGAAGCTTCTGTTTTCAGAACTGTAAAAGCCATGGCCTCTAGTAGAAGTATCAGGGGACGTCCTGGAGGCTCCCCATCCCATCCCCATGGAAGTAGAGCGGTATCCATTTCCTGGACTTCGATGCCTGGCATGCATCCTCCTTTGCCTATTTGAAAGACTGTTATAATTGGGAAAAGAGTCCAAAAGGGAAATCTACTATCAACCAGCAGCAGCAAGAAATGAAATTGTACACCTAAGAATCAACTAGCTAAGGAAAGCTGCACATCAAGAACATGAAGCCCGGTAATGACAAAACTTTCAAAAGGGAATAACCAAAAACAACAAACAAAGGAGTTGAGTACCAAAGGCATCTATAGTCAGGCGTCAAGGATCAAAGCACGTGGTAATCAGATGATAAAACAAGC
Source organism: Erythroxylum panamense (assembly GCA_027123425.1). Classification (NCBI taxonomy): domain Eukaryota; kingdom Viridiplantae; phylum Streptophyta; class Magnoliopsida; order Malpighiales; family Erythroxylaceae; genus Erythroxylum; species Erythroxylum panamense. Next base: position 19,576,146 of record JAOTIZ010000005.1, on the reverse strand, counting down.
ATACAGCACACGGTAATTCAATAATACAGAGTGAAAAAGTAATATACAATACATAAAACAAATTGAGAGAGAGAGATCAGAGGGGAAATGATACTGGGGCGTAAAATATCTAACCCTTTGCGTGTTTAGCTGAGGTTGTGGCTGAAGCTGAAGCTGGGAAGTAACTTTTGTTTCCACTTCGGAAGTGAGTCCTGTGACTCGGTCTTTGTTTCGTAAAAATTAATTAAGAAAAAAGTGCGTGAGATGAGATTATATTACTCCTAGGGTTAGAAAGATCCGCCTATTGCTGCAAATGAAGCCCTCAACCACCAAACCAGACCAACCCAACCCAACCCAACCGAACCGAGGCACATCTTCTCTCTTTTCTTCAGTAATACAATTATCATCAAATCAAACAATATACTCTCATCTGTAATTTGAAACCAAACAAGAAACAAGAACGTAAAACAGAAAGAGTTTGGTCAACAATCAGAGAGGAAACCATGGAATTGTAAGTAACTCTTTCTCATCATCAAAATATTTCCCCCGTGATCCTCGGCTCGTCGCCGTCATCCACCTCGATGGGTTTGGCCTTCGTATTTACTTTTTCCGTATATTAATTATCCTTTGTCTTCGTTTTTTATTTTTTTTCATACGCCCTGGGCCTTTGGGTTGGGACAACGAATAAGAAAAAGGGAGAAGAGGTAGTTGTAGGAATTAGGAGAACCAGGAAACGTGGAACCAGTTACTACGTGACATCCCACATCCCAATGTTAATTTATTAAATTATCTAAAATATATGTTGTAATATTTTTTTATTAAATTATATACTAGTGATGCGTACGATTATTTTTATTATAATGTATAAATATATTCAAAATAAGAAATTGACTAACTATTATAGTAAATGTTCTTAACTCATATATTATGATAAATACATTTTCTTCGCCTTTTTCAAATTTGATGATTCTTCTTTTCAATCCAAATATCAATATAGCTAATCCAGTTAATAGTATGAATAAGATTATATGTTATCTTCTTACTATGCACCTTCAATTCTTAAATAAAAACTATGAAGTCGATAAGAAAAGTAAATTAATAAAAGTTAAATTAATCAATATAATACATATCCTTCATCTTAAGTGAAATTAATAAAAAATTAATTAAATTAATAAAATATAAGTTCTTCATCCCATACTGTAAGTAATGTATATAAGTGCGTTAAGTATTTAATATTTCAAACAATTTCGATTTTTTGTATAAATACATCCAAAAAGGCTTAAATAATTTTCACATCCTGATGCAAAAAATATTTGTTTTGAGTAATTTAATAACAATTTTTTTAAATATTGGAATACTTTCATTAAATAATCATCGTCACTCATCTATATTTTAATAGTTATAAGAAATAAAAAATGTTATAAATAAGTAAATAATAAACTAAAATTATAAAACTTACTGATTTCATTTTTCATCATAAGTTCTTTCTATAAATGATCTAGTATAACTCCTTAAACCTTTTCAATATAATTTAATTTCATTTATTATCCTTGATTGTCTTTTAATTGATAAATGATTTTTGCATTCAATCACATCAAATAAATCACCCATAATATTATAAGTCTCCATTAAATAAACAATAAGAATTCAGAGCTAAGTATATCTATCAAGTAAGAAACTCATTCCATTATTGTTCAAGAATATATATGTATAAGGCTCGTACAATCTGTCATTCTCTTTAAAGTGATTCATAACTCTTTTCTGAAATGTATACATAGCATCATATATATACCCTAAAGATAGCTTATCGTATAAGTCAACAATCATTAACAACTTTATAAGTGGGACCACAATCTTTACAATAATCAAGTAGGCATCCCAAAATTTGTTTTAAAATAATAACATGAACTTTTTTTCCTTTCACACTTATTGATAACTTTAAAATTTTTATTTCTCACTAAATTCGGAAGTACTTATTCACGATTATAAAACACTTTTCAAAGTAATAAATATAGCTACAAACTTAGTGGGAACAAAATGCACAATCTCAAACATATTTTCTTGGTTTCTTAACAAAAAATGTAATAAAATTATGAAAAAATATGATCTCATATGGACATAAAAAAGATTAGAAATATAGTCCACGCCAATATCTTTTAAAATGAGATTTATACAATGAACAATACCTAGAGACCAATAAATATGCTTATATTTTGATGGTAAAAAGTACTCCAACTGATACTTAATTAGTTGCATTATCTGTAATGAAATACACAATAATTTTTGGTTTATCACACTCGATAATTTTAGAAAACAATTTAAATAAAGCATGGGTACTTTTTACTATATCATAAAGGATCAACAAAGTTGATAAAACTTATTCCAGTATCACAATAAACTAAGAAATTAATCAAGATTCTTTGTTTTTTATTAGTCCATTTGTTTGCCACAATAGTGTACTATGTTATTTCCTAACTAGACTTATATGTATCAACAATCAATTGATATTCTTTTTTCAAATCTCAAGGCAAAGTCATATAGATCTCATAATAAGAAGGTGCCTTAAATCCTGGACCTACCATTGTTATGACATTTTTTTTGATAATAGAGTGAATTTAAAGCATTTAAAGGAATATATAAATTATAGAACTATCTAACTCATACTCGTTTACATTGCAAAACTGCATCCTTCTCAACCAAAAAGCTTTCTAAATTAGGTTGAAAACCATTAGTAGTTCTTAGAGGAAAATAAGAATATGTGTTTAAAATAGTTTTTTTCCTTTATCTAATAATTTTTACGCTTGATCATCTTTAAAAGATGCATTATGATCCTCTTTGCTTTTTGTTCTTTTTTACTTGTTGACGTAAATAATTTCCAATCCTTTTATGTACATCAAATGTTATTTTTTGTAAAGAAGTAATATTATCATCAACACCAACAACATGTTCTTTCTTTTTATAAATTTCTCCTCCTTTAAACATTATACACCAAGATATAAAGTTATATTAAATATTTCCATTAGATGCTTGAGAAGATCATACTTATCATAAGTAGAAGATGTTAAGTTCATCGAATCTTTTTTGTGATTCCATATCCTTTATTATAATTTTAACCTAAAAAATATGAGAAAAATAATTTTATGAGTTTTGTAAACAACTATCATATTTGGAAATTTTAAGAAAGCAACAAATGTTGAAAATATGTGTCCTCCTCAATACATTGTATTTGACAAACTAGTGTAGTTAGTAATATTTATGCTAAAAATATGGTAATAGGAAAGTTCAAAAAGAATAAAAACATACAAGTAAGTGAATGGAAAACCTTTCTTTTATAATATAAATAATTCATTAGAATGAAAGCTTTACATAAGGTTTTGGCATATGATGTGTTGTAAAATAGTCCTATAACATCCCATGGTACACCCTCAACATCTTAGATTAAACCTATTTTGGTTTCTGAAGTAGGCATCTAAGCCTGCACTACACAGCTAACCATTTTTATGCTATGACATGCTATCTCTAACTTTATCCCTTTCATGTATTAGTCTAGTCTGTCATTTGTTGGCCTAGTTTGACCCTTCTTACATTTGGTTCATTCTTTTCATGACATAAACAATTATTTAAGGGCAACTTAGAGGTTGTCTTTTGGTGATTCCTTACTAGTTTCGTAGTGCACTCTAATCTATGCCTGTCCTTATAGATACTCGTTATGCTAATCTCTAATCACATGTTAACTTTTAAATTTCCACTTGCTTATTAACTAATCTCCTATTGATCTTTGTTTTTTTCACTGACTATGTCTCGAAGCTGAGATTATTGTTAGGACATCTAGATCCCTCCTTTATATGGCATGGAATTATAATACGTAGCTTTGTTTTGTCCTCTCTCTGGTTTTATTCCTATATGGATGTCTTCTTAATAAATAAGATCGATTTTTTTGTATGCATGTCTTCTTGGTAACTAGGATTAGACTTTTTATATAATTAACTAATTTGAACGTTGTTAAATTCTCAATGAACTTACTAGTTCTTTACTATAATTCCAAGTTTCCTTATTTAGGACCATTATCTATCTTATCCTATAGATATCTCCCCCTATTATTGCCTCTTAAGAGCTCTCTATTCTATTGAAAGCCTTATTGTTTATTTCTCTCCATAGTTCTTGTGAACAAATTTTCACACTAGTTATATATGCATCCTTATCACACCTATTAGTATGTCTCCCTTCTATTATGGCCTAGATAATCCTTTGAATCCTGTTAGTGGAACATTCCAAATTCATATAGCTTTGGTTCGATTCCATACTCTTAACGAGAAGTCACATTCAAAAATAAATCAAAGTTTAATTCCACTCCATTAATACAAAGTGGGTACGTGCTAGCCATATCCTTAGTTTATCTAATATGGTAAGGTTGTTTTTCATTGCCATCAATAATAAAAGGAGACTCTTGACATGAGGCAATTGTTCCAAATAATCTAAGTCCATCTGAGCTTATGTCCTTTAGGCCTTATCCAATTCTTATAAGCTTTGTTGTTGAACTTCCTATTAGTGTCATTAATCCAAATATAGTTGTCTTCCTAGTTTGGATTTAGCGTGTAATAATGTAGCCATTGTTCCATTCCTCTTGGGTAGTTATCTTATTGGTCTTCCTTTATCTACCTACTTACTTTGGCTTCTCTGAGGGTGTTTTTCATTAGCTAAATTTCCACTTGATTCCTTATCAGGGGGAACCCTCTTTCCCAATTATTAAACTATAAAGATGTTGTTTCATCATTCCCCACCTTGTAAATAATGTTTTGTTCAAAAGATTACCTCATCTTGAGTAGCTAGTTTATGAAATGTAAGTAACTTGGTTTCTCCATGTTCTCCATGTAGGAAAATCCCGGGAGGTACATCACATGTACCAGGTGCGAAAAACAAAAATTTTTGTCACCGGGACCTTCCCGAAGGCCAGGATCTATGTGTCGGTATGAAGATTCAAACCTGAATAGCCAATAGAGACTATCTCTAAAGGTATCCACGCAGAGATCAGAAAACCTAACCGGGACAAACCCTTTTGACCCGGGAATAGCTAGAACAAAGTAAAGGCTGCTAGACCCTACCTCTGTCCTTGGAGAGCTTGAGATTGACTTTGGAACACTTGGAGAAGAAGAGAAGATCCGATGATGCTTAAGGAAGAAGACTTGAAAATCAACTTTTCAAAGCAAACTTAACAATTAAGCTTTTCAACTTCTAACCCTAGCAAAAACCGTCGGCCATCATCTCCCAAATAAGCCATCTTATAGTTATTTTAACAATTAAAAATACTAGCCTTAAGATGCTTACAAATGGAGGCTTAATGACCATTCATTAATTAAATGAATAAAGAAATCAAGCTTTGACTTTTCAAAGCTCTTATCCTCTCACCCTTTCCTACGTCCCACATGCTTATATATATATAATTAATTAATCTTAATTAATTAATTAATATATATATAATTGCTAAAGAGGTCCAGTCAAACTGGGGTCGGTCCTACCGGCCT
>JAOTIZ010000005.1:19492624-19502784 GCA_027123425.1 Erythroxylum panamense | reverse complement strand
TGGTTTGACTGGTTATACTTACACATGGATCCTGGCTTTCGGGAACTTCCCGGAACGAAAAAGTTTTGTTTTCCGCATTGTGTTCATGTGATGGACACCCCGGGATTTTCCTACACATGACTTCCCCCAAAATTCCAGAAACACAAATGCATGCATAGACAGATCATAAGAACATGAAATTTACCTTTTCGATACTTCTCCTTTCTTGATTCCTCTCCTTATTTGGGTTGTAGTAAACACCAAACCCTCCCTTGATTACCCAAGAACACAAAAAGATGAAGAAGAAGCAGTCTGAAAGGTGGTTAGAACACCAATCTTGATGAGTTCAAGTAGATGCTCAAATGGAGAGATAGATCAAAAATATCTTGCAAGCAATTAAATTCATGCAACAATTACAAAAATTACATGAAGAAGACTCAAGACCAGTTCTCTCTCACTCTAGAACTCTTCTAGACCCCTTATCCTCTCACTTAAGTGTGTTTGTGACTTGTTAGCTCATTTTTACATAAGTGAAGAACTCACTTATGTACATCTGTCGAGCCTTTGGTCACGATCATGGCCTGCTTAATTGACAGCCACGCTTTCGATCATGATCGTGGCCCATGAGCCACAATTGTGGCCTTCTTAAAAATAGCCATACATATTTTTTTCATACAATCTTTTATGTGAGTGATCTTTAGGTTCCTGGTTATTTTAGGCACTTGAATTAACTCTTAATTCGAGCAAATCATGGATGGTTTTGTGCCACTTGAATTAAATCTTAATTCAAGCAAATCATGAAGGGTTTTATGATGCCAATTTACCATAATATAAGTGGATTAACATACGAACTCTTTGATAGATAATTATCTGACTTACGAATCTTTCCATAGATAATTACTGTGCAATTCATCCTTTGACCATACTATACCCCATTTGGTTTGGAGTATGGGTTATATGTCAACTTCCACTAGACTGACTACGTTATATCTAGTCCAAGTGATGTTAGTTCTTACCTTGAGATCTCATTACTCTATGTGTCATTGAAGACTCTCTTCATGACACATAACTACTCTGACTAGAGACTCTTGAGTAATGACCCCAACAAGAGACCGTGGGTATCATCTCCTTCTATCAGGAGTGGCGAATCTTTTATTGGCTACCCAATTACCTTTGAATACCAGTAGCTGTACCCAATCACCATCCTATGAGTGACCTCGACTTGAGGTAATAAGGAATGATGTCAAAGCACAGGATCAGTATCTAAGATATCCTTGAGTACCTCAAGTCTAAGGATATTTGTACCATTGCTATAATGAGATTAATCATTGACATTTGATAGATCATTGATATGATAACCTCATAGTGGGTCATTCAGTGTACTTATAACTCTTGGTAAGCATCCAAATGTTAACTCTAAACATCTCATGCTTACAGCTTACGAGATCCACTAACTTGATCAAATTAATTAGTATAACATGTGCTAGTCTATCTAGATTAATAATGTCCTGTCTTATTAATCCTATGACTAGGGATAATTTAGATACTAATTTAATTGTGCATGATAAGAATCTCATTATCATGATCTCATCATGATTTCCTTCATGCTATGTTTTATGTCATGAACTTCATTAATTTGATTTAAGATCGACATCAATTTATAAATAAACGAACATCAAATTAATGAAAAATTTCATTTCGCTTTATTAACAAAATAAAGTTTGTACAAAAGTGCTAAACGAGATTACCTTTAGAGCACTACTCTAACAATCTCTCACTTGCATTAAAGTCAATCGCCTTTGTATCTAATACCATAGGCGAGTACAATATAATCAAATTTCATTTGAGGAAGTGGCTTAGTCAAAGGATCAGTAATGTTTTGATCTGTGGGCACTCTCATTATCTTCACATCACCTCTATCAATCTCTCTGATCAGGTAATATCTCCTGAGTACGTGCTTAGACCTTTGATGAGACCTTGGTTCCTTGGCTTGAGCAATAGCCCCGTTGTTGTCACAATACAACAATATCGGGTCTACAATGCTCAGAACCACTCCAAGTTTCATAATGAACTTCTTGATCTAAATAGCTTCTTTTGCCATTTCTGCAGCTGCAATGTACTCTGTAACATTCCATTCCTATATTAACAGTTAGAACCTAAAAATACGATACATGTGAGATCAATGAGAGATTAAGAAAAATGTATTTTTCATGCTCATGCATAGTATTAGCATACAAGCACGTGAATTTGAATTTTTGCGCACATTAAAATGACTATACATGCATTCATTAACATTCCGAGCATAATTGACTTATAAGTGAAAGGTGATCTTACTAAGAATTGTGGTTTATATATATATTGAAAATTTGATTTAGAGAGTGTATTTATTGATGTGGAATTTTGGTGAATTTTGATAATTTTCTAAAATTATGGGTAATTTTTGGGACTAAATGCCAAGTGGCAGGTTAATTATAAATGGAAATAGAAATAAGAAACAAATGATATTGGAGAATTGTTAGAAAAAATGATATTTTTGAAATTATTGAGAAAATGACCTTGAAAATTTGGAGATAATTTTAGAATTTGTGAGAAAATGATATTGAAAATTGGGAGACATTTGGAGTAAGATTTAGAGATGATTGAACTAATTAAATGAAAACTAGTTAAATTTTAGGAATTAGACAAGTGTCCAATTCCTAAGCCCACATGTCTTTTAACTTCAAAAGACTAAGACACTATTTTGTCTTGTCTGAAAAATATCTTCTTGGCTTTCCTTGAAGCTTCTTCTTCTTCTTCTTCGAATTTTGTTTCACCGGACCTTCACCAAAGTTACACTTTGCTTTCTTCTACCTATTGTTACTCCCACTTTGTTACTTCCTTCTTCTACCTAAAAAATAAAACACCGAACCCCCTGTCAACCTTTAAAATGATGTACGTAGGTGCATGAGAGTTAAGGCTTCTTTAGATCTTGAAGAACTTGGAGTTTTATCAAGTAAGTATTATGTAAATCCTTATAAGCGGTCGAAATATGAATCAAATTTGATGATATAATTTTCATTACATGATCATGAGAAAATAGTTATTTCATAGACACCGTGGGTTTAAGATGAAAACATGGATTTTTAGTTTTTACGTATTTGATGATTAATATGTCACAAGACTATTTTAAAATGATTTTTCAGTTGAAAGATCAATGAAAATAGGAATGAAATGAGTGCATAAATTTTTGGAGAAGGGTTGATATGTGTGTGTGTGTGTGTGTGTGTGTGTGTGTGTATACACACACACGTGTATGCTCTGTTTTCCTCACTGTTTATACTTGAGCATTTTGGGTGTTTTTTTGTGATGATTAAAAACGAATTTAGAGTTAAGAGATAGTTGTAAGACGATGTTCTAATATGGGAAAGTGAATTAAAATGAAAGTTTGAGAATAAAAATAGAAAATGTACATAAGATGAAAGTGCAAAAAAATGAGACTGAAGAAAACGCAGAAATGAAGAAGATGCATGAATATGTGATGTTTTGATATTTAGTGTTGATTCTTGGTTCTGGTCTGCTTTTGAATGTGTTGGGTTAAATGAATGGAGGTCGAAATAAGGTAGAAGAGATAGACTAAGCAAAAGAGATGAACTAATATGAAAGAGATGGTGAAGGGTGTTGGAAAATGTACAGATGCAGTGTTTCACTAAACATGCATCTGTATTTTAGCCATAACTTGATTTATATACATCCAAATAGGATGATTTTAAGTTCATACTAAACTAAAGACGTATGGATATATTTTTGATGAAGAAATTGAAATTATAATTTTTACAATTAATCTTTGTATGTAAAGACAAGGATTATAATTTTTTAGAATTAATATATGTACACTAAGATAAGGAAGGCGAGGATTATAATAACGCCATTAATGGAATGAATATGTACACATTTAAAAGGGAATGTAATGAGAGAGTGGAAGGAATGTCACACCTTAATTCAAAATATACCAAAACACAATAGATATAGCACCATAACTATGCATAAAATTACCATTATTCATATAAAATATGTGAAAGTTTAACTAACAAGTGAAAATATGATCTCTAGGTAAAAACAATACCCTCACCCACTACAAACTATTCTAGTAAATGGTAATTATTAGTTTACGGGTTATAACTAAACAATTAGTTGTAGTTTTTGTGATATAATTGTTTTAAGGAAATATCTATCTTATGCATATTCAAATACTAAACTAGTGTGTAAGATAAATCCTATAGGATAAATGTATATTGTAAATAGAATTACAATAAGATCATAATTATGAGATTCATATTGCATTTATGTACCCTAAATTATTCCTAGTCATTGTTCTATTGAGACATTAGTAAAACATAAAAACACTATCATACTTTGTTTTTCTTTCTTATGAAAGAAGTACTTGATCTCATAGAATAAAATATGAAGATACTTAAATAAAAGTATGTGTTCTTATTAGAGAATAAATTCATTTAACTGACTTGATAGGAGAATTCCATTTTGAAAATTCATACTTTGATGATTGCATAATTGATGGAAATTCTCATTATGTTGAGTGTGCAAGTGATCTTTTTATTTAAGATCTCTAATATATCTTACATAGTGATTGTTATATTTTGACACTACTTATGACCTATCCTAGTCAAAGGTAACTTAATTAGTTGCTATTGGATATATAAAAACTAAATAGATGTAGTTGAGTAATCAATATAGGATTCATCATCCTAAAGTGATTAGGGAAAATGTTTTCTTCTTATTTAATATTAATTCAGGAAATCTTTGCCTAAGGTAGAATGATAGTTTGAAAATAGTTTCCAAATGTCATTAATAGAATCAATTACTAATGGTGGAGAACTAGTGTAATTGGACCCAAATAGAGTAGACAGTAATTCTATACTCTATGTTTAATTAAAATTTTTGATGAAGAAAGGAATAAATTATACACTTTGGTGGTTATAAAGCAATGTTATATGCTAACTTGATCTATAGACATAAATTAATTAATTAGAGTGATGCAATGTTATACGCTAACTTGATCTATATATAAATAAATTAATTAGAGAATTAGAAATAAATTAAAGGAGTTTAGTCTATCTACTTCAGAATATGAATTAGGGTTATAATTTGTTTTCATTACGAATATATTTAGGCACTTTATGAGTTATTCCACATAACACCAAAGCATCATCACTGATCAACCAAAACTATGGACATGCAACTTTAAAGGGTTCAACTTAATGGTGGAATATCTCCCTCATATCACCCATTGGTGTAAGGAGGACACAGTTACCTAGAAACATGATCCTACTAGAGTATTTACCAATAAATTATGTTAAAATGGATTCCAAGATGAGGGAGAGAATGCACCTTGGATTAACCTTCTATGGAAGCACTTAATGAATCAAAAGGCCTCAATACTTACCTAAATGATTATCAAGAGTATGATCCATACTAAGAATAGATGGTTTGCTTATATAACCCTATTTGTGCTTTATGAGGGAGAAATTATGCTTTCAATGCAAATACTTAAAAGTTATCTGAAGTAGAATTTTACATTTGCTAACAGATTATTCTTTTTATGGTTAGCTAACTGGTCTTAATTGAATCACCTATAATGATAAACAAAAGGTGCAGGATCAAGCAACGTATAAAACGTCATTTAAAACAACAATTTACTCTCTATAAAAAGAAAGAAACAAGAGAATCTACAGGGGCCAGGAAGGAAACAAGCATCAATTAACTGAAGATATCATTAACTGGATCAAAACCATTATGCAGGATCAAGCAATGTATAAAACATCTTTTACAAAAAACGATTTACTCTCTATAAAAAGAAGAAACAAGAGGATCTACAGGGGATAGGAAGGAAACAAGTATTAATTAGTTGAATATATCATTAACTAGATCAAAACCATTATGATAGCTAAATTTGATCAGCATGCACTATCTTTTAATATATTCTTGTAATATGTACTATTTTGTGAAGTCATTGTAATGTTGAGATATCTTTGTTATAGTTAATATTAACTTTATTTAATTTTCAATAAAAAGTTAAACTTGATTTTAAAGTTTTAAAAAATTTAGGATTAAATATAAGATATTTAATAAATAAGGAATAATATGATATATTAGATCTTATTTGGGTCTAACTAGTATTTAAATAGAGGTAATTGTAATTGTAATCGTAATTAAAGTTTAATTAAAAGTATTTTATTTCAATTAAATTACTAAAAGGTCTAAATCTTATTATAAACGTGTTTAAGTTCTAAATGAGCTAGCACTTTTTGCGTAACACTCTCTATAATACTTGTAAAGTTGTTGAACTTTAGTTTAGTTTTAACATTTTAATTAAACCATCACTTATTCTATCAATTGGATAATAAGAAAGAGGTAACTACTAGTATTTATAATCCATGTAAGATTAATACTCGATGTTTATTGTCACTATACTATAGTTTGATAGGTTTACTTGCCTTTAAGGTAGAAATTCTAAATGTTAACAAGTAATTCACTTGTTGATTAATTCTAGATGAAACAATTGTAAAGCTTTTGTTTCATTCATTTGTTCCTCTAATTTTGGTTTTCAAAGAGCCAACTTGTGGAATGATGTACTTACAAAAGCTACCAACTTGTCAATCCCATAGATCCCACATGGTGATTTTAATCACACCATTTCTTTATAAAGGCTCAAGGTGAGAATTGCACCAGGGTTTCTTATAATAAGATGAGATCTTTTGTTGATAACATTAAGGTCATTGACTTGGTTTAAGAGGGACATAACTTCATTTGGAATAATAAGCAACAAGGTAACTAGTTCATGAGAAAGAAGATAGACAAGGTTCTTATTAACTAGTATTGGTTTACCCAATTTCTAAGGAGCTTGGGTATCTTCAAGAGTACCTTATGCTTTAATCACTCTCCTATAGATTGCAATATTATTATAGCAATAAGAAGGTTCTAACTCCATTTAGGTTCTTCAACTATTTACTAAGATGGAGGAATTTTAGGAGATCATTAAACAAGGAATGAATTTAGAGGTGGAAGACTTTAAACAATTTAAGTGTTTCAGGAAATTCTAACTCATCAAAACTGGTCTTAAAGAGCTACGTTTTAAGAATTTCACTAATAGATGCTAAGACATTAAGGCCACCATAAGTAACCTTATTGAAATTGAAACCTAACCCTACCTTGAACAACAAAGTCACCTTCAGTTGATGAGGAGAAAGTTGCTCTCGGTAACTACATTAGAGTTTTGGATATTAAAAGTTTCATCCTTACACAAAAGGTAAGGGTCTAATGGCCATTAAAGGGGGTTAGGATCTCTTCTTTTTTATTCAAGATTATCCTTACTAAAAGGAATGATAATAAGGTATCTTGTCTTTATGATGAGGTAGGTCTGATGGTAGAAGGTCAAAATCAGTTAAAGAAGTTTGATCTCAGTATTTTCATAATGTTCTTAATCTTACCACTTCTTATGATGCTCCTACTCTATCTCTTAGGAACTTTCTTGTTAAGTCCATTTTTTAGAGTCAAGTTAATTAAACAAGTTGAGGTTTTTGAGATTAAAGTAGTCATTTTTAGTTTCAATCTCAATAAGGCACCTAGACTAGATAAATTTAATACTTAATTTTCTAATAATCTCGGCAAATTATTAGACATCAGGAGTGCTAAGTTGATCAGAAATTCTTCAGGATAGATAAGTTCCTCAAACGATTCAATATGATTTCTATTTTCCTTATTCCTAAATTTCCTAACCCTAGCACACTCAAAGAGTTTAGACCATCTCTTGTTGTAATACCTTTTATAAAATCATCTAAAAGATCATTGCATCTAGACTCAACTTTATTATGGATTCTTTGATTTTTTTTAATCTCAAGGATCTTTCATTAAAAGTATAAGTATTGGGGAAAACATTCTTTTGGATTAGGAATTGTTCAAAGGTTACCAAAATAGGAATTCCAAACAATGTTTTGCTATGAAAATAAAATTCTATAAAACTTTTTATATTATAAGTTGGAGTTTCATTATTTAAGCCCTGGAAACACTTAGGTCTCCTAATTTGTTACATAGATCCAGTAAAGGCATTAGGTAAGGTGATCCTATCTAGCGTCAAATTTCATTATAAAGAATCTTTAATTTGTCTTTTGTTGATGATTACTACTCTTTTATAAGGTTGAGCCTCTTTCTATTAACGTCATTTGGACTTTTTAAAGAGCTTCTACTCACTTTTGAGCTTAAGCTTTAATGAGGATAAGAGCATTATTATGCCTAATGTTGTAAAAGAGCATATAAATTATCTTGCTTTTATTGCAGGATTGAGATTGGGGAAGCTACTTTTTTAGATATCTTGGCATTCCTGTTATTACGAAGAGACCAACTTTTTTTTATTTTCAGGCCATCTTTGATTCCACCCATGAGAGAATTAGCCATTAGGCCAATAGAAGCTTATCTTATGTATAAAGAGCTCAACTTATCAAATTTAAACTGAATAATTTATCTACACATTAGATATCTCACATAGAACTTCCCAGAAATGTCTCTAACGGTCTTAAAAAAATCGCGAGGAATTTCCTTTGGATAAGAGATGCTTACAGGAAGCCTCATTTTAAGCTGAAATGAGATGATATTGGATTGATTAAAGAGAAAGGTGGTCTAGGGATTTGGCCTATTTAGTTTAGCAATAATGTCTTACTTGCTAAAAGGGTGTAGAGAATACTTATAGAAAAGGAGTCTCTATTCATTAAGTGGGTAGTCTCTCATTATTTAAAGGATCAATGTGTTTGAGAAATGAAACCTCATCCTAATTCCTCTTGGACTATGTGGAATATTTTGAATTAAGAAGCAAGCTTTGCCAAGAAATTGAGCATTCCGTTAGGAATGTTAAGGCCACCTAGTTATGGTATGACAATTGATCTAATGTTGGCCCTCTTTACTTGCTCCCTCAAGTTTTCCATCTAGACATATATTAAAACCTAAAGTCAAAGTCTCTAGGCTTGTCAATGATGATGAATAACCCATCAAGCTTTCTAACTTATCAAAGAGAATTTGCCTACTTACCTTCCTAATCAATTGAACCAGGATGTCATCAGACCAGATACTCCTCAAGCTTATTCAACACAAGTTAGATTATTAAGTCTTTAGGGATCCTACTTCTAAGGTAAGATAGACAAAGCTATTACGAAACAATAACATCATTCATAAGTTCTTATTGATAGTTTGTCTTGCTATTAAAAATAAACTCTTCACTCTTAATAAGATCAAAAGTTCCCATCTTATTGTATTTGTTGGTCAACTTGGCTACATTGAGGATCGAACTAAGAATTACCTATTCTTTAAAAATGTTTTCTTGAGAAAGATAGAACTCTATCCAATAATTAAGTGCTCATGTTTGCAACGTTGAAGAATGTGATTAGTTTCATCTCTGTCACAACATTTAGGTGATGTTAATTTTCTCGTTACTAAGATGTCATTTTGTGTAGCCATTCATGCTTTACGGAAAGAAAGGAAGGAGTATATCTTCAATGCCAAAGTGCTATATAAGAGTGTTATTTACTTGATTGATAGAAGTATGACCTTGCTCTTATTGTGTAAATGATGCTTGAGTTTTGACAATGCTCGTGTTCTTATAATTGTTATTACTTCCTTTATATAACATTGTTAGTTTCTTATTACGCTGGCTTCGTAATTAACTTGTTGTAACCTCTTACAGAGTGCTCTTGTTACAAATTAAAAAATTATTTTAAATATTTTTTAATTTGGATTATATTATACTTAAAAAAAGAAAGAGTGAATTATTTAATTTTTATATAGTTTTGTTTAGTTGAGATGAACATTTTAATTTAATTTTGTTATTGAAAATGTCTTTTCTTAGATTGGTATAAAACGAAATGTTGTGTAGTGTTTACATTTAATAATTCAAGTAAATAAAAAACAAAAAGGAGAGCGCTACTGTGTTTGGTAATTCTGAAAAGTGGACACGCAGCGCATAGCATATGGGTGTCTTTATTTGGTTAAAATAAAAAGAAAGAAGGGGTAAATGAATAAACAGTGTCGAACTTGAACTGACTGCTTATTAAGAAATGGGTGTGACAACGAGGGATGGACCAAATGGTCCAACTTCCTCACTTAAGGCTCTCCCTTAACAAGGAGGTCTTGAGTTCGAG
>JAOTIZ010000005.1:19481183-19492524 GCA_027123425.1 Erythroxylum panamense | reverse complement strand
GGGTTCTAGAGGATTAGGATTTAGTCTGGCTAAGCCGGGATACCTAATGTAAAAAAAAAAAAAAAAAAGAAAAAAGAAATGGGTGTTGAAATTTGTGACAGAGAGACAGGGTGATGATGGTGGGACGTGGGGACTCAGATGGTGACGTGTTTGTCGTGTAGGAGAAGGTGGGAATGAATAGTAATGTAGAGTAGCATTACTATTTTGGTTTAAACTTTAAATAAATCCATGAATTGCTTGTTGGAAATCAAATAAATAATTTTGGGTAAAAATAAAAAAGAGAATATATATATTCTTCGCAAGTAAATATAACATAATCATAATAATAACAAATAGCTGTACAGTTATCTTTTTCCTTTTTCAAATAAATCATTATATGACTAAATAATTATAATTTTTTAAAATATGTTTTTTTAAAAGAAAAGGAAATGCAGGTGTGCTTTAGAAAAATGTAATATATTAAAATAAAGTAATTTTGGAGGTTTGAATCAAAGATAATGCGTAGAAAGGTGGAAGAAGAACCTGATTCCTTGATGTATGAGTGGGTGGCTCTCTTTCTCCATCTTTTTCGTCCTTTTCTCTCTCATCATGCATCAAATAAATGCTTCTTCCTCCCCTCAACAAGGTTCGTTCAACTTCCAAGTTCTTCCTTCTGGTTCATCAGTCTCTATTTTGGCTTTGATTTTCTCCATCTTTTATTTGTATGAAACGAGGTATTTCATCTTCGTTTCCATCAAATCCTCTTAACACTCAAACTTTCAAACCCCAGACAGAGTGGCAGGTGTGGTCGCTCAGTCTACTCTCGCTCTCCTGCTTCTTCTTCTTCCTAAACCAACCCAAAAGCTTTCTTTTCGTTAAGTAATAGTTGTTCAGAACTTGGTTCAAGACGATCATCATTCGGGATTTTGGGTCTCTCTGTATCACTCCATCCCAACCTTATTCTCGTAAATTGGTCTGTTCAGTTCACTTGTATACAGCTGTTATCATTCATCTCTCTGCATCTTGATTTTTGTTTTCTTTTTTACCATTTTCCCCCTTTTTCTTCATCTTTCTACTCTTCCCTCTCAATCTCTGTCATTATCGTATGTGCATGGACCTAGATTAAGATCTCACCCAATGTCTTGAGCATGCTGATATTATGTTCTTCTCACTTCTTTTTCAGCTGTACACTCATAAAATGACGCATATCTATCACCTTCACCGCTGTTTATAGTTGCCGCTGGGTTTGTTCTTTGCTTCATTGTATGATTACTCCCTACCCAGATGCTTTAATTTCTGTCTGTCACATAAAATAACGTCCTTAGAGAATCCGCTAGTACATCATCATCTTCTTCTGAGTCCTTTTTCTTTCTTCAAACCTCAAAAACTATGTCTTTAATGCTCTACTGTGCTCTCTTTGCAGGCTGATGCCATGAAGATCCGCCCCAGGTTGCGTCATCTTGTTGTCTGCTATAGATAGAATAGGCAGTGGTGGTAAAACCACCTTCTTTTTGCTTGTAAGTGGTGGTAAGAAGAGAACGTTGATGGTGTCGTGGTGGTGGGGTTTGATTGAAGTATAAAGAGGGAGAGAGAAGAGAGATTATATATATATAAATATATATATATATACGCACATATACATACATATAAATATATATATTTATATATATATATGCTCAAGGCAAAGAAATTAAAGATAGGACGGAGGAGGCCCAGTGAAAGTGGAAGATATAGTGACTCTGCCGATACCAGTAGTAGCAGGAGGAGAAGCAGAGAGAAGCTTGTGACTGTTTCAGAAACAGCGCAAGAAGAGAGAAGCTTTGCATCAGATGTTATCCGTTGAAAACTCTCCTACACCAGATCCCTCATGTTCTTGCAAATTTCCAAAGGTGAATAGCAGTAATGATGAGCTTCCCTTGCCTCAAGTAGATCTGCCTAACCCATCCCTTGATCATCTTTCCTCACTTCCCAATTTTTCCATAAGGTATTCAACTTCTCTCTCTCTCTCACTTCTTCTCTTCTTCTTATGGGCAGCTAGCTGCTTTTGCTTTCGTTTTTGTTTTCGTTTTCATGGCCATCAACTACTACTATACAACAGATTAACTGCTTTCTTTGTTTCTCAAGATGAAGTTGCGATTTTAGTCTTGTCTTTTTCTTTTCTTCTTCCAAATGATCTTGTGTTGGGTCGGATCCAGTTGTTTCTATCTTGCCTTTGGAACCTGTGGCTCCGAAACCCCATGCCGTGTCTATTCTTGTTCTTTCTGTGCTTTCTTCTTGCTTGGCCTTCTTTTGTACCACGGTCTTCTTCCCCTTTTACTTCTTCTTTGGATGTATAGTGAATCACTTGCTCTTGGTTGTGATAATCAGTAATTGCTTGTGATTTCATGCTGATTCTGGTTAACAATCCACTAGATTCCTAGAATCTTCTTGTCTCCAAACTACTGTTTAGCCATTGATGTGGTGTTTCATGTCATCAAACAAAGATTCCCTTGTTCCAGTAGTTTTAATCAAGTTCTTTTAGAATCTAGGCCATATTATGTCTTCTATGGTGGATAATTCTTATGTAAATAAAATGACCAAAAACATTTAATTGTTTATGCTTTTATGCAGGAATTATGTATTTACATCCCGGAGCAAGGATATCAATAAGAATTGGCCATTTTCTCTGAAAAATCTGCAACTTTGTTTCAAGCATGGCGTGAGGGATGTGCTGCCACCATTTCAGTCTCTTGATACCATAAGAGACCAATCCTCCAAGCTATGTACGGTTGAAACTGATTCCCTTAATAGGCATAGGACAAACCATTTTGATAAGGAGCCTTCCAGACCAAACAATACTCATGGGGTTGTAGATTCGTGCACTGATGCTCAACTAAGAAGCAGTAAGGCAGCAGAAGTTTGCCCAGACGTAAGTTCATGCAGATCTGGCGAGGAAATTGATTTCCCTTCTTCAACCACGACAGTGTCTCAATCCGAGATAGAGTCAGTTCCTCATATTAGGCATCCTATCTCTTTGCTACAAACTCATCAGACTTTGTTGAAAACTTCATCAGCTGAAGTCGAAACTGTAGATCCTCCTGCGATCCACAAAACTCAAAACACCTCTCGACCATTAGGTAAGAAGTGCAGACTAATAGTGAAATTTGTTGGGAACTCTGAACGCAGCTCCTCAGAAGATATTACTTCTAATTGTACTACGACCTCAGAAGCAATGACTTCCAAAGTTTGCCCTGTTTGCAAAACTTTCTCATTCTCGTCAATTACCACTTTGAATGCTCACATTGATCAATGCCTTGCTATGGAGCCAACACCTAAGTGCACAGCTGATTCTAATCTCACTAGACATAGATTTAAGCCCAGGAAGACAAAATTGATGGTGGATATTTATGCCACAGCTCAGCAATGCACGCTGGAAGAGCTTGATAGAAGAAATGGCAGAAACTTGTCAACAGCTTCGAACTTGCCTACCATGGATGCCGAGTGTAGTGAAGGGAGAAAGCATAGGGTTTCTCCCATAAATCCTCAAGATGTTGGTGATGTTGGTGCAGTGTATATTGACGCAAATGGTACCAAACTTAGGATCTTATCAAAGCCTAGTGATCCAGCACTGGTCAGAAAAGAAAGGGAGTATGTTGAAGATAGAAATCCTTTGAGAGGAGGCAAAGGAATCAAACACTTTCCAAAGAAAAAAAAGAAACGCCTTGCCCAAAAGCATCACAAATATCTGAAACTTATCCCTCAAAGCAAACGGATTCTCTCTCACAAAAACACTCGCGGTTCTCAGGTACTGTTCGCTTGTTTTTAATGCATCTATACTTCTATCCGTGTTTCTATTTCTTCCTTCTATATCATTTAGGCTTATCCTCCTTCTCTACCCATATTCAATTTTTGATACACAAAAAGTTTAAACATGCAGTAGACTACTTTCTAAATGACATGATAGGCATATTGTACTCGTAGTATCCACTTCTTGATGTATTCTGCACTTCCAACTACAAACTTTGTAATATTCTTATTTTGAATATTTGGTAGTATTTGTATTAAATATACATGGCTGTCAAATTTTGTTCAAACAGATTTGTGGACGTGGAGAAAAATACAATGGAGGGGATAGAAGTCTTGAGAAAGAACAGCTAAAGCAAAAGCAATCCAAATCCAGTGATTCTGGGACATTGAGGCCATGGGTTTGCTCTAAACGAAGTGGTTTTATGAAGAAGGTGAGCAGTGAAGATGATCATCAACCCACGACATGTAAATGGCATTTGCCTAAAGACTTACTGGTTGAGAATGAAGAATCATTTTTGGGGAATCCTCTTTCTGAAAGCATTCTTACTCATAAGTCTAAAAATCTGTGTGAGAACCTAGTATCGGCTTCTGGAAATGATGAGAGGATGAGAAAGGCATTCCACGATGCTCCAGTTATTGAAATAGGGGAGAAGATTCCTAGAAGGAAAAGAGTAGGTAATCTCTTGGCGAGAGCTGTGGCAGACGATATTGACACATCTTTTCCACCAACAAAGCAAAATGCAAACCAGTTGGGCAAGGAAGGCACATCGACCCACAATAGTTGTCTGCCAATGTATACAAACTCTACCAGGAGGCATGCGTCCAATGAGATGGAAGTTGACACCTGGGGGTATTCGGCAAACGATTCCATTATATTTCCTCTTTCTGAAAATCATTTCAGGATTTACACGTGATTGTAACTAAAAATGGAGTATTTTGTCTTGCAGGAAAAACATAATGTCTGTGAACAGCCAATCAGCTGTCAGTGATAATGGACCTTGTAAAATAAAGAAACGATCAACCCATGAGAAATCTCGAGTACATTTGGTGGTGGAAAGAGATAAAGAAGCAGTGGCTTGTCATTCTAAGGTTGATCACCAACTTTCTTTGAAACGTGGTGGTTCTAAAAATCAGTTGGAACGAGAAGCTGTAACTAATGATATGCATCCCAGAAGACAAAATGCCCTAGAAATTAGAGAGGAAAGACAGTTATCTGCTTTCCAATTTAAGAAAGTCATGGCTCTGGAAAGCTCGAAACCTGCAGCTTGTTATGGCAATGATGTAGGGGGGAATGTTGATTATTCAGATGGATTTGGGGTCCTTACATCTTGTAGAAACGAGACTCAAGACAATGAAGTGGATTTTTGCAGTGTAGAATGTGGCCGGGATTTTGATAGAAGTGCTAGTAATCTGAATACACCTTTTGGTACAGAATTCTACAAGTTAAGTGACTGTTCAAAAGCTCCAAATAACCCTCTTCAATCTATTCAAGATCATAGAAGGCTTTTATGTAAAGTGGAAGCACCGGCTGCTCCAACTGAGCCAGCTTTTGTTGATGACCAAGAAATGTTTTCTGCCCGTGGGGTTCGACATGACTTGATAGAGCAAACTGCTGAAATAAGTGTGGGATTGGATTCTCGAGTTGGGCAAGGAAATCCATTTCTTGGGGTTGATCCAATACCTATTCCAGGGCCACCAGGATCTTTTTTGCCAAGCCCCAGGGATATGGGCTCAGAAGACTTCCAAGGGAACTCATCATTGACTACAAGCCGGGTGCAGTCTTCTCTAGATCAGCATGACATGCTCGATGGAGAATCGTCAGATTCCCCTATATCAGCTACATCTACAATTTCTAGCTCTCCTGCAGGGAGATCTGATATAAAGTACTGTGAACCTATATCAGCCGCTGGACCATATGGTGATCAAGAAAAGATTAAGTCATGCTTAACAGCTGCTAGGACTGGATCTTCAGTGAAAATCGCAGGTGCACAGGCTACCAATACAGGATTGGAGAGAACTATTGTTGGTGGAGTACATTTGAAAGCTGATAGGATTCCCGGTGAAAACGGATCTCTGAGGTTGAAAAATGACCAACCATGCTGTTGCCAAAAGAAAGAGAGATTTTCACTGGGAGTTTCTTCACATTTTCATGAATTACAGCTAAAAAAGCGTCGGAAAATTACTACAAGAACAACTGCTTTAGGAAAGCAAACCAGTTGCAATTCTGAGCCACAGCCTAGTAATGTCAATGTGAGGCCTGAATTTATTCCTCCGAGCAGTTGGTCAACATCTGGATCTGAAAAAGATGTTCCCCCAGTTATTAAGCCACATACTGTTCCTGTTCCTTTCAAAGACTCCACAGGCACTGAAGTAAGATTTTTGGCTAGGAGTGACTGTGATTCTGTGAGTCCATCTGCTTCTAATCCCATACTCAGGTTGATGGGGAAGAACTTAATGGTGATCAACAAAGATGAGGATGCTTCCATGCCTATAGGGCAGGTTGAACCACATATGCGGGACATTGAGAGAGCATCCCAGTTTCCAACATTTTCCAGAGTTTGTCCAGTCAATACTCAGGATCAAAATCCTTATCAATTTAATCGTATGATCCCTCAAGGTTCTGCCATTTCTAGTCGAGATCCGCATAGCACAATGGGCCATTGTTTTGATTTTGGATTTTCTAATAATATCAGAGGCCATTCAGAGGACTGGAAGTTTCCTCTAGCATCTGCTCGATTGCCGGCAGGCATTTTTCAAGGCCCTTGTACAGATAGTGGTTTAATGACACTGAAGGAGCCGTATGATTACCAAAAAGATCAGAATTTAGTAATTTGGGAGAATGGAGTCAAGAATGGACTTGATGCATCATCCAGATATCCAGAGAAAAACTTAGCAACTCTTGACCACCAGTGCAAACTTTCAGATTCAACTGCCCCTCCTATAAAAGAAGTCATCATCATTGATGATGTTCCTGAAGGTGAAAATATAGAGACCAATGATGTTTTAATGGGCAGTGATGGATGGCGGGAGCGCCAGGTTGATTCATCTCTGGTTTCAATTCAAACAGCTCCAAACTATAATGCAAATCTTCTACATCCTTTATCTTGGTATCAGTCACAAGGACCTGCCTATCTTGATGAGTCGCATATAGTGCACAATCCCTGCTTTCGTGCAGCAGCTACCAGGGTAGTCAATGCAACTCCTGTTGCATGGGTTTGTAGTTCGGATGGTTCAGGTGTTCTGCAGCGGAATCCTTTTGTGGCTCCATCATCCTCAACCAGTCATCTGAGATCTGCAGGAGCTTACTACCCTCCAAGCTTTTCATAGGGGCCAGGTATACTTAAGCTCGGATGTCACGTACGTTCACCTATAGCCAGCGACTTTGGGTTGAACAAGAACTCTGCAAAATAATGAGAAATATCAGTTTGAGGAAGGACAGTCTGCATGGTTTTAGCCAAGTTTGGATTTTAATTCTAATGTAGAAAAAGCTGAGCCCAGCGTTGTCCAGTTTTTTTCTTTAGGCAAGCAAAGAGTTTCCACCCAAAGATGAGATAATCTGTAAGCAAATCTTAAATAATAGTGGACGAGCAGGCGACCTTGGCTGAAAGACATGGCAACCTAATGTGCCTGTAAAGAAATTCTCACCGTGTTATCTTTCAGTTTCCAATCCTTTAAAAATGTTGCATGGAATTCCAACAAAATGCATTTCAAATCCAAAGAAGGAAACTTTGATCAGAGGCTTTGTTGTATTTTCCCTGTGTTGACAGATGGAGCTATTAGGCGAAAATAATGATATAATTCATATATAATCTCCCCATGGGGAAACTCTTCATTATTTATCAGCTGGGGTTCATGAATTGGCTAACGAGGAGCATTTCATGGTGGCCTTGATATATAATCTCTCCATATGCATAGACAATACACACTCCATAAGGTACGACAATAATGTCAAGTCCTAGAATGAATAGAAGGCATCGTGTGTTGAGCGTGAATTTATATTTAATGGTTTGATCGATGTGGTACTTGCATGAATCCTTGGGGGGGATGAAACGTTACTTACTTTAAAGAAAGAGCCCAATGCATATACATATAATAGACAGCCGTTATGTCATTGACAATGACAATGACAATGATGATGATGATGTTGGTGGCGGGTCACAGTAGAAAAAAGAAAAAAATAAAAGAGAGTGTGTGCAGTGTACTGCTACAATACACAAGCAACAAGCGACGGACTGATAAAATGAAAACATGCTTTGCATGGTGAAAAACTTTACGTTCTCCATCATCTCATCATGTATCTATGCAAATATATCATCCGAATGTGCTCCTTCATTGCTTATGTAGAAAGGATCAGATTATCCCTCCTTTTGTCTAATATATTTTTTTATACTATTACAGATTTGAATTTACTTGAGTTTTTTCGTTGTCTTAGATATTCCTTTTCATCTTCTTGATCAACGTGACAGTACTGTTGGCAACTTCATCAAAAGTACTGCTTTCTTTTACCTTTTTCCTCTACAACGGTTTCATCAATACCAGCTTGACTGCTTTCTCCTTGTCCCTTGTTTTTATAGCAGCATCATTGAAATCATGGGTAAACAATTGAATTGAGAGCAAAATTTGATAATTTTTCAAGTTCTGTTAGGAGAAGGATTAAGATGTTCTTCGTAGCAGTGGGATTGGACTCTATGTAGATAATGAATTAATTGATGGATGAATATAGAGCTGCAGATGAAGTACTAGTATTTGGAGGAGATGACTAAGAAATATGCCATTGATTTTGATCTTTTAGCATAATGAAAGGTTAATGCAGTGAGGTAATCTATTTTGTCTAAGTTTACTAAAGAATATGTTTTGACTATTCAATCATCAACAGTAACTTATGAACTTACATTTTAGCACTTGTGATGGGACTTTAACTCCTACTACAGTCAAACCCCTCATTTATTGCCAGATTAGTTGTCCCTTCAAAAATAAAATTTGCCAACTTGACAAACTTTGCACTTGTTTTATTAAGTATCAATCAAAGACTAACCTTCTTTTTTTAAAAAAACTATAAGGACATTTTGTTAAGCCTTAAAAATCGTTGTAGTTGATGTAAGTTAGTTTTTTTTTGTTGTTGTTGCAAATTTTAGAAAATAATAAATGGCTTTAAAGTACAAATTTTAATACCATCGATCCTTGCAATTATAAGTAGCATATTGTTATATAGATAGTGTGGGGTTACTAGAGATTGCTAAATCTTTTGGTAAGCCTAACAATAATGGTAAGTTGTTTAGTATGACATTTGATCTTCATCACGATGATAAGCTTAACTTTATTGATTTGTCTTTTTGTTTAAATCATTGTAGTTAACAACAATAAGTAAAATCTATAATACAAAAGAAGTTATTAGGAGGTTTTAATTGCTCACTTGAAATTTGACTCTTTAATTTTTGTTATTTACTATATTTTATTTTATTTTATTAAGATAAAATTGATTACATAAATAAGGCTATCTTAACATTAAAAAAAGTATTATTAATTTAGTGTATAATAATTCATTTTTGGTCAGATTATATGATTCATTAATTAGTTTAGGTATATTATTTATTTTGTCAAAAGAATTGAATTTTTAGATTTGTATATATGGCATCGAATTTTTAGTAGAATATGAAACGAAGATTTTTTATTTTTAATACAGTATAGATATTTAAATTTTAAAGTCTTTCATTTTAAATAAAAATAGATTTTTAAATCCTCAAACTGAACTAAACAATGTACAACCTACTTGGTCACCCATACCTTTGATGATTGATTTTTATAAGGCTAAAAATGTGATTTGTACCTTAGTATTTTTATAAAAAAAGTTTAAATGAGTTCTTACCATTATCTTTAATACTACTTTACACCCTAAATTGACTCAAATAGTTCTAACGGCATCATGAGTGGAGTCTAGTATATGGTGGGCCCAAATTGTCCATTTGAGATGGAACATAAGCTAAGTTTATGGTCTAGTTCCGACAAACTGATAGAAAGCTAACTCTATCAAGAATTAAGGCATAACTAGCACCATTTTAAAAATATTAAGGTGCAATGTGATATAGATAACAAAAAAGGCTTACGTAGATGTTATGGTAAATGTTTATGTTTGATTAAAATCTTTAGCCTTTTCTATAACTCTACTGTCCTAGTATAAGACTATAGGAAAGTAGATTTTTCATGTTACACTATTATAGTAATAAGTAGAGGTTGATCCAATAAGGATATGGTAAATATAAGTCTAACACCCCAATTATTATCTAGTCAATAATTACCAGAGTGATTAGTTAAACTAATTATATTAAGTTACAACTAGATACAATTAAGAAAGTAAACATTGAAAAGAAAGCAATATAAGTAAACATTTAAAATAGAATTTTCCCTAGGATCATCCTATACATTTGATTAAGTTGAACTTTGGATTCAAGTGGTTATGGAAAGCTAAGAGAGAAATATACAACTTTTCATGCTTTCAGTTTTTTGAGTTTTAGAGAGGTCTAGGGTCTATACTATACCACAACCATTTTTCTTAGCAAGACAAATTATAAATATTTAAACTGCCTCTTTAATCTGCATGTTCATCATAACTAGTTAAAAAAAAAGAGCCATTGGAATAGAAAACACATTCGAAAAACAATTTAAGCAAATAGTCCTTTATAATTCTTAAACCCATTTGAATTGTACGTTGCATTAACTAATTTCTGTAAGCATTTGTTTGCAATGATAACAAAAAAAAGAACACAACTATTTTACCTTTTGAAAATAACTACAGGCGTAATTGTAACTTCTAACAACTCATTAACTCCTCCAAACTTGAATCCTTAAATGTTTCCTATCGCGACGAGAGAAAAAGGAGAAAGGAAAATATAGGAGAAAGAGAATGATATGAACAAAAGCATAAAAGAAAGCAGTCAAGAAGAGCAACAATTTTTTAAAAATAATAAAAAAGTAAAGGAGAAAAAAAAAGAATGAGAAAAAGAGCATGAGAAAGGGGAAGGAAAACCTAACTAGCAATAAAGATGAGAGAGAAATTATAATAAATAAGGGGTGGTGGAGGATAAAGGAAAAAAGGAAGAAGAAGTTATGTGATCTCGTTTCACTCCAAAAGGAAACGCGGTGTCCCACTAGGGCCTAAGTTACTAGTTAGGCAGTATCAAAAAAAAAAAATCTGAAAATGTTATGGTGACAAAACCCAAACATAAGCTTAAAGTTTTATCAAATTGGGTTTCAAATAGAATGAATTTCTAACATTAGAATTATTTTTAAATACTATAAAACATTAAAGTCTTAAGTTAAATTTTTGTAAAAATACGTGAGTTGAAAATGTCCCTTTTGCCTAAGGAGTTATAATTTAGACATCTCAATTAAATATTAACAAATCTTATATATATATATATATCTATATATAGACCTGGCAAACGGGTGGATGGTCTGGGTATGGGTACGGGTCACACGAGTACGGGTCACACGGGTACGGATTCGCGGGTAAATTTATAAAAACGGGTAATGATTTTGAAAATCCATACCCTGCCCAGCGGGTATGGGTAGACCCGCG
>JAOTIZ010000005.1:19467534-19481083 GCA_027123425.1 Erythroxylum panamense | reverse complement strand
ATTTGGTGATGTTCTACACCTATTGGGAAGACAAGTTCCAAGACTAACTGGCTTTGATGATCTTGATCTTTCAGAACCTAACCTATCTGTTCAACCTCCTACCATTACAATAATTGAACCAGATGTTACATCTTCAGATGCATATACTACGACTGTTGGTGTTGAAGTCGTACAACAGAAGCCAGATGAATATATTGAAGAGAAAGTTGATTATCTATGTGCTTCTGTGGGTGACTTGCATAAAGAAGTAGCGAATATTCGACACACTTCGCATTAAGATGAGAAAAATGTTTTCTGAAATTATGAAGCATTTACGATCATGATTCTTTTTTATCAACAACAAATAGGGGGAGAAAGGAGAAGACGAAGAAGAAATGACAAAGATAGGGGAGAAGAAGAAAAGAAAAGGAGAACATAACAGAAGATGGAAGATAAATTTTTTTTCTTTGATTATTTGTTATCATCAAAAAGGGGGAGATTGTTAAGTTAAAATGACTTTACGATTAATTTTGTTGAAAACCAAATAATGATGAAGCTGAAGAAAAGTGAGACGGAAGCAAAAGAAAAGTAAGACGGAAGCAAAAGCAAAGTGAGACGGAAGCAAAAGAAAAATGGGACGGAAGTCAAAATGAGACAGAAGCAAAATTAAAAATGAGACAGAAGCAAAAGGAAAATGAGACGGAAGAGTAAAAATGAGACTGAAGCAAAATGAGACGAAAGCGAAGCAAAATGAGACGAAAGCGAAGCAAAATGAGATGGAAGCAAAAATGAGACGGAAGCAATATGAGATGGAAGCGAAGCGAAAATGAGACAAAGGAATCGAAGACGAAGAATCAAATCAGTTTGAGTTAGTTACAGAACTCAACTCAATAACCGTTTCTTTAAAGATTAAGAATCAAGAAGAAAGAAGCAGTTATCAAAAAGCAGTTGAAGACGAAGACTATAAATATGAGTTGAAGTCAAAGACTGAAAGAGTTAGTGATTTTTTTAGTGATATTCAAAAACTAAACACTGTATTTGTGCGAAAACACGAGAGCTATATTTTCTGTAACAAAGCTCGCAATATCTTTCTGTAAGAAAGAAGAATAGCTGAGAGCCTGAAGAGGCTAAGTGAGAAAAAGAATACTTGTTGTACAAGATCTGAAGAGGCTCGGTGAAAAGAATACTTGTACTTTTGTGAAGTATAGTGAAATCTCAGAAGGGATTATGAGGACTGGATGTAACCCACGGTTTGGGGTGAACCAGTATAAAATTGTTGTGTCGATTCTCACTCTTAACTCTTAACTCTTGTTTCTATTGCTGATATAAATACTTCATAATATTGTTTGTCAATCGTTTTGAGAAAGCAAAATTTTAGAAGGGGATTGTATTAAAAATTCGAATACATAATTCAACCCCCCTTCTTGTGCACTTTGTATATCGTATAGTAAAGTGTGATTCACTTCAAAGTGTTCCAACCTTACTTAGATCATTTTATGTAACATCCTGTCACTTGAATTAGGGTTTAAATGCTAATTATTAGAGATTAATAAGAAATTAAGAAGCATAACTCATGCTTATGCATAATGTGGCATACACGTGCACGATATTATTGATCTTGCACATTACAATTATTTGTACATGCATTCATTGGCATTTTCAGGTATTATTAATTGTTAAGAATGCAATTAAAATGTGAATTGTGAATAATTTGAGCTGAAAATGTATCTGGAGAACATTTAGATTATTTCAGATTTTTGGCAAATTTTACAGAAAATTTGATTTATGGACCAATTATATAGTGACACGTGGCAATAAATATATATGACAAATGGCTAATTGCTATTGTGGCAAATGGTTTGTAACTGTGGTGAAAAGCGGTTGATTGGTTTGAGTGACACATGAAATTGCATGCAAATAGCCACGCAGTTAGGTTTGAGTAAGGAAAGATTTATTGTAACTTTTGTTTATTTTCTTTGTGAAGAACACCTAGGACCGAAATTCTCTTCTATGTTCTTTATTTACAAATATTGAATTCTTGTGTATGATTGAATTATCCTTACCACTGGGAAGTGTAGTTGAACCAAGTAAGTAGCTCTAATGAGGCCTTTATATTGTAAATATAAACATGCATGCATGGGTTTGAGAAGTGATAGATTTAGGATTGATGAGGGAAGGAAAAAAAAGGAAAAGTGTAGAAGTTAGAAATACGCAGTAGAGAAAGAGAGGAGGTATATAAAGTTTCGGATTTGTGACGTTGAAGTGTAAATTTGCGTCTAACTTGTTTAAGGATTTTAATGGATATGGAAATGTAGAATGGATGTTTAGAAGTGAGAAGATTATAATAGAAAGAAAGAAAGAAGAAGAGAAGAAGTGCAGTTGGATGAAGAAGATGAAAGTCTGTGTTTTAGAGAGAGAAAAGGTGGTGGTTGCATGTATGAGTTTATGAACTAGAGTATTTCATTAAACAACTCTAAGTCTTTTAGATATAACTTTTGCATCCGAACTCAAAATGACTTAAAACTTAAATCAATGGACTCCTAACATATTTTTCTTCTCTCCATCAAAATTTAGAGCTATTTGAATTAATTTGGAAGTGAATAATAGGATGAAAGTGTGGAAGTCTGCTGGAATGCTATGGACTGGAGAATTTTCATGAACTTGCTTTGGTATTATGATTATAACTTGACATGTAGATTTTTAAATAAGTTGATTCTCAATTCAAATTAAATTAGAGACATATTTCTACAATTTTCTTAAAGAAGTCGAATTTTAATTCTGTCTCTAAGACTGTCAAAATTGGCATAATATTAAGTCCTGGCCTATGTTGTAGCACTACCAGGGACAGAAATCATGTCCTCCTATTGTTAAATAAAATGTACCTAATTAGGCTAAGGTTTCTACACTAAAGTTGTAGCTTATTCTTTTAGCTTTAAATTGGTATAAATTTTGTAATTTTTGGATATTGGAATTGAGAGATATAGGTTGTACAACTTGAATGCATGATCATACATTAACCAAAATGTCAAATGTACACAGCCTATGGTATTTTGAGCATAACTCATAGAATATGAATTAAATTGAATGATCTTGGTATCAATAGAGACTTAAGACATTGGAGAATAATTTGTTTGAAGGAATTGTTACCAAATTCCTTCACTTTCCTGATAAAATTAATTGTACAAAATGGACCTGAAAGTGTGACTTTAAACAAATCTGAGTTAATCAATTGAATGTGGGTATCCGAATGATTATTGTGACAAGATTAATGATAAGAAACCTAGAATTTTCATAAACATGCATTATACATATTTAGTATATATGAATGTGAATTAATGAATACATAATTGTGCAATATTGTGATATGTGAATGTATACTATAAAGGCACACAGTTACAATAATATAAAAATAAATGTGAGTCTCATATAGATCGCATTCGCATATAATTTGAATTCATTGAATGATTTGCAAAGCTGTGTGAATGTCGTTATATGATTGAACTATTTAACTGAGAAATGATTTATCTGTGATAGTATTTGATACTTGTCAAATGGATTTAAGTTGTATGATTACATGCTATAATTGATCTTGTTTTATGAGATGAGTGAACAATCGAGGATGGTTACTTTGCTGAGTTCGCAAAACTCATTAAAATTACACCATTGCTTTTCAGATTCGAGAGTGAGACGACCTAGCTTTTAAGACTCTGTACAAGCATATTTTGTATAGTTGTTATAGTCGGATTTGGCTCAAAGGTTGGTCAGCTGGGATTGAGGACATAATTGTTTCTTTTGGGTTTATAGTATTCAGTGTGTACTGAGTTGTTTGTGTTCATAGGAAAATGTGATATAAACATGGATGATATTGTATTAAATGAAACAATGTGAATTATGGTTTTTGTTGTAATATGATAACATTTTGGATTTTAGCAATTGTATGATTGATGGTTTAGTTTATGATGCCATATTATATACAGCGAAGGTGAGTTAGTTAACATGTCATTTCTATCAGGCACGTACACATGTATCTAATGGATGCACGTGCATGTGTCAGTTGGGAATGGGGTGTTACGTTTTATGATTGTGATCATAGATGATATTTTAGTTTACTCGAAAAGTAGAGAGGAATATTCTAAGCATTGGTCTTACAGATAATGAAAGAGAAGCAATTGTATGCCAAGTTCAGTAAGTATGAATTTTGGCTTGATCAAGTAGTATTCCTGGGACATGTGGTGTTTGGATAGGGCATATAGGTAGACCCAAAGAAAGTTGAGGTAGTGATTAAGTGGGAAACCTCTAGGAATGTATCTGAGATTCAGAGTTTTCTTGGGTTAGCAGGATATTATAGGAGGTTTATCGAGGGGTTTTCACTGATCTTAGCTCCTTTGACAAAGATTCTAAGGAAGAATGTACCTTTCAGATGGATCAATTAATGCCAAAGGAGTTTTGAGGAGTTAAAACACTGGTTGACTACAACACTGGTGTTAGCTATTCCATCTGGATCTAGAAGATATATAGTGTATAGAGATGCTTCATACTAGGGGTTAGGATGTGTTTTGATGTAGTATAGCAGAGTGATTGCATATGCATTGAGAAAGTTGAGATCTCATGAATTTAATTATCTAGTTCATGATTTAGAACTTGCTGAGGTGGTCTTTGCTTTGAAGATTTAGAGATATTATCTATATAGTGAAACATTTCAGATATTTACAAATCATAGAAGTTTGAAATATTTGTTGAGTTAGAAGGAGTTGAATATGAGACAATGGTGGATTGAACTACTTAAAGATTATGATTGTACGATTGAATATCATCCTGGTAAAGCTAATGTTGTGACTGAGGCATTAAACAGGAAATCCAATAGTAGTGTGGCACAAATTCAGGCATCGAGGTTACGAAACCAAGTTTAATTGAGAGAATTGAATGTTGAGTTGAATATGGGGCAGAATGAAGCATTGATAGCTACATTGAAGCTTAGGTAAGTATTGCATGAAAGGATTAGAAAAGCTAAAATTAAGGATCCAGACTTTGTGAAGCTTATTAAAAAGTTGAAACAAGATCAAAGTTTTGAGTTTAAGTTGAAAGACAATGCATTATGGTTGAAGCAGAGATTATGTGTACATGATGTTGATGATCTAAGAAAAGAGATTTTGGAGGAAACATACATAGTAACTTATGTTATGCATCCCGGTGCTACTAAGATGTATAATATGCCGAAATAACATTTTTGGTGGCCAGGGATGAAGAAGCAAGTGGCGGAATATGTTACTAAATGTTTGACTTGTCAACAGATTAAGGCAGAGCATCAGGCTCCAATTAGGAAGTTATAGTCATTGCCAATTTTGGAGTGAAAATAGGAGATGATTACTATAAATTTCATTATAGGTTTGCCCAAGACTCCAAAACAACATGATGTTATATGGTTCATTGTTGACAGATTGACAAAATTGACCCATTTTTTACCTGTGAGGGAGAATAATACATTAGATCAGTTGGTCCAGAGGTATGTAAATGAATTAGTGAGATTATATGTAGTTTTATTATCTATTGTATCATATTGGGACCCAGATTTACTTCAAGATTTTGGGGTAGTTTACAGTCAGCCATGGGTACAGAGTTACATTTTAGTATAATATTTCTTCCTCAGACAGACGAACAGAGTGAGAAAACTATTAGGGCTATTGAAGATATGCTTAGAGCCTGTGTTTTAGAGTTCCAAGGAGCATGAGATCAATATGTAACTCTTATCGAATTTGCATACAATAATCAATATCACAGTAGTATTGGTATGGCTCCATATGAAGCATTATATGGCAAAAAAGTTTCGTTCGCCATTGTATTAGGATGAAGATGGCCTAAGGATTACTAAAGCCCCGGAACTAATTCAAGATACTATTGATAAGGTAAAATTGATTTGCAGTAAAATTAAGACAACTCAAGATAGGTAGAAAAGTTATGTAGATCAGCACCATAGAGATATGGAGTACCAAGTGGAAGATAAGATGTTCTTGAGAGTATTACCTTAGTAAGGAGTGCTTAGATTTGGTAAATCGAGTAAGTTAAGCCTTAGATACATTGGTCCATATGAGATTACTGAGAGAGTTAGACCACTGGCATACAGGTTAGCACTACCAGCAGAGGTGGCCCAGATTCTTAATGTATTTCATGTTAGTATGCTAAAGAGATATCGATCAGATCCAACATATATATTACCAACTCAAGAGGTTAAGGTTGCAAGTAATTTAAGTTATATAGAGGAACCAGTTAAGATAGTAGGTTATCAGACTAAACAATTGAGAAACCGAGTGATCCCATTGGTTAAAGTCCTTTATAGGAATCATTCGAGAGAAGAAGCCAAATGGGAGACTGAGGAAAACATGAGAAAATAATACCCCCGGCTGTTTGATCAAACAGGTACGAATTTCAAGGATGAAATTTCAAAGGAAGAATTGTAATAGCCCGTTTTCCATACTAAAGGTTAGAATCCTAGACTATTGCACATGAACATATCATTGAGAATTCAAGAATTGCATTTCATTCACATGCATATCATTAGCATATACACATAAATTACGAATTAGTATACGTTGCAAAGATAATGCACTTAATTGACATATTCTGGGGTATGAAAGGTTTAAAATGATCATGATGTCAATTGTGTATTGTTTATGTCTTAAATTTTGATTTGGTGGACTATAACTAGTAAACTTGGAATTTATTGTATAATTAGTAAATTTGGAATTTATTGTTACAATTAGAAAATTGTTGAACTAAAATGAATATTTGGTCTAGGAAAAATGTGAAGTGTAAGACAAATTGACATGTGGAAAATTAGGATGACTAAGCCTATGAATTAGTGACATTAGGCATGGAAAATTAAGTGTCAAATGGCATAGCTAATTAATTGACGAATGGAAGTAATGGTTATGTGACAAATGAACTAAGTAGCTAAGTGACATAAGGTAGCATATATACATGACAAATGGAGTACATGCTTAAGGACAATTTTTAATCTAAGAAAATGACACCTTGTACCTAGTTGAATTAAGCAAATGCTAGAAAAGTTTTTGCTGAGTTCATTTCTTTTCTTTTTTTCACTCTCTCCACTGAAACTTGCTCCCATATCACATCTCTGTATTTTGGCTTAAGTCTTACTAAATTGCTATACCAAATCCAAGCTTTTACCTTTCACAAGATAGTCGTAGAACCAAAACATTGTCTCTCTTGTTGTGGTCTTTTATCCTAGCCAAAAACCAACCTATTTCTACCATGAATTGGTGATGATCTTGCATGCATGGAGAGCTAAGTTGACTTGATCTTTAAGCTGGAATTTGAGCTAGACAAGTAAGTAAAAGGTTGATCTTTAGGGCATGTTTTAATAGAAAGATTATGAGGATTGAATTGGGATGGATTGTATATGATGTTGATGATGAAGTGTGATGGAAAATGATACATGAATTGATGCTATTCTATTTTGTTCTTGATGTATAAAAACCTTAGGTTCTAGGTTGTTTTATGGATGAATTAGATTGAGATTCTAAGTATAAATGAAGGTGGATTCATGGCAAAGATAGGTGTTATTGAAGTGCTCTTGAATTTGGAAAATTAGAGTTGTAGGTTTCTTTTTAAAAAGTGACTGTTAATGTCATGAGTGGGAAAAATTTTGTATGCCTTAGTGTAACCAATAAGGAAGTTAAATTAACCTAAAATGAAGTAACTTTAAAGGAAATGAAATCTGGAAAATTTTAGGTGCTAGTGATGTCTCTAAGCTTATAAAATTCGTGAAGTATTGAAGGTAGTAAAGTTACAAACATTAGTGATGTTGATGATAAATTCTAGAATTTTAAATTTCAGCCTTGTGTACATGTCGAACCAGCTAAGAAATTTCACTCTAAATTGGTATATTTGGATTTGATTAAGGCTAGGAATGACCCTAGATTGTTGCTTGATTAATTGGTTCAGATCTTGACTAGTTTATGTAGTTAATTGATGTTATAACCTAAAGAATGGACTATTTTGATATGGTTGAGTTCAAATCTGGAAATTTTGATTTTTTAAAGGAATAAATGAGTTCTTTTAGTGAAAACATGATCTTAAGGATATGAGTAATGTGTATAAGGTATGGATGATTGAGCATTGAAGAACATAAGGTAATTATGAATGAGAATTGGGTAAATGTATGAATATATATTGTTAGAAAAAGTTTGGTAAATGTTTTGATCTAGCTTGCTGAAATTCTAGATTTAAAGTAACAATTGTGTGTGGATTATAAGAGGCTTTTTGATCATCAAAATGTTCAAGGATAAATGTAAAGTATGGTTAATGAGTTTACAGTAAAGCAAGCTAACTTTAAGGTATAAACCTGATTGCAAAATGGTAGTATACAAAATATGATGTTTGAATGGTCTTAGGGTATATAAGCACCAATTGAATAGTCAAGATCTATGTCTATGAATACATACGTGGGAAAGTCAATTGAGAATAGATTGAAAATAACACATATATATGTGTATGATTGAGTACTTAGTTGATTAAACAAGTTAGTAATGTGTACATATGAGTGTATTGCATGATTTAGAAGCATAAATTGACCGACAGCTTCCAGACATTGCCGTCTTGTCAAGGCAATAGCTATATGGAGCATACTGTGAGTTAACCTGGATGTTTACTTGCTATAATTGAATTGTTCTTAATTAACTGTTACATATTGAACAATTACTGATATGACTATGTAAATTTTAGGCATTGATGGTCTAAGTAGTTTGATATTCGGGACTGTATTGGAAGTGTTTTCAAATTGTATTTGAATATGAAAATTGTGTTCTCAACTATATGCTGAATGCCAGACTTAGATCCAATGAATGTGGTATATGACTGTGCACACTGAATGAGGGTTATTGATAGCATAATATGTGATTTGATGCATTTTGATTACATTGATCTGCATGATCAAATAAAGAAGTTGTGACTAGAGTAACCAACGTAAAAAGAGCTTAGAGCTCATAAATGTGCACATAGAGCCACAGGTTCAATGATTAATTAGCTCAATATCCACAATGGGTATAGGACAGTATCTGAAACGAACCGAGTATCCACAATAGATACGGGACAATTAAATAGGCACTCGGTCACAACAAAATAAAAATAAAAGTGGACTCTCATGTGCATTGCAAATATATCTTTACATGTATCATGTGAATCATTGTAAAGAATGACTAAATTGAGTTGATATAATGTTATGCTATGTTTGTGTACATGTGAATGATTGTGAAAAAAAAAGAACTAAATTGTGTTGATATAGTGATATGCAATACTTATATATATGTTGATGTTATGAATGATTGAGGTGAAACATTGAATTGTTCTAAAAAGATTATATGATATGTTTGTATTATAATGTGCTTATTGAGATAAGATGTATAGTGTGATTTGGTATACAAAACTGTATGGGAATTGATTCAAGCTAATGTAATATACTTGTGAATTTAGTTGTATACTTATGATTTTATGTTTTGACTCAAGTGAGCACATCGATGATGGTTTACTCACTGAGTTCGTAAAACTCATCAAAATTGCAACGTTATTTTTTAGGTATTTAGGAGACGTAACTTCCAAGGCAATCTAGTAGTAGTCTAGTATTGTCAATTTTGGAATTAGGAATGGCTCAAAGATCTGGTCAGCTAATGTCTGAGGAGTTTAGATAGATTGTTTATGTTAGCATCTCATTTCATGTTAGATATTTTGTAAAGAACAATTAACTCTCAGATGTTTTTGTAATGTAGATATATAGATTATAAGATGTAATAACAATGTAAATGATGTTTGTGAAATGTAATGAGAAATGTTGAACTTATGATCACTTATGTTTTGTATGATGCCATAATAATGAATTTGATTGCTCTAACATGCCATTCTTATAGGGTATGTTCTTAAATGTCCTCCGGATGTTTGGATATATGCTCTATGATAGTGGTGTGTTAAAAAATTAGTGATAAATAGCTTGGAGAATTAAGTGACAAATGGCTTAGGAATTAAGTGACACTTGGCAGTCATAAAAAGGAGGACAAGTAGCTTGCTTAAATACATGACAAGTGTCCTTTTACAAAAAAGGAGGAGAAACACTCATCTTACATCAAATGACTTATAACATTTCATAGTTGTTTCCCTCGTAAAGATAGCTATAGAGGCAGAACATTGTGACATATATTGTTGTCTTTTTTCCCAGTCAGGGTCGCCCCATCACACCCCCTTAATGTTCTTGAATTGTTCTTGCATGTGAGGCAAAGCAAGCTTGACATTTGAGGTAGAATTCAAGCTAATAAAGTAAGTGAAATACTGACCTATTATGGTATATGTTAGCTGAATTTTATTATGGCTAATTAGGGATGGATTGAATGTGGTGTTGGTGTTAAAGATGTGCTGGAAAATGAAGAATGAATAGGTAATTTTCTATTCTGTTTTTTGCATGTACAAAAACAATAGTTTATGGGCTGTTGTATGGATGATTTAAGTTGGGATTTGAAGTATAATTGATGAGGATTTCATGCTAAAGATAGGTGTTATTAAGGTGCTTTCGAATCTGGAAAATTAGAGTTGTAGTTGTGTTTGTAAAAAAGTGACTGTTGATGACATAAGTGAGCAGAATTTTGTAAGCCTTAGTATAACCAATATGGAATTTATATTAACTTGAAATGAAGTAACTTTAAAGGACATGAAATCTGGAAAATTTCAGGTGTTAGTAATGTCTCTACAGCTTGTAAAATTCGTGAAGAATTAAAGGAAATAAAGTTACACACATTAGTGACGTTGATGACAAATTCTCAAATTTAATTTCAGCCTTTTTGTACATGTCGAACCAGCTGAGAAAATTCATTCTAAATTGGCATATTTAGACCTGATTAAGGCTAGGAATGAGCCTAGATTGTTGCTTGATTAATTAGTTAAGAGCTTGCTAAGTTTATGTAGTTAATTGATATCATAACCTAAAGAATGAATTATTTTGATATGGTTGTATTCAAAGCTGAACATTATGATTTGTTAAAGGAATAAATGTGTTCTTTTAATTCAAACATGATCCTAAGGACATAATTAATGTGTATAAGGTATGGACGAATGAGCGTTGAAGAACATGGGGTAATTATGAATGAGAATTGGGAAACTGTATTAATATATAATGCTGGAAAAAGTTTGGTGAATGATTAGATCTAGCTTGCTGAAATTTCAGGTTTAAAGTAACAATTGTGTGTATATTATAAGAGGCTTTCTTATCATGAAATTGGAGTAAATCAAGCTAACTTAAGGGTATAAACCTAATTACAAAATGTTAGTATACAAGATCTGATGTTTGAATGATCTTAAGGTGTATAAGCGTAAATTGAATGGTCAAGATCTATGCATAAGAATACATACCCGAAAAGTCAATTGAGCATGCATTAAAACATGACACATATTCACTTGCATGATTGTATAGTTATGTGATTAAACAAATTGGTGATATGTGAACTATGTGTCTATGTATTACATGATGATAGATGCACAAGGTGATCGTCAACATCCAGACATTACCAGAACATCAAGGCAATATCATTTATAGAATGTATTGTGAGTCTACTTAGATGTGCAAACTCACTTATATGTGCTTTTGTGTGAATTGTATGTTTAATGTGAAATGCATGTACAATTGAATGATAAATGCTAGGCTAAGGTCCGAGGGGTTAGTTATATGACATAAGCATATTGAAATGAAAGGTAATAAAAGCATAGCATATGAAATGATACATCTCATCATATTGAAATGTATTATCAAATAAAGGAGTTGTGACTAGAGTGACCGATTTGTAGAAAAGAGCTTTGAGCTTAGAATTATGAAAAAGAGCCTCGGGCTCTGATAAATGGACTCAGTATCCACAATGGCTATGGGCCAGCCATGAACTCGATACCCTCAATAGGTACTGGATAACAAATTACATTGATAGGCATTTGGTTACAACAAAACAAAATGAGAATGAAAACATATGTGCATTTACAAATGCTTCCCTACATACATATGATTGAATTGAAATGATTTCTTGAATTGCTTTGAAATAGTGAATTACAAATGAAGTTAATGGAGAAGGTGATGTAATATGCAATACTAACTTATATGATATACTTGTTGAATTGTGATAAATTATGATATAACTTTGTGATTTGACTTATGTGAGTGCATCGATGAAGGTTCACTCACAGAGTTTGCAAACTCATCAAAATTGGAACGTTAGTTTGATTCAGATTCAAGGGAGTTCTAGCTACCAACACAATATACTAGAAGTTTAGTACTTACATTTTAGGGACAAAAATGACTCAAAGGTCTGATCAGCTGAATCTTTGGACTCTAGTTAGAGTCTTTTGCGTTAGCATCCCATATTATGTTACATATTATTTTCTAAGATTAAACTCTAAATTTTTTTTGTAATGTATATGTGGATTTTGAATTATAACGCCATATGTGACCTTTTATGTGTATGATAGCAATGAGAAGAAATGAATGTTTTGAATGCTTATGATAAGTTTGATT
This sequence comes from Erythroxylum panamense, assembly GCA_027123425.1. Lineage (NCBI taxonomy): Eukaryota > Viridiplantae > Streptophyta > Magnoliopsida > Malpighiales > Erythroxylaceae > Erythroxylum > Erythroxylum panamense. The sequence continues at coordinate 19,468,548 of JAOTIZ010000005.1, read as the reverse complement.
TCTTTATTTAGTTTATTGTCCTAATCTATCATCTCCGTAGAGTATGCCCTTGAATATCCTCTGGTATTTTCGGGATTATGCCCTATGGGAATGGTATGTTAAAAATTTGGTATTAGAGCATGGTATATAGGGTATGTTAAAAAAGATTTCAACATGGCATATAGGGTATATAGTGATCATTATTTTTGTTTGCTATAGGTCATCTGCTATAGGAGATTGTGTCGCAGAATTAGCTGATCTTAAGTCAATAGGAGCTAATAGAGAGTCCCCTATACCCCAGTATCAGCAAATACCTTAGAGAGTCCACGAGAGGAGAGAAAGGAGGTACGATAAACTTAGGAAGCAGAGGGTTCTATGGAAGTACAGATCCTACAGAGGTAGGGGGTTCGTTGGAGAGAACAGAGAGAGTGTTTAATCAGATGGACTGTGAGCTTAATGAGAGGTTTGACTACATAGTCTCATTACTTCAAGGTTCAGCCTATTAGTGGTGCAAGACAGTTCCAGTTAGTTTTTCCTGACCTTACAGACTGACATAGGAGGACTTCCTGAAGGTCTTTAAAGATAATTACATGCCAAAAATCTATTTGGGCAGGAAGATGAAAGAATTTCTTGGTCTAAAACAATGAAATCTCACTGTAGTAGAGTATGAGGTACGATTCAATGAACTATCGGGGGTATGTTATTGCTCTGATTTATACTGAAGAAGATAAATGTAGGCGATTTGGGGATAGTTTGAATATAAAGGCCAGGACAAGATTGGCCATTACAAATCTGAATAGTTTTACCAAGCTACGAGCCACTTCGATCTGAATTGAGCTGTTACTAAAGGATGATCAAAGAGAGTGACCGTGCATCGTTATGCTAGTCAAAGTAAAATATCTAGACCTACTACTATAGCAGTTATGAGTCCAGGTCGATCCCACAAAAAGTATTGGGTCCGCTTCCGGAACCCAACTCTTAATCGGAACCATATAACGTGAACGTATTCCAATGAGGTCTCCTTAACCATCATCG
>JAOTIZ010000005.1:19429585-19448968 GCA_027123425.1 Erythroxylum panamense | reverse complement strand
CTAAGACATATATCTTTCTTTCCACAAAATTTGGTATCATTTGGAGTTAAATTGAAGAAGTTTGCATGAAAGTAAGTCAAGGGTCAGTTGAGAGAGCACGATCGAGATATGAACACATGTTAGTATTTTGTCGATATCTTGAGTTATAGAACTCCGATTGAAGCGATTCTTGTCTTAAATTAAACAAGAATCATAAGGCTATGATTTACAAGAGAAATCAATTTGAAATTAGGGTTAAATGAAATAAACCCTACAAGGCAAGATGATTAAGTTTCATATTTACGGTTCAAGAGTTGGTTTCCGGTAACGGGGTCCAACATTGAAGTCCTCTTTAAAACCCTTTAAATAAAACCTTGATACAATACCTATAGAGAAAGTTATGCTAGTTGCCCCGAAATAGGTTCAATATGATTGAGGACAAAACCTTGTTTAATTCATTCAACCATAACTTTGTCATCTGACCTCCAAATGGAGTGATTCTTATATCAATAGATTCCTAACACATATTTCTATCTATTTATGAAAATTAGTAGCATTATGAATTGATTTGCAAAATTTTGGTTGAAAGAAAGTGAGGGAATCTGTTGGAAAATTATGAACTGGTGTGATTTCACTGAACATGTTAGACTATTTCGGTTATAACTGAACCTATAGGATTCTAAATGAGATGATTTTTAATTTGGAGTAAACTAGAGATATAGTCTTACAAATTATATGAAGAAGTTTAATTGTGATTCAGTCTCTAAGATGTTTAATTTCTGGAAGGAAATTGTGTATAGTATACTGTTTTGGATAAGAGTAGTCTGAAAATGTTGAGGCATATCTTCCAAATTACTAAACCAATATGAGTTATTTTGGTGTCAATAGAAACATGAGACATAGAGGAACACTTTTCTAGAAGAGGGTATAACCAAATTATATCAATTACACTCTCTGATTTAACATGAACAATAGACCCAAAAGAGTATCTTGGAAAATTCTAAAAGTAAGCCAATGAGAAATGAATTGTGATTTTAATGGTTTTGGTAAGGCATAAACTTAAGTATTAATTATACTTAGATGAGTTTTGATATGAGAAAGATTTTTGTGAAGAAATTTATGGAAAGATACCCAGGATTGTCATAAACATGCATTGTACATAATTCATTTCCTACATGTGCATTATTAAACACTTATAATTGTGCAAATTGTGATATGTGTATGTTTTGCATAATATAGAGGAACGAATTAAGCACCATCCTCCAGACGTTGCCAGGACTTCGAGGAAATAGCTTCTAGAGCAAACTGTAAGTAACCTAGATGGTCTCACTTAATTACTTGTGTGCTTAATTTATGTTTTGAATGACAATTGAATATGTTTAATTGTGGATTCCAAACAAAAGGCCCGATGAATGTGAATGTGGATTGAGATATTGAAGTGCTACTTGAATGTGAATGTGAAGACCTAAGTGCTTTATAATGTGAGTGGTTGTGGTGCATGCATTTCACACATGAATGCATAATCAGATAATGGCAGTTGTGACCAAAGTAGCCACCGATCAAAGCTTAAAGCTCAACGAGTCAAAAGAGCCTCGAGCTTAGACAGTGATTAAGAGCCTAAAGCTCACTATGTATAATGAGCCCTATATCCTCCTCAGATAAGGGATAGTTAGTAATGAGCCCGGTATCAAAAATGGATGCGGGACAGTTCAGGCACTCGATCATAACAACGTAACAATTAGAAAAGTGTCTCATAAGCATTCCATATGCATTTTGATAAGTATGTTTGATCGACTGAAATGAGTAATTGCCTATGCTTGAGTGAAAATGTGTTGCATGACCTATTATGCAAAATTGTGGATTACATGTTATGTGAAATGGTGTGTTGCATGAATTGAGTGAACCATCAATGATGGTTACCTCATTGAATTCGCAAAACTCACCAAAATTGCAATGTTGTCTTTTCAGGATTGAGAGACGACTCTTGCTATTGAGATGCTTTGCCAGCAGTGTAGATTGTGATTTGGCAAGAGAAGTCATGGCTCAAAGGTCGGTCAACTGGGATTTTTGAACAAATTAGATAGACTTTGTATATTTTCCTCTTTCATGTAGTACTTTTGTACTAGGTTTTGATGATGTACAAGTAGTAAAGGTTGAAAGAAAATGTAGACCTTTAATTTTTATGCAATGAAATAAGGAAAAAGTTGGTTTTAAATTATTGTGATTTTCTTATGATGCTGTATAAGTGAATTATGATACCATGAAAGCAGTGATCGAATGTAGCGTGCCCTTATCCTAGGTTATGTGTTAGAATGATCTCCAGGCATCCCGTTGCATACCCTAAGATAAGGGGGCGCTACAATACCGTTCTAACTTCCCTAAAAGATGACACTTTATTCATTACTATGTTACTGTTCAATTAAAAATACACCTATCTTAAGTTATAAGTATTTATTTTATGATAAAAAATTTAGAGTAAAAATTAGATTACATGTTGTCTTCTACATATTTGTTAATATTGGTGATTTATGGTAAAAAAATTCTTTATTTTGATTTTCCTATTTGGTTTCTAAACTATCTTAAGCATTGAAAAAAGAAAAGAGTAATAGAATAGAAGCCATAAAATCATATTCTCATCAACTACTGCCCTTTATGGAGTTTTTATTGTAGAAATCAGACTCCCTTTCCTTATTTACATATGGCCTTTCTTTCTTAAATCTTCTAGATTTAGACAAACTTGTATATTATTCTCAAACAATCATTGTCTTTCTTGTTTCTATTTTAGAAACATATGACTAAACTTATTCTTCTTATATATCGAACTAATATGATTACAATATGATTCAAATTGTGCAAAAAAAAGGTTGGATTCTTTTTTTTGGCACAATTTGAATCATATTAGTTGGATATATAAGAAGAATAAGTTTAGTCTTTCTTGAATCTTCTAGATTTGGACAAACTTTTTTATTATTCTAAACCAATTATTGTCTTTCTTGTTTCTAATTTAGAAACCTATGACTAAACATATTCTTCTTATATATCCAATTATTATGATTACAATATGATTCAAATTGTGCAAAAAAAAGTTGGATTCTTTTTAATTGGGTGGAAAAGAGAATATGTCATATTTTCCTCCCCATCCTCACCAGTTTAGCTAGAGTTTTTTAGGCAATCAAGGTTTAAGTATGGTTGTGGCCAAACATATTTTTCTCGCTATTTATACACGTCCTACATAGCTCTTCCCCACTATCAAAATGCCTACCTCTTAATAATAACTTTACTCCCATCTCCATTAACTAGCCTTCAATAGTGTGATATCTTGCCACATATGTTAGTCCACTCTCTAATATCTTTAACTTTTTTTTTTGAAAATGAAAGAATAATACTAACTAAAGCAAAGTTTGTATAGCATTACAATAAGATCAACTTTATTCCTAATATATTAGCAAGTATTAAGCTTGAAGGAATCAATTATTACATAAGTTAAAACATGAAAATAGTATACAAGAAAGATCATTTCATAAATTCCATATATTATTCATTCTTAAACTAGCTTTAGAAATAACTGCATGAGCCATAAGGTTTTACCCTATTCAACAAATTGGTTTATCAGTTAGATTGTTCTTATCCAAATCAGTAACTTTTTAGAGCCTGGTATTTCTTTCCCTCTAGATAAAGTATATGTAGCATATGAAAGTTGCTTAGAAAATGATATCATCTTGCTTCAAGTCACAAGTTGTTTTCATGGCCTAATCGAGTATTCTTATCCCTCACCTTATGCCACAATATACCTCCATCATATGGTAAATTCTAAACCATATATTTTGGGAATAGATATATAGGAAATATAGAGGATTGATGGTTTCAAAACTTAATTTAAAAAACAGGCATAACAAATCAATGTAACCAAAGCATCTACTTTAGTATTAATCATTTGCTTAGCCATTAACCATCCGACTTTAGGGATAAGTGTAGTGCTCCTGATTAATTTAAACTAAGTTACCTTTGATGAATTAAACTAGAAGATTTGAAGGCAAGAGGCATTGGTAAACCTATATGAGTTATCCCTCATCCATACTAATTTATCCTCATCCAAATGGATAGGATTTTACCAAGGATAAAGTTTAATAAGGTAGGAGGAACCTTTGAAATTGTTTAACTAATTTCCATCTTGAATGATGGAGCATACCTTAGCCTCCAATAGAGCATCTCATGGAACCAATCTTTTATTTATGATATAAAAGACTTCTCTACTTCCTCTAGCACTAGCACAATAGTGCATACCTTGAGAAGCCCTAAGAATGAATTACATCTTGAGAATTCAATGAATGCTTTAATGGATAAAGGGAATGATGTCTTATTTATATTCAAATCCATATCAATTGCCCTTAACTCCACTAGTGGGGGATTTGATTTGAAACCAAAAACTAAGAAAGTCGATGCCCATAAAGTAGAAAAATAATGAAACTTTTTGTTTGATTTCCTAAAAGTCAATATCACTTCAATTTTATAAAATAATTAACAAATAAATTATAATAAAGTATGAGTCATAATTCATACCTTAGTCTAAAGCTTGATCTTTTTTCTGATCATTTCCCTTTAATGGTTTCTAAAATTGATTCATCTCAACCACCATAATCACACAAGTGTCAAGCCTCAAATGGTATCCATAAAATATATTAAAAGAACTATACAACCCTCTCTAGGCAAGGATTGTTAGATCTTTTAGAATCTAGGCCTATTTATAATAGAATATAGACATTTTAGTAATTCAATTGAAATAAAATTCTAATTTTAATTAAACTTTAATTATAATTACAATTAATTCTAATTAAATATCAATTATGTCCAAATAATATATAATATCTCATACTAATTCTTATTCATTAAATATCATATATTTAATTATAAAGTTTCTCAAACTTTACAATTAAGTCTAACTTGATTAAAACATTTTTCTCTCTTTAACTTATTCTTTATGTGTGACTCATTAGGTTCCTATGTTAGTAATGGATATAACTTAGAATACTAAATTATATTTAGGATTAGATAAATTAAACTCCTTTAATTTATCTTTAATTCTCTAATTAATCAATTTATATCAACAGATCAAGATTAGCAACATATCATGACCATCTAAATATTTAAGAATGATAAAGTAGTTTTGACTAACTTTTTCGTATAATTCAATACTTTCATTATAAAATGTTTCGATAAGAAATAGAACAATAAATTAATGTCTACTCTATTTGGATCTAATCATATTAATTCTCCACCGTTAATTGATTTAATTAATGACATTTGTAAACCATTTATAAAGCATCATACCACTTTGACCAAGGATTTTTTGAATCAATATTAATTGAGAATAATAAAACATTCTCCTTAATCACTTTAGGGTGATGAATTCTATATTGATCACTTAATTATCTCTATATAGTTCATGTCATATCCAATAACTAGTAACTAAACTATCCTTGACAATAATAGGTCATAAGTAGTATCAAAGCATAACAATCCCTGTATGAGATAACTTTGGAGATCTCAAGTCAAAGGATCACTTATTTAATTATCACAATGAGAATTTATAGACATACAAGTAATGTTCCAAATGAAATTATTATATGAAATCAGTTTAGTGACCTTATTTTCTAACAAGCATCTATACATTTGTTTAAGTATCTTCATACTCTAGTCTATAAGATTAACCACTTCCTTTATAAGGAAAAATATAATTTTTGCTAATCTTTTTAGGCTCAATTAAAATCTAGTCTCAACAGAACAATGAATAATATATTAATGTAATATGAATCTATAATTACAATTTCATTATAATTTTATTTACAGTGTATATTCATCCCATAGACTTTGTCATATATATCTAAATATGTATAAGATAAAGAATGCTTATAAAAAATAATATCACTAAACTACAACCAAAAACTTGATTGTAAGGCGTAAACTGACAATTTCTACTTGAACAAGCAATCATTTAAGTATTTTAGATTGTATCATTATAAGATAATTATGCTACTACTAGGACAGTAGTTTAGTGGGAGAATTCTACAAGATTCTCGACAGTGAGCAATTGATTAAATCTTACAATTTTCATCTTAATTATCATCATAATTATGAAAAGCTTCCTAAATACATACTTAGATCTTTAATGAGACCTTATCTCCTTTTACGTGCCCAGCGACTCTTATGTTTTATAGTACATTGCTATCTTAAACAATCTAAGGAACTATACCAAGTTTATTAAATATCTCTTTGATCCAAATAATCATTTCACTAGATGAAAATAGTATTCTGGCTTCATTAGCAGTTAATTTTAAATTAGAACTTTTTCAATCTTAAAATAATGTTGTTCCAAGTAACATATACCTTAATTAGGATTTTTACTTCTAAAGTTAATATCCTTATTACCTTGAATTCAACTATCAACTCATAAATAGAATAATAAATATCATTATTATTTCAGAAATATTAGATATCTCAAATACTAAACACCTTTAATACATTTATATACTTGGATTAGAATAGGTGAATAATTTTGTTGTTACCTTTTCGTATCCAATATGAATTTTTCTTAGATAATTGTATTTTCAACGATTGAAAATATAAATTATTGTTCTCTATGAGCAATATATCTCTATATACTCCTATTGAAGAGGAAAACTATACTTCCACTAACCTTCTTGCATACATGATATATTCACAACCATCTCCAAAATAAAAATTTTGAATTCATAATGAAAGTGAATCTTTCAACGTCTTTTATATATTCAACTATACATCAAATATAATAGAGGCACTAGTTCCAATCAAATGCATTATTATGAAATTTGAACCTTTTTAAATTTCATCTTATTCTCACTACTTATATTGAGAATCATTCTCCTATAAGTATATATTATGATAAACAATTTGTTCAATAGGTCTGTAAGATTATATCTAACCTTTGGAATATCTTATAACCTTTTATTATCTAATTCTAAACTTAGTGGATGATATATGCTTCTACTAAGCATCACATCCGTAAACTGCCAACATTGGTTCTTTCAAACTCTTAGCATTTAATATCTAACATGACATCTTCCTAATTCATTTAATTGGAACTATTGAAAGTAAGTTATAATACTAGGAATAACTATAGAAGAAATAAATATTACGTCATATAATATCTCATATTTTATTTTCCTCCTTACATAAATCCATACTTTTATGGAATTTTATTATGAAGATTTTCACCAAAGAATCTCTTTCCCTATAAATAATCAAAAAATTCATATTTCACCATATCGATTGTTTCAAAATGCTTTAGCATTCTCAATACTTAATTTCTATTTAGATTTAAATAATTTAAACTTTTCAAAATTATGAATCTATATTTCATTAATACATATGACTATATCATATAAAGTCATTAGTACTTCTAATAAAATATAAGAATAATCCTTTTATGAATTGTTATTCCATCCAATAAAACACTTGTATTGATTTAACAATTCAATACTATTAACATCCTTTTAGCAAAGGTTGATTTTTTATTATTTGACTTAAAAAAAGTCACAAATTTCATACGATTTATAAATAAAAGGATACATATATCTTTGTATGTAACATTGTAATTCTAATTATGTTAATCTAACCAACATGGGATAAAAAGATAGTCTCGATTATCTAACTTTTTATTTTAGCTACTTATGTTAAAAACAAGTCTCTTTTGATCAAATATATACAAACTATTCACATAAACTTGGATCAACAACTTTTCCTCCATAATATATTTCTTATAATGTTTTGAACATTATAGTAATGTTGAATCTAAATTCAGTATCAAAGTCTCATAAGCATGAACTATAAATGCATATAATCTTTATCATATCACATATAGGCAAGAAAAGTCATACAAACATTTTTTTGATGACAACTATTATCATAGTATAGCAAATGCCTTTTATTATGATCCATATTTATGCTTTTATTAGGCTTAATTGAATGAAACAATTTCATCAATATATTATACCTTTCAACTTCACTCTATGCAATGTCTTGTATCTTGACAGCATGGCGTTGATATAGATCTTTCATATTGTTATCAAAGTTTATAAGAAATTATTTAACTCACAATGTTAATACTTTTTTCATCTATACGATTTTGACATCTCTAAAGCTTTAACATCAAGTCCTTAATAGGAATTAATAGCAAACTTACATAATGGAAATACAAATGCTCTATCTGACTTATTTTTAAAAAAAAAGATAATTGTATTAAGTCTTAAATGGCAACCACATATACTATTGAGCAAGTTTTATATCTAATAAAACTCTCAATACCTGTAAGTATACATGTCGTATCTTGTAGTATTGAAAGGTCTCGTTCCCACAAGGATTATCCAATTGCTAAAAATTTAAACCTTACTTCGTCTAATGTAACAAGAAATTGATTTTAATAAAATAAATAACAGAAATTGAAATAGAATAATAAAATAAAGCAATTAAATCAAATAAGAAGTGAGCTGTCAATTAATTTAGGGTTTGATCAAGGATGAAAGCTTAGGACTTATTCTTCCTTCATTTTGTTTCCTTAACTATTATTGATCCAATTATGTGTTAATCCTATATTTCCTAATGGATTGATTACTCTCTTTTAAGATCTATTCTATTAACCCTAATTGAATCCAAACTTTCCTGATTTTGCAACCTCTTAATTCATAAACCTTCTTAACATTTTCAATTAAATTTGAAGTTTTCTATTAGATAATCAAGTTCTCACACTAGATCACTCTTCGAAAGATCGTCAATTTGATAATTAAGAGACTTATTAAATCACCAACTCTCATTACACAACCTAATCTGATTACTTTTGACTCACTTTCTTAATTTATTATCAAAGTATGAGCATAAACAATTATCACAACACCAAATTTTATATTGAATCAATACAGATCATATTCACAAAATAAATTCAAAATAAACCCTAATCTAGAATTTAGAAACTCGTGAACATAATAAAAATCTGGAAATCCAATTACACATTAGTAATAATGAAAGAAACAAGGGAAAAAGAATGAAAACTCTGTGTGCTCCTTGATCAAGAAAGCTGGAATTTCCAGTTGCTGTTCTTGATCTACCACTTTGATCCACTTTAATTCAATGGCTATTGTGTCTTTTTTTTTGTGTCTTTCATATTCTTAAATAGTAGTCTAGGGTCCTAGGGTTTCGTAGTTCCCTACTTCATTCGGTTCCAAAAATACCCCTATACCCTAAAAGATACATAAAAGGTCGCACCTGGAAAGTGCTATCACAATTGTGACATGGGTGTCACGATTGTGTTTCTAAAAATTCCTTTCTATCATGATCATAAAATAAGAGTCACGATCTTGACCTACTTCATTCAGCCTCCATATTCTTCATTCTTCAATTTCCTAGTTTGCATCACTAACAAACACATCAAACACCTCTTGAAGCATGAAATTAAATCCAATTCTTACTCTAAACAACATTAACATAATTCTAGACCTATACACATGATAATTATCTAATTTATACTTAAAAATACACGTAAACATATAAGAAAACATAGTATAATTTACACCTATCAATATCCCCACACTTAAACCTTTGCTTGTCCTCGTGCAAAAACCAAAAACACAAACTCAAATATCCAAACATAAACATATAAGAATACATTCATGCAACACGCAATAATGAGACAATGACATCAAACTTTATGGAGTTAAGTTAACCTCAAACATCAATCATTCAAAATGTGCCAACAAAATAACTTATTCCTTTCATGTTTAAGTGATTTTATTTCAATATGCATATCAATTAAAATATTAACACCCTATTCATGCACCTATGGCACTTGTAAGCATACATTTATGACATTAATACAAAGGTAAATTATCACTAAGTAATCTTTCACGAAAATTCTTGCTTTTTTTAAAAGATCAGTAAGATTACTTATTTTAACACTTTTTTAGATTTTCTTTAACAATAATCTAATCTTTTGATGCAAAGGCAAACACCTTGTCATGAATGTCCACCAGTTACTTAACTAGATCACATTTTTTTATTTAGCTTAGTTAGAGTGTCATTCTAGCCTTTTAACGTGAAGACAAACATTTTATTATGAATGCCCCTAGCTACTCAACTATATCATAGCTGTCAACTGGCTACTAGCTCTATTCTTAACCCAATTTTTAAAAAGGACCAGCGGAATAGTTATTTATTTAACACTTTTTTTTTTACCTTTAGCCTATTTCATTTCTTTTTATTCAATCACTCTCATGAAAGTGTACTAATAGTGCTAACCAATTCAATTGACTATAATTATAAATGTATACAAACAAAAGTCATTAAGTGAAAAAGTAGGTGTTATATCCTAATTAACATGCATATTCTTCCCTAAAAAACTTAAAAAACAAAATTCACAAGTCAATATACCTTTACAATTTAAATGACCATGTTTAAATTCCATTCAATTCTTGACATTGACATAATGCAAAAAATTATAAAATTGTAAAATTCACACACAATTGATATAAATGAAAAATTCATACACATGATATGCAAATGTACAAACTTCCCCACACTTAGACAACACATTGCCCTTAATATGAGAAACCAAATAATACAAATTAAAAAATAACAACAAAGAAAAACTTAGTGCAAGAATACTTATAGTAATTAACGTGATGTTGGCATGTGTAATAGAAAATACCAGTAACCCACCTAAAAATTAAACACAAAAAAGAAAAAAGAAAATACCAAAGAATAAAATGAAAATAACAAATAACAAAAAAATCCTAAATCTTCGGTTGCCTCCTAAGTAGCGTTTAGTTAACGTCATTAACTTGAAGTGCACTTTACTTTTACACACAACCAGGGCATATTATGAGTGGCTTGCCTCCACCCATGTCACCCAATTTTAGTGTAGTAGCCTATAAATAAGCTACAAATTGCAAGACAATCAAAAGGACATAATTAATCAAATTAAACAATATAAGTAAATTCACTAATGTCCTTTTCCCTAACAAACTGTCAATAAAATAGGGAATGATGAAAAGTCTTGAATCATCAATGAACTCCAACAATTTGTATTATGGGAGGGTAAAATGATCTTCTTTTTCCTTATTCACCTTTATCCCATCTTCTTTATCCGCTTCGTGAACAAAGACTTCTATATCTTCTTCAACCTCTATATCGTCTATCCTTTGTTCTTAAATCTCTTCTACTTCCTTGAAAGATTCGAATACTTCAATTCTGATGAACAAGTTACCCTTCTTTGAATCCTTCAATACCTTATTCATGTTGAATTTCACTTATTCATCACCAATCTGAAGGATGAGGTTGTCTTTATGTAAATCTATCAAAGCTCTTCCAATGTTCAAAAAATGGTATACCAAGAATTAGTAGACAGTTTTGATACTCTTCAAAGTCTAGCATGACAAAATCTATAGGGATTATAAACTTGTCCAATTTTATAGGTACATCTTCCACTAAGTCAAATGGTTTCTTTATTGATTGATCCACCAACTGAATAAGCATAGATCTTAGTTTCACATCTCTTAGCCCTAATTTCCCGAAGATTGATAAAAGCATAAGATTAATACTTATGGCTGATGTAACACATCATAACACTACTCAAAATAACTAAACCTACAACTATAACAGTGGTGAGTCTAAGTTGATCCCACAAAGAGTGTTCGGTTAGCTTTTGTTATGAAAGGAAATGGTGTTTAGGTTAGGGTGTTTTGTTTGGTTTTGAATAACAAAAAAAAAGTAAAATTAATCTAACAAAAACAAGTTAAAGAAAACATTCTAAAAGTGATTAATACATTAGGGACTCGGTCATTAGTTCAATCTTGATCTACACACAATTAAACATATTTCATTAAGTGGTTATTCTCATACCTCTCCTAGCAACTATTCTCATGCCTTTTTATTAACCACAATTTTCCCTTAGGACATGTTTAATTAAGAGACACTCTTTAATTAAACCTAGCTATCAAAAAACCTACGATAAATTCTCTATATTTAATTGGACAGTCGTATTATGAATTAGGAAAATAGATTAATCAAGGTAACAACCACACAAGCTCAGGTCATTTAAACTAGCTTATGTTATCCCTAATGATTCCACACCAATCAAAAACACAATAATTACATATTGTATCCCTAATGATCTTAAACCATTAGATGCTACAAATGAATCTCCACATAACAATTATGGATTATATTAAAGATTCTAGCAATATCCAAACATAACAATTATAGATTGTGGTCGAAATTTTAGTACCGAGTTCACACATAAACAATCTAATGAAAATGAGAATAAAGATCATTAATAAAAACCCAAATCTTTAAGCATAAGATAACATAATAAATCCCTAAGAGAGAAAGAACAACAAAAAACTAAAAGAAATGCTTAACTGAGTTCTTCGACGTCGATATCACTTCTGAACTAGCGTTAGGAAGCTTAGCCCTCCATGGCCTCCTTAGGTCTCCGACGATGTCGAGTTTTCTCCTGAACCCCTAAATCTTTTATTCCAACTATTCATAACATTTCTGCAGTCAAAACGATGTATTTATACTCAAATCTATGTTTTGGGGTGAACTGACAGCTTTTCACGGGTATGCTTTGTGGTTAAACGGCGTACATGGTGGTGTCATGCCCATGACTGATTTTTCATGCCTATAAAAAATAAGCCATGGGTGTGACTAAAATGCTCACATCCATGACTTTTATATCATGGTCACGAGTCATTTCTAGCACTCTTCATCTTGATGTTTTCAACATATACTCATTATCTTCATACATTTTCTTGTCTCGTCTTACTCTAATCCTTCTCATTCTTGCTCCATGAAGACAAGTGATCGTGAATCTCCAAAAAAATGGCTCAAATATTGTGCTTTTGACTCATTTTAGCTCTTTTTCTTCTAAATTGTACCTAAAACCAAATATGAACTAAAGTGAATGTCTTAAGCATATCATATCATTAATCAATAAGTGTTATAGAATAAATGTATAATCAATTAAGCACATATCAATGCCTAAATCACATAAGTATTTAGATAGCTCTAATTTACCAACCACAAAGGGTATAGTAAAACTCCCTAGATCTGTTAACTATGAGGATAAATGGTTGGCTATTAAGGAGCTGCAACTTTCCATTATGGTTACCATTTGATTGTCATCCCAAGTCTGCTTATTTGATAATATGTCTTTGAGAAACTTTGCATACGTGGGTGTGCTTTTCAAAGCTTCCACAAAGGGCAATGTAATTGCAATTTCTTTATCTTTTCCACGAATGTTGCAATTATGTATATAATTTTTTCTTCAAAATTCTTTATGGGGATGGTATTTTCGGTGGGTAAGGTAGAGGAGGAACATAGGTGGGGTCCTTATTCTTCACTTCATACATTTTCTTCTTCTTTTGGTCTTTTACAGAGTGGGGTTTAGTTTGTTTTTTCACTTGTTCTTCTAGCTCTTTCCTACTCCCAAGAGTGATAGCCTTAAATTGCTCTCTTGGATTTACTTCCATGTTACTCGGAATGTAATAGCCTATTCCTACAGTTAGGAATTTATCTGCTCTATAAAGTCATATGAGTCATATCATATAAGAATACATGAAGTGCATTTCATTTACATGCAACATATTCACAGACTTAAATGAGTTATGATTTAGTACATATTGCAAAGATAGTTTATGCACTCAATTGATTTATTCCAGAGTATAAAATAGTTTAAATGTTTATGATGTAATTTCGTGATTATGAATTGATCATGTCTTGAATTTTGGATTGATGGACTACAATTAGTGAATTGGAATCCTTGTCATAATTAGGTGATTGATGAAGTGTTATGTGTATCTAGTCTAGGAAAAATATTAATTGGCAAGACTAAATTGATACATGTAAATTTAGGATTACTAGACCTATTGAATAGTGACACATGGCATCAATAATAGAGTGACAAATGGCTTGAATCCATGGGTGACAGATGGTGGTATAGTTGAATGACACATGGCCTAGTGATTAAATGACAAGTGGACTAGTTATAGAATGACATTTGGTAGTGTAAGACACATAACAAGGCTCTCTATTTGATAAGTGGCATGACATGTGTCCACCTTCTCCTTCACACACCTACACCCATGATTTTCACACTTGAAAGACCACCCTCTTTCATGTTTTCGGTTAGATGCTCTCTTCCTCTTATCCTCACCATCGACACAACCTCCATAACCTTGAATTTTGCCAAAATTTATGTACCTTCATCTTATAAATTGAAATTGTTTAATCCCATCTTGTTCTTAATGTATGTTTAATGTTTGGGAGGCTTGCTTAGCTTGGTGATTGAGGAAATCTTGAGACAAACAAGTAAGTATTTGATTACCTTATTGAGTTATATGTGAGCATAACATCCATAAAGATTGGTTAGGGATGAATTGAGATGAATTATGCTGAGATGTGCTGGAGCTTGATGAATGAATGTATAGTTTCTTTTTTGTTTTTTATGCTTGAAAATAATGGATTATATGAATGGTTTAAGATGATATTTGAAGTGTAAATGATGATGTAGCTATGCAAAAAAATAGTTATATTTAGAGTGTTTCAGAAATTGATAAGTTAGGGCTATATGTATGAAGTTGAATGATAGTTCTGTTTTGGTTATGATATGTGAAAGACTATGATTTATGAGTTATCAATTTAATGATTTTTTGGCTTGGAATTGGTGATGAAATTGATGAGGAAATGAAGTATAATTTAGGATAATTGAGGTATGATCAATAGATTAGTATGATGGTGTTAAAATTTGGAAATAGATTGAAGGAAAGGGATGGTGAATGTCCAGCCATTCCACGATCGTGAGAAGGTACCCACGATCATGGGAAATGCCCTAGAGAAGAAAAGTTTCTGATTGTTGAACCAACTAAGGATAAGTTACTTTATTTTAGTGTATTTGGATTTGATTAAGGTTTGAAATGAACCAAGATAGTTATTTGATTGATTGATTAAGGGTTTGATAAGTTTAAGGTGATAATTGATGTTAGAATTAAAGAATGGATTGTTTGATATCAATGCATATAAATTTGGGAAGTATGAGTTGTTAAAGAAATGAAGGTGTTCTTATGAATGCAAATGTGATGCAAAAGATATAAGTCATGAATTAGGTATGATTGAATGAGAATTTGGAAAGTTGTGTGAGTATGGAATGTTAAAAAAAGACGGATAAATGTATGATTGAATGAATTTAGAGTAATCGAGATTTCTTAAGGCATTGATCTAATCGCCAATAAGTTATGTACAAGATATGACGAATGAATGAGCAAGATTTATGAATAAGGTTACATACCCGGATAGTCAATTGAGCATGCATTAAATATGACACATCTACA
Organism: Erythroxylum panamense; assembly: GCA_027123425.1. NCBI lineage: Eukaryota > Viridiplantae > Streptophyta > Magnoliopsida > Malpighiales > Erythroxylaceae > Erythroxylum > Erythroxylum panamense. The sequence goes on along the minus strand of JAOTIZ010000005.1, from coordinate 19,433,576 downwards.
TACATATGATTCAATGTTCATTTGATTGAAAAATTTAGTGATATGTGAACTATGTGTGTCTTGCATGATATAGAAACGCAAATTCATTGACAACATCCAAATAGTTTTGGATCATCAAGGCAATAGCTTACTGTGAGTCAACCTAAATGTTCTCTCAGTATAATCTAGTTACTTTATTTAAAATTCAGTTATTGAATTACTATTTATGTGATTGCGATAATTTTGGACCATCAATTATCTGAGGAGATTGATAATCAGGAATGTATTGGAAGTATTTTATAAATGTATTGGAAGTGTTTATTAAGCTCACTTATAAATTCAAGTCAAGAAAATTTTGATTCTTGTGAATCTGGCTAAATTAAGGAAGGTTTTATTAGTTCCATGTGAATATGAACGAACTCACCATTGTAAAAATATTATAATTTTCTTATATAGAATGGATTTGTATATAAAAAAAGTATCTAATTTAACATAAGATTTAAAAGTGTATCTAATTATAGATACACTATAACGAATAATTGGTTAGCGTAAATCAATTCATCTCCCAATACTTTTATCTAAATAATATATGTAAATTAACAGATGCTATGTGTAAGAGTGGAACGCATAGGAGCGCATGTTGCATCTTTGGGTATTAAGAACAAGAAGAAAAATCCCGATAACTAGTTTCCAGGTTGCAACAATTGTGATTCCAACACATAGCTTGCCTTCCTCCCGATAACTAGTTTCCAGGTTGCAACAATTGTGATTCCAACACATAGCTTGCCTTCCCATAATATGAGGCAGCTGCAGGTATGCTGCTTTTCCACACTAATATTGAACACCATCAAACTAGTACTTGCTGATCTTTTTTGTCTTGCGCCCACCACATGTACAAGAGCTTTGTATGTCGGTGACCGTCCTCTGAAGTTAAAACCGTCGACTTTGGGATGAGATCCTCCGTTGTGTGGATAAGATCCTCTGCCACGGAGTTGGCACAGAGGATCTCATCCGGTCGACTTTCGTCATCTACCTGCACAAGAACACAACTTGGGACTTCAAAGCTTTATGGCTCACAATACAAATCTCGTCTCTATAGGCCTCTATCGGTCAATGGACAAGTAGCTTTTCTTTTCAAGCTGCTGATGTTTGCAGAAGCGAACTACGAGGAAATTGATGTATTAATCGGTAAGGGTTAACTGTTTCAGCCATATTTTCGTTGCAGAATCCTATCCGATGGAGTCCTAATAGACTATTCAAATCCCACTATCTGTTTAACTTTAGTAATCCCATTTACTGCAACTTCAATGCAATAGTTGCAATGACAATAAATAAAAATCGCCTGTATAATATTTCTGCTTTTATGAGTTGATTAATCAGAAAAAGAATAAACTGAACAACATTAACAGCTACAAAATCATGTAAACAACAACCAGGTCAGCTTGAGCCACTTTAGGCATTGAATTGCTGGGGTTATTTAAGATTGAAGGACAATAATCTTCAAGTCGAGTGTTATCTGTTGCTTTTTATTCTGTATCCCCGAAGCTCTCACTTGTTAGCCACAGTTTCTTTTGGATGATGAACACCACCTCATCGTCTTCTTGCTCTGAATCCCGTTCTGCATCAGCTGTTGCCACCGCTTCCCAGTGTAAAGCTGATATATATTTCCTTATGAGATCAACTATGGGTGGCTTATCCCGAACAATGACGAAGCCTGTTGGCCTCAGGATTCGGTCCATCTCAATCAAGAGGTCCTCGGAACTACAATCTTTCTTTTGCAGGTCTGAGAAAATGTTCCAAGCATGGATAAGATCGTAAGTTCTTGGATAGGTTGAATAGGACTCGCACCTGTCAGGAAAAGAAAATTCTTTTTTATACCAAGACAGTCACCGTTTTAATGGTGCTTTTCCTTTCCAATCAACAATCCTGAAACTGCATCATTTTTGTACTAATTTGTGACCAAGATATAAGGTTGATCACTTGAAAGTTTTTCTTCCCTATTTCCCCATATAGCAGCTGAAAAATCCAGAAAATCTATTCTCTTGTAAGGCTCTGAGTAGTGCCATTGCTGAATTCTAGAAGTGAATGTTAGAAGAGGCGCAGCATTCCAGAAGTTTCACATTCTAACAGTAGTTCTGTGCACCTTTTGATCTGATATCTTGTTGAAATGGGCTTTATCATTTTGAAAATTTTTCATTATAATTGACATGTATGCTTTTAAACCAACTGCTGCTGAAGTTTGATTGCACTTACCAGCTGTGAACCGAGCCTATCAGGCCTCTGTCATATATTATCTTGAGAGTGTTTGGACCATCTTCAGGCACAACATTCATTACCCAAACATCTCTGTCCTTCAGAGCAGCTGCAAATGATCCTAGGTTTGCCTTCATGTCCATCAAATTCCTCACTGTATCTGGCTCGGTCTTTGGACTTAATAAATTCCAGTAATTATCGACCCTTCGCTGCCAAATTTCCTGCAAAGTAAACTATGTCAATGACTAGATACTTACCTGCACTAGTGGAGATATATGAAGATTGGATCTCCTTGTAAGGTTACCGTATCTTTTTCAAACATTTCATTAGTATAGCCCAAGTCAGCTAGCCGAGGAGGTGGTGTAGTCAATCGAGCAGGCCATGGAGCCAATCCACTTCCACTTGCTTTATGGTCATCTGATGATAGGAACAAAACAATCAAATAAAATTTGTGAAAGCAGATCAGAACTTCATATTTTGATGCTGAAATCTTGAAAAGGAGAAGCAAGTTCTTAATAAATCACTAATGTACCAACAGATTCCTAAGTGCTCACGTTCAGAATATGGAGTGATGCAAGCTTCCATTTTCACATCCCACACTGCATCTGGATTGTCGTCAGATTGGCAGAGAGGAGGCTGAGTTCCAGGTTCCCTTTCCATGTAACAGTCATTTGTCAGTGGTTTAACCCAGATAACTGTTTGGTCCCTTTTAGTAGCTATTTTCCAACACATTCTTTCCACAAGGGCACTCATTTCTCTCCATATCCGTAAATCTTCTTCATCCTGGGCATAGGCCTCGGGGGAGGAGTAGGCAAAATAGCCTCCTGGTCTCAGTAATCGATCAAGCTCAAGAAGAAGAATTCCATTTCTTTGAAGCCAATCAATCCTACATCGAGAACAATGTGCAAATTCGAAAGATCTACTTGGATAAGGTAGTCTTTCCGTCCCCAAAACACCAAGATATGCCGGGATTCCTCTCTCTAAGGCAAACTGTATTTGGTTTTGATGAACATCATTGGGTGCTAATGACATTGCAATAATATCTGAAGAGAGCAGAGATCCCCCGAAACTAGCAACTCCACAACCAACATCAAGAACGGTCCGAATCCTTCCCATATTGTTTAAATTATTATTTGGGAATTTCAGCATCTGTCAGTTGGGAATGAAAAAAAAAATCATGATTATGGATTATTTGGACCGTCAGCATTTGTTGGTTCCAGGAGTCAGGAGTCATGCATCAACATAGAATGAGTTGAGGAACTTACATTTGCCATTGCGGCAATATATTTGGCAGCTCCATGATGGAAATGAGTTCCTCCTCCAGGAAAAGCAATCTTGTCTCCTTTAACAATCATCCAGTTCTGATCAGATTTCTCCGTTGCAAGGTGGGTGTGAGGTATGTTTGCTTTCCAAACCTCATCTCTACTTTTAGGCCACTTGATTGGTACCTTTTTCCCATGAAAACTAGCAAATCATATGTCTATACGACAAATGCAGCTCTAATCAATCTATCAACTGTTAAATATTGAAAAAGGACTCACTCTGTATCCCGCTGGAGGAGGTATGAGGCAATTGAAGCGCCTTTCAGGCTGAGGGCAATGTCTCTCATAGTGTTCCATTAGTGCTAGATCCAGCTTCAACCTTGTCTGGTATATTAAATTCCTATCTAGGCAAGGAATCAGCTCTGAAAGCCTGTCATCACAAACCTTCACCATTGGAAAGAGAGGCAACAGAGACAGAACATACATCAGCTCAATAG
>JAOTIZ010000005.1:19418988-19429485 GCA_027123425.1 Erythroxylum panamense | reverse complement strand
TGCGGACTTGTAACCTGCATAACCCATTTATGCAATACGTTGCACACACATTAATAATTTTGCACAATTATAATCATCGATACACATATATGTACGATGCATGTTCATGACTATCCTGGTATAAACCTATAAATTTTATCTCAAAAACCATTCCAATATCACAGCTCAAGTACGCCTAGGGTTTAGCAGCACTAAAATCCTTAAACTCGCAATTTATGTTTATTGCAATTTTTCTAAACAAAACTTTCGGCTCTACTACTCCCGATCGATAAACCAGTCCACATAGGGTAACCTAGGAAACCTCTCCTTGATAGAAAAATTCCTCTATGCATTAGGAATCCATAGACATTAAAATCACTCAATTCGGATCCCTATAGGTCTAAGTATTGCTAAAACACGGACAAGAAAAATAATCGCCCGGTCCTCTCACTTTGACTTAATCAATCAATGTCAATTTCATCTCCAAAAATTCATAATTTTACATAGAAATGAAATTAAATATCTCACGAATCCGATGCCTAAAAAATCAGGTCAATCGGAGTTCGGATGAAAAAGTTATGCACAAAAGACTAGGAAAGGGTCATATTAAAACATAAACAATTAAAAAAATCAAAAATCCTAGCTCGCACTGGTGAGCGGACGCGGGATCTTGTGATCGCGAGCCCGTCTCCTAGCGAGGCGGTCACCGTCACGAGACCGTCGACTCGCGAGGCTCGCCCTCACGAGCGCTCGCCCTCACAAACGTTCGCGAGAGCTCGCCCTCGCAAGTGCGAGCTCCTGCCTATATATATATATATATATATAACCACTTATTTTCCCTCTCTTCTTTCCCAATGCCTAACTTTTCACACAACTGTCCAAAATTGACAAATTGGGTCTCATTGGAAAGATCACAAAAAACCCTACAAGTTATATGAAGGACTCACAAACCAATTTCACCCTTAATGGTATCAAAAATGCAATCAAAATTTCTGCCAAATCGCAAATTTCCAAAACAATACAATATTTTCTAAAAATCATATCTTCCCGTTCCCTTTGCCAAAAATTCCAAGCTTTATATCAAAAGAAAGAACAGAACATATTCTACAACTTTCATGAATAACTTGGAAGCAAATTCAACCTCTAAACAGTCAATTGCTCAATCAAAGATTCTGCCAATATAAGTGTCATTCTCAACAGTAACACAATCTTCTAAAAATCATAACTTCTTATCCCCTTAGCTAAAAATTCCATACTTTATATCAATGGAAATCTCAGAAAACATGCTACAATTTTCATGCAGGACTTAGAAGCAAATTCCACCTCTAAAGAGGTCAATTTCCTATATGATTGTAGCTGCCCTGTTTTCATATTATTAAACATCACCTAAACCATAACCAAAACTTTAAAATTCATAACTTACAATTCCTACATCCATAAATAGCATGTCATACATAATTAAAAAGCTAAAACAATCCTCTATAACTTTCAATAAGGTCACTTGAGCCAAAACAAATCATAACAGTCCAGAATTGGCTCCAAACCACAGAAATCGTAAATTCATACCTAGAAACTTTTCATATACCAAACATCTTCATACTTTACAATACTATCTGAAAATTAACAGGTCATAACTTTCAACCTCAAAATAAAAAAAATATCATACTTAGTGGCGATAGAAATCTAACAAAAAAATCTTCAATTTTCATGGAGACCAATTTCACAAAATCTATCTACTTTAGCTTAGAAAAATTTTCCAAAGTTTCAGGTCACAAATCTCTAAATGCTATAATTACCACTATTCACCCTGCACATTTATCTCACTTTCAAAGCAAAATTCAAAACCCTTAAAGCCACAATTGAACAGAACGTCCTTCATAAGAATTCTACCCAAACTTCTCAAGTTTAATTCAAGTCAAACCTTATCTCAATAGCATAATCATATCAAAAGTTATGACTCAAAAATTGAAACATACTCACATTCCATTTTCCAGCTTTTACATCTAACTCTACTCCTATCAGTCCAATACCATGTCTACACCCATAAGCATCCAATTTAAGCACTAATTCAGCCAAAATTTGATCAAGACCTTCACTTGAACACTTAGCCACAAAATGGCAGTACACACACACAATTTTCTTTCTTTATTAATCACTCATCTAACATCTATAAAATCAATCCAAAACACACAATTCATCAATACTACACATGCTATATCCTTCATCCTTACACAAACGTGCATTTATACCCATACAATCAAATCATAAGTTCCATGAAATCAATGCTCAAGACATCACAATTAATGCATCAATTACCAATTTAAGAATATAAAACATAAATCTTACCTAACAAGCTTCCACTTTCTTCAATTCTCCAAACTTTTCACCAATTTTCTACCTTCCTCCCAACACCATACGATCATCACCATCACAAGGCTTAGGTTTGGATTTTTAATGACCAAAAGAAGAGCAAGCTAAGAGGAAAAGATGGTAGAAAAGATGAGCAAAAGCATCCAAGAAGAAGAAGGAGACCAACGAAGAAGATGGGAGAAGGAGAGGCTACGTATGAGAGAAGAAATGTTCCATCTAAAATCACCTATCACCTTTAACCCTTTCCCATGTAAAGTATCGTAAATGGTTAAATGAAAGACCAAAATGTGGTCTTTCATTTAACACTTTCGTGGCCTACACATGTGGTGGGGCAAGTGACACATGTCACTTGCCACATGTCAATTTCTTATGCTTCCAATTGGTCCACTTTAGTAACTAGTACATTTGGTCTCCAATTTCTACTCTAAATTTTCCCAAATTCTAATGGCTCGAATTAATAAATCCTAAAATCATATATCTAATTTTTCCAGTGCCATTGGACAGTCATTTCCAGTATCGGAAACCAATCAGTATGGCACTTAACAATTTTTTCGGTCTAGAAATTTTCCCTGAAATTTTTCAGAAAAATTTTTAAAATTCACTAAAAATTCAAAACTCACTAAGGCCTACTCCAATTAAATTTTCAAGCACAAAAATCACACTTTTCACAAAAATCACATTTATGTCCAAATATACCGGGAAATGTCATGAATGCATGTACAGTCATTTACATGTGCAAAATTTACTATTCACTTGTATGTGTATGCATGAACATATTAAGACAATTCTAAGCACTCATAAACTATTCCAAATTACTATTCTACCCTTCCCATCGGTGATGGGATGTTACACTCAGTACCTTTTAATTAGATATATAATGCTTATACATATAAAACCAAAACTCTTTTATTTCATTAATACTAAATATTTTCATTACAAAACTATAACTGGAAGAAAATTAAGTTACATGTAAATACACTTGCTTTCTAGTTTACTATATTTACATAACTCCATATAGTTTGATATGTATTTAGCTATTAATTCAATCATTTAGTATGTGTTTAGGTTAGAATTTTGTTATTTTGTTAATTATTTGTATTTAAGTGTTTTTATGGGTTAGTACAAATCTTTGAGCTTAAATATTATATTTTTAAGGTACCTTGATGTGTTTGTTAATGTTTCAGGGTCAATATCAAAGAACAAAGAGGTTTAAGAGATATTCGGGTCGAAACAACGGCCTACGATCGTTGCACAATAGGCCACGATCATGGTACAAGCTTCATAGTTGGCCTATGATTATGGCCTACATGCCACGATCGTGACAAAGGCTTAAGACATGGGTCATGATCATGACAGAAGAATCAGATGTAGCCCACGATTGTGGCTTGTGTCGGGCAGATGTGCAAACACAAAAAAAATTAAGTTTTGAGGGATTTTTGAACATTTCGAACTTTGGAAAAACCCTAGAACTACTCAGAACACAAAGGATATTTAAAGAACAAGACAAGGATGTAATAGCCCATTCCTACACTTAGAATTTATCTGCTATATGAAGTCATATGAGCCATATCATAATAGAATACATGAAGTGCATTTCATTTACCTGCATCATATTCACAAACATACATGAATTATGATTTAGTACACATTACAAAGATAGTTTATGAACTCAATTGATTTAGTCCGGGGTATGAAAGATTTTAAATGTTTATGTTATGATTGCGTGATTGTGAATTGATCATATCATGAATTATGGTTTGATGGACTACAATTAATGACTTGGAATTTATTTTCCCAATTAGTATTGATGAAGTGTTATGTGCATTTAGTTTAGGAAAAATATTAAAAGGGCAAGATAAAATGATACATGAGAATTTAAGTTGAATGAGCCTATGAGATGGTGACATGTGGCATCAATAATAGAGTGACAAATGGCTTGAATCCATGAGTGACAAATAGTGGTATAGTTGAAGGACACATGGCCTAGTGATTAAATGACAAGTGGACTAGATATGGAATGACAATTGGTACTATAAGAGGATGACACATAACATGGTTCTCAATTTAACAAGTGGCAAGAGATGTGTCAACCTTCTCCCGCACACACCTACACCCACAATTTTCACATTTGAAAGACCACCCTTTTTTATGTTTTTGGTTAGATGCTCTCTTCATCTTCTCCTCACCATCGACACCCTCATATAACCTCCATAACCTTGAATTTTTCTAAAATTTCTATAACCTTTATCTTGTAAATTGAAGCCCTTTAATCCCATCTTGTTTTTAATGTATGTTTGATGCTTGGGAGACTTGTTTAGCTTGTTGATTGAGGAAATCTTGAGACAAACAAGTAAGCATTTGATTACCTTATTGAGTTATATGTGAGCATAACATGCTTAAAGATTGTTTAGGGATGAATTAAGATGAATTGCATGTAAGGTTGAAGATGAGATGTGCTGGAACTTGATGAATGAATGTATGACTTCTATTTTATTTTTTATGCTTGAAAATAGTGGATTATATGGATGGTTTTGGTTAAGATTTGAAGTGTAAATGATGATGAAACTTTGTAGAAAAATGGACATATTGAGAGTGTTCCAGAAAAAGATAAGTTAGGGTTTTATATATAAAGGTAAATGATAGTTCTGTTTTGATTATAATGCATGAATGGATATGATTTATGAGTTATCAATTGAAGGATTTTGAGTTGGAATTGTTGATAGAAATTGATTAGGAAATGAAGGTCAACTTAGATATAATTGAGGTAGGATAATGGATTAGTATGATGGTGTTAAAATTTTGAAAAAAGATTGATGGAAAGGGATGGTGAACCATCTGTTCACCCATTCCATGATCGTGGAAAGGTACCCAAGATTATAAAGGTGAATGATAGTTCTGTTTTGATTATAATGCATGAATGAATATGATTTATGAGTTATCAATTGAAGGATTTTGAGTTGGAATTGGTGATAGAAATTGATTAGGAAATGAAGGACAATTTAGATATAATTGAGGTAGGTTAATATGATGGTGTTAAAATTTTGAAAAAAGATTGAAGGAAAGGGATGGTGAACCATCTGTTCACCCATTCCATGATCGTGGAAAGGTACCCACGATTGTGGGAAATGCCCTAGAGAAGAAAAGTTTCTGTTTTGTCTTTCCATAATCGTGGACAGGTAACCACGATTGTGGGAAATTCTTGGGAAGTGAAAAAACTTTGTTTTGTGTGATTGATGAACCAACTAAGGATAAGTTACTTTAGTTCGGTGTATTTGGATTTGATTAAAGTTTTAAACGAACCTAGAAGGTTATTTGATTGATTGATTAAGGGTTTGTTAAGTTTAAGTTGATAAATGATGTTAAAATTTAGGAATGGAATGTTTGATATCAATGCATATGAATTTAGGAAGTATGAGTTGTTAAAGACATGTAGGTGTTCTTATGAATACAAACGTGATGCAAGGTATATAAGTCATGAATTAGGTATGATTGGATGAAAATTGGGAAGTTATGTAAGTATGGAATGTTAGGAAGTGTTAGATAAACCTTTGATTGAATGAATTTAAAGTAATCAAGATGTCTTAAGGCATTGATCTAATCACCAATAAGTTACAAACTATAATAAATGAATTAGGAAGATTTGTGAATAAGGATACATACCTAGGTAAAATTAATAGAGCATGCATTGAACATGATTCATATACATGTGTATGATTGAGTATTCATTTGATTAAACAAGTTAGTAATGTATACATCTGTGTGTATTGCATGATAAAGAAGCACAAATTGACTGACCACATCCAGACATTATCGGATCATTGAGGCAATATTTATCTAGAGCTTACTGTGAGTCAACCTAGATGTTCCCTCACCACAATCTAGTTGCTATGTTTAAAATTCAGTTATTGAATTACGACTCATATGATTGTGATAATTCCAAACCATCAATTATCTGAGGAGAATGATATTTAGGAGCATATTAGAAGTGTTTCGTAAATGTATATGAATATGGAAATGTATGTTCTCAACTGAATGTTGAATACCGGACTTAGATCTGAAGAATGTGATATATGACTGGAATATATCGAATGTGAAATAATAAATGCATCATATGTGAATTGTTGCATCTCACTAGATTGAAATGCATGAACATATAAAGGAGTTATGACTGGAGTGACCCAAGTGAAAAAAAGTTTAAAGCTTAGAAATGTGTTTACATCTATATCTTTACATGTGTTCATGAGATTGATTGCAAATAAATGTTGAATTGTGTTGATGATAAGAATAATTGAGACAAATGATTGGATTGTTCTAAAATGACTATACGAAGTCTTTGTATTTATGATAAGCTTGTTGAAGTATGATGAGTAATGCGATATATATATGAGATTTGAATTTGGATGAGGTGTTATACTAATTGAACTGTGTTTTATACATAAGATATTTTTGTTCCATTTGAGTGAGCACATCAATGACGGTTCACTCACTGAGTTCACAAACTCATCAAAATTGCAACGTTAATTTTCAAGTATCGGAATAACTTAGCTTCTAATGTAATCTAGTAGCAATCTAGTATTGGCAATTTTGGAATAAGAAATGGCATAAAGGACACTCAACTAACACTAAAGAGTAAAGAAAGGATATTTTGGCTTAACATTCCACTTCATATAGAATGTCTTGTAAAAAGTAGCAAACTCTTAGATGTTGTTGTTAATGTATATATGTAGATTAATGTTCATGTTTAAGAATAAAATGGGAAGTTTTGATCTTCCGAAATACTTGTATTATGTATGATGCCTTAATAAGTGAATGTGATTGCTCTAACATTCCATTCCTATAGGTATATACTCAAATGATCTACGGATGCTTGGGCATATACACTATGGTAGTGGTGTGTTATAAAGGAGGTAGAAGTAGCTTTTGACATTAGCCACCTTAAGAAACCCTGGAGTGAATTCATCAAGAGATTGAGGAAGAGAAGAAGGAAGAGAGAAGAAGAGAAGAGGCTGACTCGACCTATTCCCAAATCAGGAGGTTTCCTGATGTTACTACCTCCTGTCCTCCATTTCCTATTTATTTTCAATTTTTTCATTGTATATGATTGGATTGAATAGTTGATGATAGGATCTAAATGTTGAGGATATTCTAAACTCACCTTCGGAGATTTATCTTTGAATTAATGAAATCTGATTGTTTATGTGTTATTTAGATTTATTGTGATTTAATTCTACGATTGCATAATTCAATAATAAATTGAGAGGGTGAATTAGATGAAAAATGATTAAATTGGGATAACGAGGGTTAGGTGATTTAATATAACAATAATTAAAGCAAATCAGTAAACTGTTCGAAGAGAGATCTTGTATAGGTTTTTTAATAGTTTATTAGAGAACTTCGAAACTAATTAGGATTTTGGATATGTTGTTAATTAAAAGATTGCAACTTCCATAATCTAAGTAGGGTTTATGATTTAAGGTTAATGGTTATAACTCGAGAGAGAGTAATTAACCTTAGGTTGTCTATAACCAATAATCCAGTAATTCCTAATTAATTAGGTTAGCATTAAGGACAGGTAAAATTCCCTTTCTCTCAATTGGTAATTTCCTTAGGTTGACTCTTGGGAATGTGTTGCAAATGTTGAATAATTAATATTTTCATTCAGTTTTTAATTTGATTGATTAAATTAAATTCTTGTTTTTAGTTTCGTGCGATTTGAATTTTTGTATTTGTTATTGGTCTTAGATTTTAAGATTAGATTATCGCTCCTCATAGGGTTGACACCTTAGGTACTATACTAATGAATCGTGTGCTTGTAGATTATCAAGGGTTATTAATTCAAACTTACACTCTTCAAACACCCGATCAATAATTGATATCTTTTACTATTATTTGGGAAAATTGTTTTTTCCATTGTTTGTTTTTATAGTCTAGTGCTCTTTATTTTGCTAGAGAACAAGCATAGTTTAAGTGTGGGGGAATTATTGTATCTAGTTTCTATTGCTTTTAATTGACTTCATATCTTGATTTTGGTTACAAATTCTTGTAAGTTGATCCAAATTAGAGATAAATTGAACAAAAATGGTGTGAATATTATATGCATGTTGATTACATTAATTTGTTAATTTTTCTAGAAAAATTAAAGTTCATGTTACTTTGCAATATATATATATATATATAACAAATAAGATGTCACCACCTACTGTGCATATGGTGGTGACAATTGATCACCACTTGCATGGTGGTGACTAAAGAGTCACCATTACACATAAAGCGGTGACTAATTAGTCACCACCATACCATCGTGCATAAGGTGGTGACTAATGAATCACCACCATGCGTTGGGTGATGATCTTTAGTCACCATCATGCATTAGGTGATGATCTTTAGCCACCACCGTGCATACACGAGGGTGACTAGCCCTTACAGGGGTGGCAAACATAGTCACCCTCATGCAAATTCTCATTCACTATGTTTGTTTTATTACCTGCTAGTTGTAGACTGGGGGGGCTGTACAAAAAGCTAAACCTAGACAAGACTACATATAGAAGGATAGGAGTGATGCAACTCACCAAGGAAATGGAGACTTGAGGATGCCAATGGATCTAATTACAAGGTCACGCTCCAACAAGCTCAAGGCATAATTTCATATTTATGCACAAGCTTTTGTTTCACAAGAACTTTAAGAAGTTTTGTTGATCAAGCTTGGGGAAGAGTTTAAGGAGACGCCTAAGTGTGTGTGCACATTGGAGACATCAAACCAAGAGGGCTAACGCTTAACCAATTTTCACAAACACAAGTCTAATCAATCGGCTTAGGCTTGTTTTATCTTGTAAAGGGTGTGTGGACTTCTTTTGGGCTTTGTTATGGGATGATTTGTGATAAGTTTGCATGTGCTTCAATAAAAAAGTCATGTGCATGTTTTATTTGAAGGAACCAAATGTGTGGGCCTAGCTTAAAAACCCAATCCAACCCTCTTAAGTTAGCCTTCTATGTTTCCTATTTCCTTATCCTATTTAGACTTAGATTAGTCAATTTTAATTAGTTTTGAAGCCCAAATCTATGTGGGATTTGTTCTTAGGCAGATTTGTTTCAAGAAAGCCTTTCTTGATGTTTTGGGCCTTCTTTAGGGCTTTTAGGTTATCTTTGTTAGGGTTTGTATTGCACAAGGGTATTTAAACCCTTGCTTTATGTGTGAACAAGAAGATGAGAGGTTAATAAAAATTGGAAAGCATTCTTCAAGAGAGAATTCAGATTCTTGCTTGTTTTACCTTAATAATTGATTCAACTTTTCAAGCTCGAACTTATGGCATTAATTCAATTCTTGCAATATTTATACTCTTTTATACCAATTGCTTACTATTTTAGGGGTGAAGGGTCTAGTTAGATTGATTAAATTTAGGTTTAGGAACAATCATTAAAACGGAGGTGATCTAGACGTTGACTCTAGGTTGTTGCCATATCGTCTTTAGTATCAGGGCCTAGGTTTTAAATTCAATCATTATCTTTAATTTTCTGTTTGTTCTTGATTATTATAGTTAGTTCATCATTCAAATTCCAAAAAAATCAAGATTAATCAAGAATTCATCCAGATTGTGAATCTTTGTGTATTTCAGTTGATTTGCTTGTAAGATTCATCAAGATTGCTAATTTTTACATCAAGATTCATCTTTATAATTCAAGGTTCACTCTATTAAGTCAAGAATTCTTTAATTTCATTTCTTTATTATTCAAGATTCTGCAAGAACTCATCCTTCATTCAAGAAATTCATCAAGAATTGCTTTCTTGTAGCAAGAAGTTTCAAGAATTATTTTCTTGCACTCAAAACATGTGTCTTTGATATAATTACTTATCTTTCAAATCTTGAGTTATTGGGAAAGATTTGAGCGTTCTTGTCAATTCAGGTTTAGGGTTAAGTTTAATTCCTACTTTTGTCTTTTCTTGCACTCTTTGGTTTTCTTTGTTATTTGCTGTCCATTTTTGTTTCCATTACACTTGAATTGAGTAATCTTGTTAGACCCTGAATTTTTCTTGGAAATTAGAAGTCTTAAATGAAATTAAATGAGGAATTTGTGGTGATTTATTCATGTGCAAAGAAAAAGAAAAATTCTTGAATTTGAATGATATGCAAGATTTGGTAGGTGAATGTA
>JAOTIZ010000005.1:19397568-19410369 GCA_027123425.1 Erythroxylum panamense | reverse complement strand
AATGAAAATGTATGTGACGTTTCTGAATATGTTATTGTGCAATGTTATGTGAATTGTTGTATATGCATGAGTTGGGTAAACCATCGATGATGGTTTCTCGCTGAGTTCGCAAACTCACCCAACATTGCAATTATTTTTTTCAGGATTTGAAGAGTACCCCGTTAGACAAACGGGAGTATGTCTACTGCATGAAAGCCAGAGTTAGAGGTCGGGATCAGTTCACGTCTGCATTAGTGTTGTTTTGTTCTTGTGTAAATTTGTATTTCCGCGGAATAATGCTTTTATTTTAGTGGGTCCCATTTAGCTAATGTTGTATTTGTAATGTGATTACTGAAAGTGTTAAACACTGTCGAGTGCCTTCCTTATGACTGAACTTGTATTATAATCGAAAAGGATTTCAAACTATAGCGGGCCCAAATCGTTTACTGAATTCCGCGCATGCGATTGTTCCAAAAATGTTTAAAAATATTATACTGAGTTTTTGGACTGTAATTGAGTGCTCTAGCATACCGCCCTCGTGAGGCACGGGTTCGGATATCACTCTCGATGTCGAGTTTGGGTCTTGCAGGAGTAGGATGCTATAATTATGTTATTTCTATCTAACTTAGTACTAAATATAATAAACAAAGGTAATTTATACTTATAACAAAATATAGATGTACAAAAAAACAAGTATTAGTTATATGTCATGACTACTAAATAAGAATAGGAATTTAATAATATATTTTATTACTCTTACTATGTTATTTGAAACAATACCCTCACTACTATTCAAAAAGATTACCCTAATCTCTCTAGTTGGTTAGGAGTATATTTAAATTTAGTTGACCTTAGTTACTCAACGAACCAACTAATCTTAAATTAGGTAAATAACATCCTTATCATTCATATCTCATGTGACTCTTAGATCTATTAGCTGATAACTCTTGCCCAAGCATATCTTATATGTTATTCCTCACCTTTCCTCTAAATTTATATAATCATGAGTCACTCATCCAAATTATACAAATTTAGTTAAATATGACCTATTAATTTAAGACGAAATATATTTGAGATAAAGGAACCTTGAATCACTTAACAATTACAATAAGTAGACTTTGATTTCATTCTTAAATAATGGAAAGCAACAATCACATTCTAAAAATGTACTTATTATTTTAATAAGGGATTTAATGTCAAATAGTCTTATCAAATATAAATTATATGTCATAATATCACATACATAAAATATGCAATTTAACATACATCAAATATATATCAAACATATGAACAAAGCATACAATTTCTCATGCCAATATAATCAAATTTGCAAGCATGAAATATCAAACTTTGTATAACTCTAGTTATTGATTTTCATAATCTAAAATAATATTTTTCAACTCTTTGGATAATCAAATTAGATTGAACCTATTGATTCCTAAATAAATTAAATTCATATTCTAAATAGAAATTTAATTTGATTTGAAAGCAATTTTCATATTCATTTGGAAACTATTTTGAACTATATTGACTCCTTCTGTAAAATTAAATGAAAATAATTTTCAATAAATTATGCTTCGTACTCATTATAATTTAGAAAAACTCATTTTTCAAAATTTAAGAAGACATTCTAATCTAATTAGAAACAATTTCTAATCTAATCAGAAATTACTTTTTATTAATAAAAATATTTTCTAATATTTAAAAACTTCTTTACAATTATATTCAATTAAGAAAGTCCTTTATATTATTTATTTAAAGCTCATTTTTCTTAAATTAATAAATGTAAACATCTTTTCAAATTTAATCAAGAAAAACCCTTTTCTAACAAAATAAAAAGAATTCATAAATAAAGAAATAATTTCTTTATAAATAGAATAATAATTCTCTAAATAAATAAAATTGTTTAATTTACCTCAATCAAATTGAAATAAATAAATTTAATTAAGAAACACCATTCTTAATTGCTTAAGAAAATATTTTTATTAATTTTAAAAAGTTTAATTAATTAATTTCAATCTAACTTAAATGAAATTAATTTTTTGCTAGAAATAAGTTTTCTAAATTTCAAGTAGGGATCAATATAATTATTAATCTTAATCAAACTAAGAAATTTTTGAAATTAAGACCTTATCTTAATTAATATAATCTCATTATATTAACTTATTTAACATAATCTAATTATGAAAAATAATCATTCTAAATCTTTGCTTTATTCTAATTATTAATTGAATAACTGATTTAATTCAATAATTCAACTCTTTGAAATTTTAAATTAAATTATAAAATATTTCTAATAAAAATAATCCTTTGAAAATATTTTTCTAACTTTTAGAAAAACACTTTTTCAAATTTATTAGGACTTTAATTCAATTTAATCTCAATCAAATTAATTTAATTAAAAATAAGGCCTAGAAACATATAAAAACTGAAAAAGTGTGCGAACTATCTGACACGTATACTACACGCGTTAGAGCATTTTTAGTACACGCTTGCCAGCATCGTCTGCCCACCACTATCTCTTGGCCCTTATGTTTTGGATATCGGGTTTTCTTTGCATTCCGGCACTGCCTCCCAACACCGTGTTTCTTTTGTTGGAGTTCCTTCCAATCGCTCCATACTTTTCGTCTTCTAGACGTCTTGCTTCTCTTCTAGACGATTTCTCAATCACTTTTTAGGCGATTTCACCATTCGCCGGTGGCGAGATAGTCATCGTCTTTATCGTCAGAAGCAGCTTCACTCTACGGTGGTTCTAGAAGTAGCTTTACTAGTGGCTTGCACCGCCGTTGGTGAAGACCCATTACTCAGCTAAATAACAAAACACAATCACACAACCCAAATCCAGAAACAATGCACACACAAACCAAAAATCCACAACGTAGCTAAGGGACATGCAACTTTAAGTTTTCATATCCATGAAATATGTCAAGAAGCAGATTCTGTTTCGAGAAACAAAGAACATATTAGAGGCAACATATTAGGGACAAAATATTCAGAATAATTACAAAAAGGGAGCATAACACCTATGAGGCGTGTTAATTGGGTACTAAAAAGCTTAAGCAATCACGTGGGCGGTGGTGTTTTTAGAAAACTCAAAACAAAGCAATTGTTTTTAATTTGTAGATGACAAATTAAAAGTTAAAACTAATTGATAGTTTTAAATTTTAACTTTATCAAATAAATATCAATTAAGCAAATTTAATCAAATTATAGAATTAAAAGTCACTTTGGTACTATTTTGAAAAATTGAGACAAGATCTGATCGCGTGTACAATAGAATAATAATAATACTTTTCATGTGATTTTTTAAAATTTAATATCACTTAAATTATATAAAATGATTAACACATAAATCATAATAAAGCATGATCGTAATTCTTACCTTATTCTAATACTAGATCTTTTTTCTTATCATTTTCCTTCGTTATAAATGAGAAATTGAGAGGAGGGACGATGATCAGCAACTCCCACTCTCTTTATATACTAGATTATCTTATTCATATAAGGTAAGTTACAATTATAATCCCTAAAAATCCTCTTAATTAAATCATAATCATAATCTCTAAAAACACTTTTAATCAAATCATAATCTTTAACACTACCCCTTAAGTTGGAGCATATATATTATAAGCATCAAGCATGTTACACATTTGTGATACACAGCTTCCAACCAAAGACTTGGTGAATAGATTAGCTAACTAGTCCTCAGGCTTCATATGAATGGTTTTTATCACATATTGTTGCACCTTCTCTCTGACAAAGTGATAGACTAACTCAATATTCTTTGTTCTTCCTTGAAAAACTAGAATAGCAACAATATAAATGGTCGCTCAATTATCACACATTAGCTCTATATGTTGAGTTTGCTGAAATCCAAGTTCATGCAGCATACGGTTTACCTAGACAAGTTCTTGGGCTGTATATCATAGCTTTATATTCTGATTCAGGACTTGAACAAGAAACCATTATTTGCTTCTTACTTTTCTATGAAATCTTATTGCTACTAATAAACATGCAATACCCTTTTAGTTGATCATCAATTAGTCCTAGAACAAACCCAATCAGCACACTATAGGCTTGAACTGAACAATGCCCATGGTTCTTATATAAGAGTCCTTTGCTAGGATTGTACTTGAGGTATTTTAAGATTAAAATAGTCGCATTCCAGTGGCTAGTCTGAATGGATTGCATAAATTGACTCACTACACTTGTACTCAATGAAATGTCAAGCTTAGTAATTGTAAGATAGTTTAATTTCCCAATAAGTCTCCTATAATTTCTTAGATCTCTCAAGAATTCTCCCTAGTCTGCATCAAGTTTGATGTTGGGATCATTGGAGAATCCACTAGTTTATGTCCCAATAAGCCAGCTTCTTTTAGGAGATTAAGAAGATAACTTGTATTGGAAGAGACAAATACCATCTTTAGATTTTGTAACTTCGATTCCCAAAAAAATACTTAATAAACCAAGATCTTTTGTTTGCAATTATTATTGCAGGAATTCCTTCAATCTGTGAATTCCATTTTGATCATCACTAGTAATAACAATATCAATAACATATATTATCAATAGAAATTTACCAAATCTTGTGTATAGAATATCGAATGGTCTACTCCACACTACTTGAGACCAAATTTCTTCACAACTAAACTAAACTGTCCAAACCATGCTCTAGAAGATTGCTTTAAACCATATAAATATTTCTTCAATAGGCACACTTTCTCATACTTCCCCTGAGCTACAAACCACAGAGGTTGCTTCATATAGATTGTTTCTTATATAACACTGTGCAGGAGTGTTTTTTTTTGTTAAGTTGATAAAGAGGCCAAAAATAAGTTGTGGCTAAGGAAATAAAGCTATGGACTTTTGCCACTTTTCCCATAAGAGAAAAGGTTTCAAAATAATTAATACCATAGACTTGCATGTATCCTTTAATAATAAGACAAGCCTTGAGTTATTCAATAGATCCATCAGCAAGAGTCTTAATGGTATATACCCATCAACAACCAATAATTAAGGCATCAAAACTAGGAGTAACAAGCTTCTTGGTGTCATCTAACCATAAAACATATATTTCCTTTTGCATAGCATGCTTCCACCCAAGGTTTTGTAGAGCCTCTGTTATACTCATAGGAATAAATGCAGAATCTAGGTTTGATTTGAAAAAAAAAAGGAACAAAAGGAAGTGGGCACATGCTTAGAAGAAATAAAATTAGAAATCAGAAGATTGGTACAAGATCCTTTACCTTTCCTTAAGGCAATAGGAAAGTCTAGGTCACTATTTTATGGATCTAGAGTCAAATTTGGCACTGGAGGAGAGGGACCATTTGGATGGCCATCTACCATTTAATAAGATCATCAAGAATAAACTTGTAAATCTGATCAAGATAGTTGATAAAGATAAGAAGGATCAGAATCTATAGGTGAATTGTATGAACTTTTAAGAAAATTATTCAAATAGTTGTCAAAAAGTAAGGTGAAAAATGATGGAAGCTTTTGGCATCTTGACTTTAAGAGAAAAGTATGTAGTGTTCTTAAAGAATGTCACATCTGCGCATATAAAGAATCTTTTAAATGAGGGGCAGTAATAATGATATCCTTTTTGTGACCCCGAGTAATCGAGGAAGGTACACTTAATAGCTCGTGGAGATAATTTTTCAACTCCTAGTCAGAGTTGGTGGACAAAATAGACAAATCCAAAGATACGAAGTGGAAGAGGAAAAAAAATGGGCATTAGGAAACATAAGGATATAAGGGATCTGACTTTTGAGAGTGGTTATGGGATTTTGTTAATAAGATAGAATGTAGTGAGGACATCATCACTCCAAAACTCCTTGAGAACCATCATCTCAATTATTAAGGTTCAATCAACTTTTATGATATGTTCGATTTTACTTTCAGCAACACCATTTTGTTGTGATATGCAAAAGCAAGAAGATTGGTGAATCATACCAAAATTTTTTATGTAAGTTTTAAAGGATTTAGATAAATATTCTCTAGCATTATCACTTCTGAGGATACAAACAGGATAACCAAATTGAATCTTGATTTTAGAGCAAAAGGATTGGAAAATAGAAAAACAATTTGGAGCATTCTTTCATTAGATATAGCTAAGTCGTTCTAAACCAATCATCAACAAAAAAAAATAAAGTAATAACAATTGAGTTTTGAGGTTACACAAGATGGACCCCAAACATCATAAGAACTAACATAAAAGAGCTTTGGGCTCTATTATTAACTCTAGATGGAAAAGCAACACGATGATATTTTCCAAGTTGATATGACTCACAATCTAGATGGATTTGAGTTTAAATTAGGAATAAGTTTTTTAAATTTTTGGATAGATGGATGACTAAGGCGACTATGGATTTAGAGGGGTTAAGAAACATTTGAGCAGGATGTTGAACAACTTTCAAAATAACAGAAGCTCTAATTTCATACCTCCTCTAATCATCTTTTTTGTCTTCAAATCTTAGATAACAATAGAAAGAGGGGAAAAGGAGACAAAACAATTCAATGATTTGGTTAGTTTACTATCAAACATTAAGTTAAATAAAAATTTTAGACTATAGCGTTGCTAATAACGTCGTTAAAGGAGTAAGAAATGTAGTGTCAACCCCATTTATACGAATAGTGGTACCAATAGCAATAGTAACTTGGTGTGAGTCTAGTATAAGGGTAATTTGATAAAAAAAATTTAGGTTATCCACAATATGGTCAGTGGCTCCTAAATCTATACCCAAGGTATAACAGAGGATGATATACAAGTTATGTGATTACCTAGGTGAGAAAACAACACAACTGGTGTGGTTGTTTGCTCGGCCGCTTAATACTGGAGAAAAGCTGCATATTCTTTTTCAAAAACCACCTTGTTTCCACTTGTTGTGGCATAAACACTAGAAGCCTCCACAATATTAGCAGACTGAGAGGGATTCAGGCACAACTTTTGGTGTGATCCTAACAATAGTCCCAAATATGGCCATCCTTGCCACAATGGTCACATTTCCTTTGGCCTCCTCTGCCTTTTCCTACACGACCACCATAGCCACTATGGTTACTTCGATCTTTATTACCTTTTTCACTATTGTGAATAGCTAGAACAAACTAGTCACCTCTTTTTTATGTTGGTCCCTTCAAGGATTGAGATACTCATGAATATATCTAGAACAAACTAGTCACCTCTTTTTTATGTTGGTCCCTTCAAGGATTGAGATACTCATGAATATATCTCAGCAAGTGATGGAAGTTCAATGCCACTAAATATTTAGGCCCAAATTGGTTCATATTTTGGTCTTAAGCTAGCCAAGTATCTCTTCACGAATAACTCTTCTCTTTCTTTCAAAAGTTTATCCTTATTTGTTGTTATTGGTTGGGCTGTTAAATGTTCTATAAATAGATTCTTAATTTTTGAAAAATGCTTGGTGTGGTTTTTCTCTTTGCTCACACTTGAACAATTCCACTAATAAATCATAGATATAAGTAATGTTACTAAAAAATAAAAGTCTCACATACTCCCATGGCTCCTTTACAGAGTTTAAATGCTGACACAAGTTAGCAATATTTGGCTCCATGGTATTTCAAAGGCTTGTCATTATTTGGATGTCATGTTGTTCCCACTTCTTATACCCATATGACTTAATATTAAGAACTTGATCTGTGAAATGCTCATACCTACCTACCTAGGCTTTTGAGATATACAATGACCACCTTCTCTTAAGCAACATAATTTGGTCCTTTCAATTTTTGATTTGTGATTTGTTGAACCATAATGGGTGGTTGTCCTTTAACACTTTTAGCATTGAAGTCGCTTATAATATAATCGATACAATGAGAAAGATGTTAACAATAATCAGGTGAAGAACATTAGTGATTATGGTTTTTCGATGTATGTAAGTTCTAATGATTAACCTCAATAATCTCCAAGTATCATTCGCATAGTACCTAAGGTGTTGATCCCACGAGGAGGGATAATCTAGTCCTAAATCTAAGGCCAACATAATTCACAAAAATTCAAAAGATAGCAAAACTAAAAAAGAATTCAATTTAATCACGCAATTTAATCTAAGAATCAATTACAAAAATATTAACAATTTAGCTATTGCAACACGCTTAATAATTAACCTAAAGGAACTATCAATTGAGAAAAAGAGAACTTTTCCCTATCTTTAACACTAATCAAATCGATTATGACTTACCAGATTATTAGTTTTAGACGATCCTATGGTTGATTACTCTCTCTCAAGTTATAACCATTAATCATAAATTATAAACCCTAATCAGATTATGAAAAATTGCAATTTCTTAATTAACAACCTATCCAAAACTCTAATTAGATCTGAAGTTATCCAACAAACTATCAGTAGCCTATGCAAGATCTCTCTTCACACAATTACCAATTGGATTAATTTCTTGTTCTTATTAAATCACCTACCTCTCGTTAGCCTAATTTAATAATTTTTCATTTGATTGCTCACCCTCTCAGTTTATTACCGAATTATGCAATCACAAAAATCAATTCCAATAAATCCAATAAACATAAAAACAACCAAATTTCATTAAATCAAAGATAAAAATTTGAAGGTGAGTTTAGAACATCTTAACATTCACAAATCCTATCATCAAACTACTATTCCCAATTCTATACAATAATAAAAATGAAAAATATCAGGAAATATGATCTTCAATGGAGACGGGAGACAACGACGTCAGGAAACTCCTGATCCAAGAAGTACATCGATGTCGGCTTCTTCTCCATTTCCCTCTTCCTTCTTCTTTTTCTCAATCTCTCAACAATCCTCTTTGGGGTTTCTCTCAAAAGTGGCTGATGCAAAAAAAAACTCCTCCATCTTCTTTGTCTTATTCTTTTTATAACTTTTGTGTTCTAGGTAGCCCTAAGGTTTTTAATAGTTCGAAAGGTCCAAAAAATCCCTCGAAACTTGACATTTTTTTTAGTGTTTGCATATCTGTCCAGTGCAGGCCATGATCGTGTCCACATCTGAGCCTTCTGTCACAATCATGGCAAGCACACCACGATTGTAGGTTGTGTCCTGGGCTTCTGTCACGATCGTGACATATAAGGCACGATCGCGAGCTGACTCTAGTTCTTATGTCACGATCATGGGCTAACTCTAGTGACATGACAGCCCGAGTGTCTTTGAAACTTCTCCATTCTTCAATGTTGATCGTGAAATACTAACAAACACATCAAGGTACCTCAAAAATATAATAATTAAGTTCAAAGACTTATACTAACCCATAAAATACTTAAACACTAATAATTAACAAACTAATACAATTCTAACCAAAACACGTACTAAACGATTGAATTAACAATTACATACATATCAAACTAAGCCTTAAAACATGATACAATTCACACTTATCAATTAATGCAAAAAAACTATACTTCAAATATCAGCAGTTATGCAAAAATGAAAAAGGGACTGAGATATGACTATGATGAAACCAACAATTATGTTTAAACACATAAACCCAAATTTGTAGCAATTAAAGCCAGAAAAAACATCACCAACTATGATTGAACATATAAACCCAGTTGCCCATAACTAAAGGCGAAAAAAATTACCAACAGACTCCTAGAGTTGGTGCACCTCAATCTACAGTAACAGGGTTAACAAAACATCGTCTAAAGGTTACGTGTGCACTACAAACATTGGTTGACCAGTAATTGTAGGCAACTTATGGGGGTATATAAGGTACTTTTTGGCATCACCTCTTCCTCTAACTTGGTCATCAATGGTTGCTTGAGTGTTTCTGGGGTTCGATCGTTAAGGTTAGTGTTAATTTTTTTATAGAAATGTTTAAAAGTGGGTTGCCATTTGTAAGAGAATGGAGGAAAAAATTATAAGTAGAATTAAAGAATCTACTCTAACACTATGTTGTAAATGAGAAATTGAGAAAATTTAAGAAGAAGGATAGTGAGACCTTGTAGACATCGACAGCTCCCACTCCCTTTATATAATAGATTGTCTTATTCATGTAAAATAAGTTACAATTATAGTCCTAAAAAATCCTCTCAATCAAATCACAGTCATAATCCCTAAAAATTCTCTCAATCAAATCATAATCTTTAACACCCTTGAACCATCTTTAAAATTCGTTTGTCTCAACCACCATAGTTGCATAAGTATTTGACCTCTAACGGTATTTATAAAATGTGTTGAGAAAACTCTACAACCATTGTAGAATGGATTAGGCAAGGAGTGTTAGCTCTTTTAGATTCTAAGCCTATTTATAATAGGTTTTAAACATTTTAATAATTTATTAGAATTACAAATAATTATAATAAATACTAATTTCTTCCAAATAAGTTCCAATATCTCATATTAATCTTTATTTATTAAATATCTTATATTTAATCATAAAGTTTTTGAAACTTACAATTAAGTCCAACTTGATTAAAATATTTTTTTCTTTTTTAGCCCATTTTGTGTGTGTGACTTATTAGGTTCTCAAGTATGTTGACAATGAATATAAATTCTTTTCTTCTCGCAGCCATAGGGTGGAATTGAATCCAACAGCCAAGACCCTTATTTGCTCTTCGTGCTAATCCTAGTTTAACTAGGAGAAGACCTTAATCTTCTTCTCCTTAGGACATTAATTAGTGCTCAACCAAAGTATCAAGCGAAGCAGAGGCTCAAACATTTGGTCCATTTTTGAAATCTATTTCCAACCACAGGCATGTTCTTTGCTCCAGTGAACCAACCACCAACACGAGCCATTCCCGAGGTAATAAGGTTCTTTGTCCTACTGGTTGATTGCAATATAATAGGCAAAAGCATAGAAATTTCATAAAAAAAAGGATTAATTTTACAGTAATGCTCATCAATTACACCTGTACATGGGCAGTAGTGAGAGCCTTCTTATAGCAGAATTTGATTCATGGCTTCACAAAGTGCTAATGGAGTAATTATAAGCTCAGACAGAAGTGAACCTGCAACCCACAATCCAAAACTCAACCTTTCCAATTTTTTGTCGAGCTTATGAAGAATAAATCCTCTCTTGGGTATTCCTTCCTCTTTCTCCCTCTAGTTAAAACCATTGCAACTGTTAAAGGCAATGATGGCAAGTACACTATGTCAAAGTTCATCATTTTGGATAGTCTACTTGTGATAATCACACGGGAGCCACTAGTATCAAATCATGTAGGTCACTTTCCTTCCCACCATTCATATTGGCCTGATGGAGGAGTGTACCAGTTTAGTTACATCAAGTTAAAATCTTGAGGTTACCAGATACTGGCGTTTCTTCATCTATGGCTATGTCTTGAAGAGGTTCGGTCTATTAGCATCCATTTAGTCTGTTGAGACCCGATCTCAAAACCGGATCCCAACTGGAAAAGCGAAAAAAGAAAACGAAAAAAGAAGCAGCGGAATGAATTAAAAGCACAAATGAAAGACGGATCACAACGAAAGAACGGAATTTGAAGTGAAAATGGCCAAAAACCAAAGCGCAATCAAATCGATAACGAAAGACAAAGCGATACGAAAGGTGGACAAAGAGGATCAAAAGGCGAAAACATACTGCAAATCAAAAGCGAAATCAGATCAAAGCAAACGAAAGCGAATCGAATACGAATTTTCGACATCTGAAAACATACACTTGAGAAAAGCGTTGCGTTGGAAACTCTAAGACTAAAACATATCGGAATCCGGTATAATTTTTTTTCTCTCTTTTTTTTATAACCATCTTTATTCAAATTCATGCAAATCCATATAATTTCCCTTTTCTTGGAAATTTTCCTCAATCAATTTCTCAATGCATAACCAACTTCTCATACATGCAAAGTCTCAATCCTTAATCATCTTCTTATACAATTATACAAATCCAAAATACATCTTTTAGTCAAATCTTATTTTATTCTATCTCTAATTGAATAAAAAAAATTTGGCAGCATAACGGCTACATTTCTAAAAACCCAAAACCTGCAAATGGTAAAGAAACACTTTTATAATTCCTAAACAAAACTCAGCATCATCGGACTCTCCCGTCCGGAAATTCAGCATAAACAAACGGAAACCTATTTCTAAATACTTCAATAAGTCACAATCAATTAAATTCAATCCATATCCAAAATACGTCTATATCTCTACTTAATTGACATACGAAACCATAATGCACAATCCACAATCATACATAATTCCAATTCCATAACTTGAGTTCTTATACAAATTCATAGACCATACAAATCGTAATTACATACGTACAAAACCTTAATGGCAATCCAAGCCATTTACAAAACATTTTCCAAAATCCCAAATTACACAATGGACAATTTAAGAAAAAACGAACAGATGGCTTGACTTTGTTTCATCCGAACATCCGATCTCTTGCTCGAAACCTGGAGATGGGGATGAAAGGGGGTGAGCTACACAGATCGTGGATAATATGTTTATAAATTGAATGATAAGAGAAAACTTTTGCAAAATATTTTTGCCATTTATTTTAAAAGTTTCTTAGTAGAAATTTTGCAAATTTCCTACTTCTCAATCTCTTTAAAATCATTGCTAAAATAATTTCAATCACAGCACTCCTGAAAATCCACAAATAACTTATTCTCAAAATTTTTTTCACATTTTTCACATTTCATGAACAAAAGTCAAAATCATGTAAATCTTAATTTCTTTCATATTTCTTAAACATCATTCAAATCATGCAATGCATCACACTTATAAACAAAACAAAACACATAACACATCAAATGGTTTGGTTCGGTCCAAAACAGAACGTACTGCACATTCCCGCATAGCGGTCCTGTGCAGCCGTGAACGGAACGTACTACACCTTCCCGCATCGCGGTCC
>JAOTIZ010000005.1:19383382-19394492 GCA_027123425.1 Erythroxylum panamense | reverse complement strand
AAGTTTAGCCGATACTATATCGAATGCACTGATTCCTATTACTCCTCTATTCTGCTCTAATTTTCTTACTGTTTTTTTCTTGCTTGTGTTTTCTGGTGTTGAGGTTGATTACTAGAATAGACTTAGTTAGGATTTTGGATCCTAACAGTAAATGACGGTTCTCTAATTAGTAAATGTTCATATGGTACTTACTGGTTGTAGCGATTTATTTCTGCTGTTTATGTACAGTTCTCTAATTAGTAAATGCAATCATATGGTACTTACTGGGTAGTAGCATCTGTATGGTATCTTGCACTCTGCCTTTTACTGTTATTAATGTTAGTCTTTTCTTAATATAGCCATTATATTAATGTTAATTATTTATAAGGTCTTGTATAGCTAATGTAGGACAGGTAAAAAATATATCAAACTAGTAGTTAAAACTAAAGTAAACTTATAAAATTTGGCTGATGAAATTTGGGTTTTAGGTTTGGGATTTCTGCTTAGGAGGTTGGAATTTCAAGTTTCGTTTCATTGAAATTTTAGTGTTTGATATAGCTGGAATTTTAGGCTTGATATGGCTAAAATTTTTAGGTTTTGGTCGCTGAAAATTTAGACTAGAATTGTTGGAATTTCAGTGAGGTAAACAAGCAATAGAGGGTAAGGAACTATTAATCACTCCTAAAGTCTAAGAATTACACTTAGAAGAAAGCATCACACCTTATTGGAAGCTCAATTTTATAGAAAAAATTCATAATCTTATTATTGAAGGGCTGAGCATACAAACACACACATATATATAGAAAAGTATTAGGAACCCTTATTCTAGTAGTAAAGGATTCCTAATTAAATATCCAAAATAAAACTGAATCCTACTATAATAAAAATTCTTTATTCTTAAATAAGTTTTAAGTCTTAAACAACTAAGATAACATATCTAACTTACTACTATTGCCTATCTAAGAAGAAAACTTAGCATAAACTAAAATTTACCCTTGTTGTCTTTGTTGTCATCTCATCTCAACTCCAGGATCTTATTACTGAAGCTAGTGGTTGATTAATAAAGTTCGTAGAAAAAAAATTCAGGATCTTATTATTGTAAGGACTGAATTAACCCTTATTTTAGTAACAAAGGATTACTAACTAAACTATCGAAATAAAACTGAATCATACTCTAAAGAATTCTTTATTCTTAAATAAGTTTAACTCGTAAACAATTAGGATAATATATCTAAGTTACTACTACTTTCTATAAAATAAGAAAAACTTGCATAAGCTAAGTTTCAGTACTTATGGTCTTTTTCGTCACCTAACTCCACTCTTCATCCCATCAAATTAAAGCTTGTGGTTGACTGATTTGCTTTCTTTTTTTTTAATAAACTCTAAGCCTTTTTGCATCAATAGTCATCTTATTTTTCAGATAACAGCATGTTGGACAGATAAAGCTGGATGCTATTGAAATAATAGGGAATACATATCCATGATTTATTTACTAAAATCTCACTTCTCGTTGCAGTCAAAGACTTGCATTGTGGTGCTGATTTTTTTTTTTCAGTTTGTCCCATTCCTATCAAAAGATTTAATGCTTAGAACTGTTATGGGTTTAAGAGCTTCACATGAAAAAGATGTAACTTTGTATTTAGATGGTCATATGTGCCTTGGTTATTCATATAAAGATGAATTAATGGTATATGGAGGGAAAATTAGTTTGTGGGGTATAAACTGGAAGCCATTAAATGGAAGAACCAATGAAGGTTTGGTGGAAGAATGTAACACTTTAGAAGCTACCTAAGATTATATATGGTGTTTCAAGTTTGCTCTAAGGCAATTCTGTGGCTTTTAATTGGTAGGTTCTAGGGTTTGCTTTCCTTGTGCTAGATGCTTATGAACATAGAGCCCTCAAGGATTGGTGCTCAGGTAATTTTGGTGATTAGCTTGACGCAAGAGATGACAGTTGTTAAAGAGTTTGCCATGTATTTAACATTCAGGGAAATAGTGGTAGGATGAATAGCTAAAGTACTTAGTTGCTTCTTGGACAGGAGCGTCTATTAGGCACACTTCTGGAACTATGAATGTCCACTATTTGCGTTATAATGGCATGTGGGTGCAGGGCAAAAGATAGTGGACAAGGTCCCTTACTATAACAAAAGCTTCAGTATTCTCCTTTCTACCGTAACTTTTGAAAAAGAAAAGTTGTTCTAATTAGGTTGGTCTTGTGGATAAATAAATGACTGCCCTGTTGGCTTGGACCTAGTCCTGACCTTATAAATCTCTTTTCTTGCTTTGCTTTAGGAGAATTTATTTGGATCCAAGGGTTCTTTCCTATTTGGAACATCAATTATTGGCTGGTTACTCCAATTAAGTACAGTAACCTAGTCACTACAATAATGAGCAACCATTATCTGACATTCAATGTTAGCTTATTGTGGATTAGCCCATTATTTTTCAAGTTGGTTCACGAATTTTATCAACTTTCACGAATTTTGTTAACTTATTGTGAATTTCAATATTTCATGTAAAGATGGAAATGCATAATCGATCTGACATCTATTCAGATCACATTCTACAGGACATTGGATTCCATCTTAATGATTATAAAAGAATTTACACTTCTTCTTTCCCTTGTCTCCAGGAACTTGGCTAATATGTTTCCCAGTCAAAATTGAAATAACCCCCAATATTTGCTACTTGCAAGTCATTTTTCTGCATTTTAAAGTAGTTTTATGAAGACATTGTAGGGACATGTTTGTAATGGTTTTTATCCCTTTAACAAGTGCTGGCAATAGTCTGTTGCTTAGATATAGGATCGTTTCAGGACTGTGTCTCATGATCTTTCACGGCTTATTGGCTTTCACAAGATGATTGGGCATATGAATTTGACAATAGATATCAAATCTTGCAGAGGTTCAAAAGTTAGGGGAGATTGGCGAGATCAATACTGCGAGTTCAGGAATCCAAGAGTCAAGCTCATCTGATCAGCTCGAATTTGAAAGCACCAGAAAATTAACTTCGTTGGAATCTAAAGTGTTGTGCTTGACAGAGAATGTGGCGCATTTGAAAAGCAGACTGGAGGAGGCAAGGACCATGCTGAAGCTTAAGGAGTCTAGGGTTGCTGAACTAGAAGCTACCTTGAACCATGGCATTTCGCCCAATGCAGAATTGGGGAATACTGTAGAGTTAGTGCAAATGAGCTGTCGAGAGATTGAGAGTCAGCTCGAGGGCCTTTTCAGGCAAAAGATTGAGGGTGAGATTGAGCATCTGGCACTAGCAGGTACTGTACAGAAATTCAGAATTGATCTGAATAATTATATAAGGGAAACTGTGAGCGAGCAAGAAAAGAGACTGAATCAACTTGGAGGAACAGAAATTGAGGAAAATGTTCTGAATAAACAAGCTGAGGAGTTAAAAAGATATAAAGGAGATATGTTAGAAACAGAAGAGGTGTTGAAGATGCAGAAACGAGTATTTAAGGTTACTTCGAGCTTTTTTATTCAGCTGATTTTATTAGTCCTCGTATTAGGGCTATTGATGTCGCAATTGCCCCATTCCAGTTTTGTTGTACCGACTTAAATATGAGAACAAAATTCCCTTGTATAACAAACATGACAATTGAGCAACGTTTTTCGTTTTCTTCAAGGTTTTATTTATCACACACGCATCTCAAACTAATGAGAATCAGATCATCTGCTGTTTCCCATTCCTCAATTATGATCCATTTTTTTATGGGCAGTTTGTGTATTATATCTAAGCCAAGCCCTCCCCTCCCTTGCGATCTTTTAGACACAGATCAGACTGCACCATCGTCACTTACCTGAAACGCCGGTTACATGTGTTTGGTTATATGAAATCTCCTCTCGTCTTCTCAAAATGGGTTATCGGGTACGACAATACTACTCAATTCTTTCAATTGGATAACACAGTATAACTTCACCTCGAAAGTTAAGACTTCTTCATCCCAACCAACCAGAAATAAGGCATCTATGTTATTTTCAACTTCAGATTAAAGTATAGCAGCCGCAACAAAAACATCCCATAACACCATATATGGTTTGACGTAAAATCTGTTTGAAGCTATTCAGCATAAGACGACTTGCATTCAACCATTTCACTCCTGTATCTCTCCTTGTCCTTCAAGCCTTTTCCCTGATAAATGTTCATATGACGACTTGTATTCAAGCATTTCAGTCCTGTATCTCTCCTTGTCCTTCAAGCCTTTCTCCTGATAAACCTGCATACAACAACATGAAGTTGTCACTTAAGCTTAAATTTTAGCAAGAATGAAGAAGGTCCTAAAAGCTCAAGTTTGAAGATAGTTCAGGAAAAAATTGAAAAAGAAAAATAAAGAAAAAAGAAACGGTTTTTGGATAAATTTGGAAAGGAAGGAAAGCTTTTTTACTTTAAGCAGGACAAATGCAAGCATGTGGAACAACCCAAATTCAAATGATACGAATCCTATTATGCAATTTGGTTCTGCTACAAAAAAAGTTACAGTTAAGCAATTACGAAGAAACATAAGCATTCAAACACTGCAATGCATTTCCACAAAAAGTTACAATTTAACCTACCAATTTACAAACAGAAGGCACTGATCCGTTAAGAATTGGTTACTGCATAGGCAAAGATAAGCTGAGAAAATGTAGTTGCAAAGAAAATGGGCAATCGTGTACCTGTTTTTCTGCCTCTGTCAGGTTATTCCACAGAAGCCCAATCTTCTTGCTGATAATCCTCTCTTGCCCATAGTATTGAGGCTTTAGCCTAGCATAATGCTCAGCGAAGAAAAAGTTGTACCCACTTCTGTTTGATTTGGGGCGAGAGGGATCACTTAACAATAAACGGGACCTTTTTCTGCGCCGACGGGGAGGCACATCTAAACCATGAGGTTTCTGATACTCATGAAACGCATGAGGAATATGGTACAGAACACCTTTGAGCTGATTGGAGCCCAAGTTCACAGTAACTAGATAACCATTATCAAATTTTCCATCAATTGTTCCAGTCACTGAAGACCCAAGTTGCAATTCCGGACTTCCTGCAACCAAAAGAACGGCCATTTATTTGCAAGACAGCAACAGATCTAGACTTCAAGAGATATTGCTCTGCTAAAAATATCATGTACACAAATATCAAAAGTTCATAATCCTCTGAAGGCAAAATTTTTAAACAAGGCATATAAACGTAAGAAAAAGATTCTAGAGCAAAATTCAACCATCTCTCTTTCAGAACTGAAAGAAAATAAATATGGTATTTACTTGAACAAGTTGTTGAGAACTCATTCACCAAAGAACTCATGATAATCTAATAATTTCTCCAGCAATACCCTTGACTTTGTAGTACACTAGTCCAAATTTTTTACTCCAGAAGAAAATATACACAAAACACTAGAAATCCATCGAAAAAAATAACTTATCAAACACTTCGGACATATGAGAACCACATCCTGGATCACACTTGAAGTCAAAGAAAAAGAAAACATATACTCCTCATAATGTTGTGTTATATTGCAAATTAGATGTCGCCATGTATATCAAGAAAATTACAAAATAATATGTAGCTAGAATAAGACCTTTCATGTGAAGCTTAATACAACCATGGCAATTAATTAGTTGGAAGTCAGAAGCACTTTCAGACGTGCAATATAAACAAAAGCTACAAACTTTTCCATGAGAATATCGATTCCACAGACCAAAGTTGGTAACCATGATGCTTCCTGAATTATTTCATCATAAAACTTCCCCACATTTGCTCCACAAATATTCCTAGCTACCTTGATGGACAGGGTGGACACTAGAATTACACATTATTGTCTTCCGACTCTACAGCAAGGGGTAAGGGCAAAGCAACACAAGCACGCATACAGAAACTCTAACAAAATAGTCATAGTCCAAAACAAGACTACTTACAATAGCATCTGACGTTTAGCTCTTACCTCTTAATTGGCTCGCACTTTCATCCAGGGTCGTAGATTCGCTGAAAAAGTTCCTTGTATCTATTCAAAAGGAGTGAAAAAAATCGTGAACTTTCAACATATAATGAAATACTAAAGAACGAAAGGATATAGAAGAACTACAAGTCCTTACCTTGCATTGCCACTGAGGGTGCTTCTTTGTGGAAGTGATAAACCTGCTCAAAATGATAAAGCAAGGACATATAGTACTTCCTCAAGACAAATGATTTGCTGGTAATTGTCGATGGGAAATTGAAGGTGCTGATCACTTCCTTCCATCTATGATCTCTGATTACCTATAACAGTTTCAAGGGAATTTGATAAGGTAAGATAAAAGTCTTCCTTGGATGGAAGAAAGAAATCTTTATAGAAACAAACTATGGCAATCCAAAGAATACTTCATATCAAGTGGGTTTGAAGTATGTTGATAAAGAGGAATCGACCTACTTCTAGTAATAGAAATACTTAAAACTCTTGCTATAATGACTTAGTACGACCTATCTCAGGCCATCTATTTTCGACGTCTATAATTTCTCCTTGAAGGTTGAAGCGTAGAGAATCTCGTGATTATTAGTTAAATTCCCATTATCCCATAACTGCATTAAAGTTTTCTTATTGATGCAAGTAAATAGTTTTATTTTTTTTTTAACATCTGTTTGCTCATTGAAAAGAGGATCCTTCCATCTATGCTCTCTGATTACCTATAACAGTTTCAAGAGAATTTGACATGGTAAGATAAAAGTCTTCCTTGGATGGAAGAAAGAAATCTTCAAAGAAACAGGCAATGGCAATCCAAAGAATACTTCAATTCAAGTGGTTTTTAAACATGTTGACAAAGAGGATTGACTTACTTCTAGTAATAGAAATACTTAAAACTCTTGCTATCGAGACTTAGTCTGATCTATCTATTTTCAAACTCTGTAATTTCTCCTTCAAGACTAGAGAATCTCGTGATTCTTAGTTACACTCCCATTATCTCATAACTGCATTAAGTATTCTTATTGATGCAAGCGGATAGTTTTATTTGTTTTTAACATCTGTATGCTCATTGAAAAGGATAACAAACAGTTTGACAAAAAGAAGCCGACTCCAATTAAAGTTCAACGTATTGCCATATTTGTGAACAGCCATTATGGTGCATTTATATAACATAATCCATCATATATGGTAATTACTTTGATATTTCCACAACTAATACAGTAAGGATTTCCTGAACCATGTTCAAGAATCTGCAAAGAGCATTTTCTCCTATGTGCATGAGATTGTGGCTATCTATAAAAGCTTCACTTAAGCAATGGACAGTTGTGCACAGCCTAAACACCTTAGTTAATGAAAAGCTAAAAACCCATACCTTCTCAAGACCACCACGAGATGTAACTTGTACAAAAAGGCCATGAAGATCTAGACTCTGTCCTCCAACTGTTGGGACCCTTTACAAACAATAAAGCAAAATGAAAAGCTATAAACTATATCCAATTTTTTCCTTTAGTTTTTCCTTTTCGAGAACACAGATTTGAAGTCACCAATGCACAAGAGAGAATATCAATGTCAGTAAACAAGGAAAATAGAAGCTACAAAACAAGAAAAGGTTAAATTTGTTGGTTACCTTACAACAGATAACATTAACTCATGTAAACAAGAACAAGGAACCAAAAACATACATAATGCAAGTAGTTCAGGCAGCAATTATTTCCAAATGGAAAATTTGTCCCCATAACATTCATGTGTCTAAGAAGCTGACACTACTTTCTATCAAAGCTGATTAAGGACAGTTCTAAAACTTAAAATGGAAACAATTTTGTCAGAACATTAACTGCGTATTGGCTTCCAGAGACACAGTCAGTATCTCATAAATAGAAACCAACACTCTGATTTATCGAATAGTGCACCACGTGTAACAATTATCATCCTTTTTCAACTGAATCAACCATACTTAGACCCAGCATCTTGTAAGCGGGCTGCTGTTGTGGCTGGTTTAGGAATTAATTAACAAAAACAAACTAGCAATAACTTTTAAGAGAGGAAGTAAAGTATTAATTTTAAAAGAATTCTGGCAAGTAATTCACATACAAGAAAAGGAAGGGTATGCATCAATATCATGAATGCAGCCCCCAGACCTCAAGTCTCCAAACTCTCTCTTTCACTTGCCCCTTCAACCCCAGAGTGGAAGTTAGCCTTTGCCTCCGAGTCACTGATTTTATCAGTTGTCTCGCATAACAGTGTCGAGTATGAAGGTCTCGACTCAACAACCGAATAATAGGACTGCCCTAGGGCTTAGGGGATGGAACAAAGTTGGAGACTTTGAGGTTTTAAACTTCAGCTAGGTAGGTAATTTTAGTTCTGGGATCTCTTTGGACGATACATGAAATGGGCAAATATGGTAAACAGATCACGATACAACACCTAAAATTACAAAGAAGAGTTCGTGGGTATAATCGAAATAAAAAGAGAACCCTAGATATGTCAGGGAAAGAATGAAATCAATAGGAAAGCATACATGAATTTAGTTCCCAAGGAGTGATGAAAAGCTCTGAGCTTTTCCCAGAAAAGGTCTGAATTTTGAACAAGTTGCTCATACTTGGCAGTTGGTGGAGGGTAAGAGGTGAAGGATGAGCGATTTGATGTGGTCTGAGACTGTTGAGCAACTGTTAGAGTTGGGTCATAGGTCGGCATAATTTCTTTCTCCTTGAAGAATACAGTGTTTTAGAACGTATATTACAGAGACAGACTGCGATGACTTAGCAGACAACAGTATGACCTTGCATGAAAAACGGCATACAAACATTGGCATTTTATAGGAACGCATTCGTCCTAATTGCCTTTGCCCACTTCACCTATTTACATTTTAGCTTAATTAAAAAGTGAGGACTGAAAATAAAAAGAGATTTAAATTTTAAAAGTTTAATTAGTATTAGATTGTTATGAAATCAGAATTTTAGCTTAATTAAAAATTAATATTTTAAAATTGAATCGAAAATATGATAAGTTAAAAAAGAGATTTAAGGTTTAAAATTTTAATTGATATTATATTATCATAAACTAGGTATATACAATAAAAGTTATAAAAATAAAAAATAATATGATAATTAAATTTTATTGAAATTAAAAAAATACACCAATATATATTAATGTATAACCAATTAATAATAATTCTAATAACTATAACTAAAATTAATATAATATAAAAATTAAGATAATAATAGAAATTAAAATTGTAGTTTTGAATAAGGATGTTTTGTTTTATTGTCAATAATTTGAATTCTCTAATACTATTTAAAGACTTATAAACCATGACTTTATTGCATTTAAATAAATTACAAATAAATAATATATGAACTTATTTTTATTATAATATATCATACTTTTGATTTTTAAATATGTATAAAATAAGATATCAATTAACAATTAGTTAATGTTCTATTTTTCATATCAACTAAGGGCGGCATCCTAGAGGGGATGAATACCCTATTTTATTAATAAGAAAAGCGAAAATTATAGAGTATGGGGTATGAACCTGACCTGCTTGAAACAAATGAAGTTGGCATTAGCAAATGCTAACAACCAAAGATGTGAAATTTAAAGCAATTACAAATGCTAAATCGTTATTATCTATTACAATTAAACAGTTCTAACTCTTAGTGAAGGCAAGCCTGACCTATCTAAAGTCAATATACCCCTTAAGGTATGAGGTATCAGTGATTGAGTACTGTTGGTGGTCAAACCTTCCAATGAACATCCCAGATTTGCTAAGAAATCTACTACTTAATTTGCCTCTATAGCAATGAAGAAAACCATCCACAAAAGAGAACCTCAGCACCTTAACTAACCAATCTGCCAACTTCCATGGAATCTGAGCTCTACCAAGACATATATCAACCAAAACTTTAGAGTCCAACTCAGCTATTACCTGAGAATTAGGTAATAATTCAGCACAAAGTTTCAATCCTTGTAAAAGAGGTTGTGTTTCTTCTTCTAGACTTGTAACTTGTTGCTTAGGGAACGTAAATGCCAATACACACCTTCCCAGCTCATCACGAACAATCTCACCACCTCCACCTAGCCCTGGGTTCTCTCTCGATGAACCATTAGTATCCATCTTTGGAAATCCCTAAAAGGCCTTACACTAACACATTAGGGAAACCTTGCAGGGCCGAACATATCTTTCAACAGCCTCCACCACATCTTGCCACTAAAGAAAGAGTATCACGTAAAACATAAGAGATAGAATCAATAATCTTTGAGATCATCACAGAGATAGGAGAAGGTGACCCATCAAATTTTTCCAAGCAATGCATCTTCTAAATACTCTAGCTAATAAAGGATGACAACACACGAAAGACCAATCTCATAGTCAGATCACCCCCAATTGACCATCAATGTATTAACATATCTCTATACCTAAAGCATGGATCTGCTAAACCAAAGGGCATACTTAACAATTGTCAAAGGTGTGTAGCCCAATCACCAGGAAGGAACACATGGTCCAAAGATTCGTTGCAACCATTCTGACAACAGTAGCATCTCGAAGGTCTAAGAATCCCTAACCTTCACAAGGGAATATCCAAAGGAAGATTATTTTTTCATAAGCGCAACATGAAAATTGATACTTTCATAGAAATCCTTTTATGCCAAATAGTACAATCTATTATAGTTCTTGTACCCACATCTCTAACATGGTTATATGCAAAAGTCATAGAGAATTCCCCAGTGGTGGTGTCCTTTCAGATGAGTTTATTACCAGAATGAGCAATACAATATTGAATATGCTCATGAATAATAAGCATTCTTTTCCAAGTCAGAAAATTTGTCAATCTAGGTTGAATCTCCTCCGGATTGCCTCTAGTTCCATACTTAACTGCTACGAATGATGCTCATAAAGAATTATCCATTAGATATCTCCACCTCAACTAGCCGAGAAAGTCAAGTATATGTCATACAAATGGCATAAACCAATACCATCTTCCTCCACTGGACAACTGTTGGGTCCGTGTTTTGCGTACCGGGGAAAACGGGCCCCGCATACCCCAAGTGAGCACGCGACCCAGACACCTAGGCATTGGCCTAGCGTACCCCATTATCCAGTATTGTCCTCTTTGGCTGGGATTCGAACACCCAACCTCAAGGTTTTGTTGCTTTTACAAGCACGCCTCTCACCATTGAGCTATAAGTAGCTCAATGGTGAGAGGC
>JAOTIZ010000005.1:19367646-19378917 GCA_027123425.1 Erythroxylum panamense | reverse complement strand
CCCATCTTGTGTCTAAACCATCTTTTCTATTTCATTTCAAGTTCAAGAATTTTCTCTTTTCTCTACACATGAATAATCGCCAACAATCTATCATTTAATAGAAAGGTTTGGGGTCCAACAATAAGAATATAAATGCTCATATTATAATTTTGCATCTTTAGGAGTCGTTTCATGCACAAAGCTTGATGGAGAGGTATCAATTCTCTAAAGCATTATTTCAATACAAGATCTTAAAAGGAACTTTAGAGCAGCTACACATACCTAATGTGATTAGTTATATTGAAAATTTAGGTCAATTGGGTTTTGCCATTAAGCATTGATATAGTGCAACAATCTTACAGTTCAAACTTTTCATAGTTTGTTATAAACTTCCACATTAACCAAAAGGTACAATCATTTCTTGAACTACTGAATATGCTGAAGACAATAAAGAGATACTTTAAGAACTATCAAATTTTATTCTTATTGTAGATTCTTCTTAGAGCAAGAAAAAAGGCTCTAAGAAGAATAAGAATAAGAAATATAATGCTTTTGCCAAAATAGCAAAGACAAAAGGTGGTGCCAAGAAAAAGAAAAAAGATAAGGGCTCTTCTTTTCATTATTCAATTGATGGACATTAAAAGAGGAATTGCAATTCTTATTAAGCTAGCCAGAAATATAAGACAATTACAAAAGCTTCATTTTTAAGTATGTTTATGATTATAATTAATCTTTCTACTTCTATTCCACTTTTTTAGGTATTTGATACTAGATGTGCTTCTCATATTTGTAATAATATGCAAATGTTAATAAGGAATAGTTCGCTAAGAAAAGGTGGGCTCATAATAGACTAAAGGTTATTGCATTAACTATAGGAACTTGCAGTTTAGTTTTTCCTTCTGTACTTATACTCGAACTATATAATTGTTATTAAATTCTATTCATTATTTGAAACATTATTTTTATTTCTTATTTAGATTTGTCGTTGTTATTAAGAATAAGAGTTGTTTTTTTTATAAAGATGGAGTTTATTATGGATCTGAACTACTTATAAATGGTTTGTATGAATTAGATCTTGAAAAGCTAATCATTAATATAAATAGCAAGAAAACAAAGTTAAGTGAGTAAAATCCATCTTATTTATGACATTGTATGATAGGTCATATTAACGAAAATATAATCATAAAGTTACATAAAGAAGGATATTTTGATCCATTTGATTATAAATCATATAGAGCTTGTAAATCTTGTTTGTCACAAAAGATGATCAAACTTCCCTTTAGTGGAAGGGGAGAGCATGTTAGTGAGTTACTAGAGCTTATTCATTTAGATATATATGGTCATATGTCTACTTGTTTCATTAGACACACATTATACTAAACATACTATAAAAATAATAGCTTCAAGGGCATATCCCCAAAAGAACACAAGAAGGATTGTATAACTCATCATAGAACATACCATATCTAATAGAGTACAGTTTCTCCTCTCAGACACTCTATAATGTTATGGGGTTACAAAAGGAGTCCATTATGAGAAAATCCTATTCTTGTTAAGTAACCAAGAAACTTATTGTCTAGGTATACTATAAAAATAGTGCTAAAAATAATATATGTCTAATATACATCAAACTACTTTTGGGCCATCAAAATAGTGGTAAAAATAATGTATGTCTAGTATACATCAAACTCCCTAACACTTAACCAATTGCTTATTTTCAATAAAACCAATCTACCATTCAATCTCAAATAATAGACAATTTCAAAAAAATTTAAATCAAATAAACATACTAATCAAAAATTTCCATTTCTTATTCAATCATAAACGATCATCAAAATATTATACAACCAACTACATTCATAAACTGGTTCAATTCACGTTATAACTCTTAAAAACTTCAACTCAAATTACAAAATTTAATCCCATGTATAAATTAAAAATATATAAGACACATGCTTTAACTTTTAAATACATTCACATACCTTTTATTAATAAAATATAAACTTAAACAAGAGCATTAAAATCTTGTTTGAAAAGTCTTCTAGCCTTTTATGCAAAAGTAAACACCTTATTGTGAATATCCCTGATGACTCAAATAGGTTACTACCTCAAATGGCTATTAGAACAATTCTTAAATTGCAATTTTTTTGGGTAAAAAATTGACATAATTCTTTAATAATGTATATCTTCCTTTTTGGCTAGTGCCTTAAGCATAACATGCTATATAAACTCATCGGGCTCGACTCCTACTTCCATTATTGCTTCTAGCTTATGCTTCATGTCCACCCCTATAGTTAACT
This sequence comes from Erythroxylum panamense, assembly GCA_027123425.1. NCBI lineage: Eukaryota > Viridiplantae > Streptophyta > Magnoliopsida > Malpighiales > Erythroxylaceae > Erythroxylum > Erythroxylum panamense. The sequence goes on along the minus strand of JAOTIZ010000005.1, from coordinate 19,376,638 downwards.
CATTTGGACATAATGTTGGAGGTAGAATCTCCAGTCCTAGATGTTTTGAGATCTACACTATGGCATTGCCCAAACAATTTACGTATGCCTCGATGTATATCAACTTGCTTAGATAAGTTGTTGATACAGATGGGATAGTTGTTGTGAGGTAAGACCTCTCTCTAATACTACAGTATGATCTCCTTAAGCAAGAAACTCCTTATTTATTTGTGATGGTGACCAACAAACGTAAAATATTATCTTCAGTTATCTATCCTCAGTTCAACCATCTATATCACCCTGACGATCTCTAATGTAATAAATGTACGAGTAGCTGCATTATAAGATCTATATCATGTATTGGCTCTCTTAGCTTGTGTGTTATATGTGTTATACTGAGTCTCTATTAATGATCCTGAAGTTGGCCTCAATAAAGTATTCTTGTACCAGCTAGATAAAGAATATGTCAATGTGTGTTCATTGCCTTCGACACATGTAGTACAATAAGAATAGATCCCTCCCAATGATAACTCCATTGCTCTCCCTCCACTTATACATCAAGTGGACTAAGAGCTTGTTCATAAACCATAGCTAGAGGAATCAAAACCTAAACACCTAGGATTTTATAGGATGATATAAGTGTATGGTCACCATAGATTGTCAATGGCTCCTATCACGTATATTTGATAAATTTTAGTCAATGTAGATCCTAGTCAGTGTCAATAACCCCACCATGCTCCTCATTATAGAGTTTGGCTTAAATTATAAACTTGTTGTAGCTCAAGTTATGGTCAACTCCTCCCAGTCTAAGAACTAGCATGTTTTCCCATGACAACATCATGTCTCCTACCTCTATGTGTATATAAACTCTAATGTAAGCTTACAGTAGGCTGGGTTACAATAATGAAAAATCAAATAACTCATCAAATGAAATAATCCTAATAACCACATTAGTGAGATTAACCTATCTAAGGACATCCCATTCAATAAAACTGGGCACCTTAAACTTTTTAGTAGGGAAAGCCTCAAATCTCTTTTGCTATGCCTCCTTATGAAAATGAATTAGCAAATGATCCACAGCTGTTATGCATCTGCAAGAACTTGTGGACCCATTAGAGGTGGTAATGGCACTGGAAATGTCTATGTTGGTCTTTGTTACCTCCTTAGAGTACGTATCCCCTAGATAAAAATACATGATATAAAGGTGGTGGTGTCCATTTTAGGTTCTCTCTATAGTGTGATATCTGAAGAAAAACATAAATAAGATAACAAAAATGATAAACAATATCATAAAAATGTATAAATGAGTTTAGTGTAAAACCGAAAAAGTAAAAGAATGAGCCACTAAGTAGAATTTCATTGTTTTATAATACCACAATGTCATGTTTTGTTATTCATACATATTATAACCACTTCCTACATTTTATAATGCTAAAATACCAATCCTCATGTCTTTTAGTACATTTTAGAGCCAAAACTGACCAACTGTTAAAATTTAAGGTATTAAAGCAACCTATCTGAATAACATTAAGAATCTACATCCATATTGAGCATATATATGTCCCAATTCACCTAAATCATTTTTCTAACACCTTAAAAGTAATGCATAATAGATACCTAATTATTAAATAAGAATAAGACACAATTCATAGCATTATATTTACTTTGTGGCGTGTTTACAACATAGGTATAGACAACCTATTATGTACTTGTCTGTGTTGAAAAGTGACAAATTATGTAATTTTTGGTCCTCTTTTGTAATTGAACACGAGTATGCCTCTGGAGGAACATGGGGATGTGTGTATGAACACGGCCTTTTATATGGTATCATGTAGGCTTTATGCATAAAGGTGGCACATTTTGTTTCTCTATAAAGATCTATACGAGAATGAACATAATGACATACCAAAGCTCATGTAGGTTCGAAAACCTCTATAAAAATTAAAAGCACACTATTCCAAATACTTATTATAGAAAATTTAACTAAAATTCAACAAGTCAAGATCAAGAAAACAATATAAAAATAAGAAAAAACTAAAAATAAAAATTAGAAACATTTATTATAACATTAAAGGTTACAAAAATGTTGATTTGTGTCCTAGTAAGCACTTTGTTCAGGTAATAAGCTCAATGCCTTTCCATTAGTGTCAACCTGGGAGACACCTGCTACTGGGGTATAAGTTACTTTGAGATCTGTCTCTAGCTATACTCTTCTTCTTCTTCTTAATATAATGACCAATTTTTAGTTTGCTTTATATTCTTTACAATGTATTCCTCCATTCCACTTATTCCCTTTAGTTTTGAATTTTTCCCATTTGCATTTTATACTTTATCCTGCTATATAGCACAAGATATACCTTGGTTATTTATACCAAAATGAAGGAACTTATTAAACTTACCATCAATGAGGTTTTTAGGTTTAGATTTCTTAAAATCAAGTTTCTCATTCCTAACCTTTAGGTTTAGCTTTCTTTTTATAACATCAATCAGGGCCTTGAAGTGGCTAAGAAAGGCTAACTTAAAATCAAAAGTGTCTACCTATCATCAGTCATGTTTAATACCATAAAGTCTACAGGAGTAAGAAACTTACCAATTTTTATAAGCACGTGTTCTAGTATATCTACTGGACATTTGAAAGAGTGGTCTATTAATTACAGAGAATAATAGTAAGTTTAAGATTGCCTACCTTGATCTTTTTACAAATTAACAAGGATGTGAGGCTAAAGCTAGACCCTAAATCACATAGGAGATGATTGAAGCTCATGTATCTAATAGGAAAAGGATGGAGAAGTTATTAAAGGTTACAATTTCATACTCTTTAAGCCTTATTTTGCTAGAAAAAATCTCATTTAAGAACTTGAAATAAGAAGGAAATTTCTTTAAAGCATCAGTAAAAGGAATAAATAAGTTTTTCTAAGAACTTTCGAAGTTCGTTGTCTAACTTTGTTGTCACTAATCTTTAGGGAAATTGTATGAGTGGTTTATAAGGTGTAGGAGAAATATATTTGGGCTCTTCCTCTTCACTTTGTTTGTAGGAGAAATATATTTGGGCTCTTCCTCTTCACTTTGTTCTTTCTTATACTAATTCTCCTTTTCAATAAATGTCTTCTTTCCTTGGTCCCACTTATTTTCAATCTTCTCTAACCTAGGGCTTTCAATTAGTTTATTACCTCTCAACATCAAATCATTAAAATGCACTCTAGGATTCTTAGGTTTTTTAGGTAATTGACCAAACAATCTAATAGTAAAACTAGCATACTAAGTTATTTAGGATTTGAACATCTTGTTATAGGTAGCAATAGAGTCTAATTTAGAGTTAAGCTTCATTATCTACTCCTTGAATTCTTCATTTTGTATGGTTTGATTGGTAAAGGAGTTTTCTAAAAGGGACTGTAAGTTTGATTTTAAGGAGGGGGTTAAAGGATTTTGGGTTAGAAACAAGGTTGTTGGCTATTTTGAGGTGCAAGGTTACACATGCTTCTATAAGACAAGAATGGGTGGTTTCTCAAGATTCTAGGTGTTTGAAAATGGTTCATTCTAATGAATTTAATGCTTATATAAGACAAGATTGGGTGGTTTCTCAAGAATATGGGTATTTGAAAATGGTTCATTCTTCTAGTTGAGATTACTAATGAATTTAACCTATTCCAAAGAATGTTAATGTACAAACTAGTTCCCTAACTAGCAATTTGCAACTAAGTGTCTTGTGGATCCATAAATGTCACAAATTATGTTAGTAGCACTGACATCATTAACATTCATATTATCAAACTTTTAAGATAAGACATATAACTTGATATCTAATTCAAAGCATCTAAATCATACTAAATTTGAATTTTTTTAGGGTAGCTCTTTCATTTTGACTGCTAATAGTGGTTCTAGGCTATATCTCAATCAAATAATACACTTTGTTCACCATCTTATTCATTAAGGCTCCACTAGTAATAACATCTATAAAGATCTTTGTTTTATAGGTCATTCCATTGTAGAAGGTCTAAACTATTAACCACTTTTCTCAACCACGGTAGGGATAGGACCTTAATAACTCCTTGTATCTCTCCCATGACTTATGTAATGACTCACCTTCCCTCTAGACAAAGATGGATATCTGATTACTTATCTGCAGTCTTTCTTACAAGAAAAGTCTTTGCCAAAAATGTATGGGAGAGTTAAACCTAAGTAATGGTTAACCCTATTGTTAGGGCTTACAACCATGCTTTAGCTTTATCCCTTAAATAAAAAGGGAATAACTAAAGCTTGATTGCACTAGGAGACACTTCATTTGACTTTAACGTGACATAGTACTCCAAAAGCATCAATAGATATAGATTAGAGTCTTTAGATGTTAAACCTCCAAACTTGTTTCATTGCATCATAAATAATAAGGAGGCTTTAGCTTAAAGTTAGTAGCTTTAAAATTAGGCTTCATAGTGCCTGAGCTAATGCCCTGGGCATTTAGTGTGACAAAACCCTCCAATAACCTTATATTCTCTGTAGCCTTCTTTAGTTCCTTAACTTCTACTCTTCATTAAAGTCTTATTATTATGTCCGATTTTCTCTTGATTTCAAGATCTAATTTAATCAGATTCCCAGAATTATCAAAGTTGCACATACAAAAAGTGATCTGCAAAAAGAAAGAACAAAGAAAATTCAGTAAATAAATAATGAAAATAAATAAAACAAAACAAAAAGATATAGTCTATTTAATTTATGAATTCACAAATATATATGCCTAATCCCCAGTAACAGTACCAAAAACTTAACTATGTTTTAACACAAGCACATAAAATAGTTGTAATTAGCACATACGAGTACAGGTCGATTATGCTAAGATTATTAGTTAACTACCCACTACCTACAAAAGTAACATGCTAGATCAACCTTTATGGATGAATAAATAAGGAAAATAAAATAAGTAACAAATTTAAATTCTAATGCAGAATATTAATCAAGAATATACCAATATGTCAATTAACAAGATTTAGGTTAGATTCCCCTAAAACTTTACTATATTTATTTTCATCTTTCATTAATCAATTATTCTAGCTTCTTAGATAAGTAGGAGTTCCTAACTTAGACCATATTCTCTCTTGAGACATATAAATCCTATCCAAAGGTTGATAAAATTCCTTTCAAGTATAGACAACCTCAAAATGCTTTACTTCATTTTATAAATTCTCCTGATAGGCTTTACCCTTACCAAGGAAGTTTTGCAACTTGCTCGCAAACTACTTGTGCTTAACCCTCTTTATTCATGTTGTTACTTAAACATACATTTCATCTCTCGAATCTCAACCTATGAATTAAGTATTGAATCTTCCACTTCACTCCTCTAATTCAATCAATATAAAAACATGAATAAATCACAAGAAAACTATAATTTCATTAAATCAAAGAATGAATTAGAGTATTCACATCCTAGGTTTTTCTTACCTAAATTTAGTACATATTAATTCATAATCACATAAAGGATATCAATATAAAAACAATAAAGAAAATAAGATGAAGATGCCATGTTCTAGAATTTTTGATCAAGATAATGCAAAATAGTTTCAAAGTGACATTTCTTGTCTAAAGAACTTGACCTTTTTTTTTTGCCTCTTATCTTTGTTAAAAATTGAAAGCCTAACTTTTAATAAGCTACATAGCTCCAAACACAGGTCCATATAGTTGGTCGTGTCCTCTATAAATTTTTCTAGAATTAACAATTCCAAATGAGTGCATACACGGGATCATGCAATGTACCATATGCTTCATCCAAAGGGGTAACATGTGGCATGTAGGATGCACTGGAGAAATAAAAGTAACCATAATTGTACATGTCCCTTAACAAAGGTTTGTGCGTAGTGATTTATCATATGTTTTTTCTCTAAATATTCTAAATTTGCTCCATTTAGCTCCATTTCTTCTTGAACTTTGCTTCTTTTCCTTGTATAGGTATAATTAAGACTTCAAATGACAAAATTTCTTAAATTAAGTATCAAATATTTTAAAACCATCCAAGACATAAGTAATATAACATAAAAATAGTGCTAAAACTTTTTTCATATATCAATAATTTTTAAATGACATTAATAAAATTAATTACTAATGATGGAGAACTAATATGATTAGAATAAAATAAAATAGACCTTCCACTTTTCGTCTAGTCATAATGTTGTATGATGAAAAGATTAAACTATATGAAAATTTTAGTTAAAACGATTCTGACGTTTCTAATACTTCAGTGTTTATGATGCATTATTAAATGTCAATCTTAATTTATAGATATAAATTGTCATAGGGCAAGCATGCATGTATTCAGATGTTCAAAGAAGATAAGATATCGGTTGTAAAGTGTTGGTTAAGGTTTTTCACAATCAGCAGCTCATGGAATTTTTGTATAATGTCTGATTGAATGGAGTCCTTTATTGAACTTTGATTTGCAAACTGTCTGAGATTTCACTCTCTCCATATTGTATACACAGAAGTCCCCAAAGTAAGAATAAAGATGAGTTGACCATGTTTCGAATGAGTTGTCCTTACTGATAATCTTTGCATGATATTAGAGATGGTGTGACCTAGATCAGGCCATAGACATTTTCTCTTAATATTCCTCCATATGTTGAAGATGAAAGAGCATGTAAAGAAGAGATGATCTCTTGTTTCTTCATGAAGATAACATGTTAGACAATTTCTATCAACTTGCAAATAAGGCAATCGGTTTGAAGTGTTAAGCTTGTTTTGAATTACAAGCCAAAGAATGAGGGAGAGTCGAGGAGTTAATGATTTGTTCCACACAATTTTGTGCTAGTCAACTTTGAGGCATTTTCTTATTAATATATTCTTAGTGATTTTATTGTTTAGAGTGTGAATCAGATAGCCTTTCCAGTAAAATATATCAGGAGAATTTGGATTTGGGTTATATGTAAGTTGCATATATCTTAGTCAAAGGGGGAGTTTCCAGGAATTTTCATGAATGATTGAGCTTAATTTGGTATGGAGAGAAGAAATAAATGAGTTCCTTGTTATGTGTACAGATTATAAGAGAGGTCCATGCTTTAACCAATTGTCATACCAAAGTGATATTAGTCTACCATTCCTAGCTATGCTCGTGACATCAACTTGCACCATATCTCTCAGGGTGAGTAATTGATGCAAGAAGTGAGAATGTGAGGAGCTTTCCCTTAATTTCCATTTACATTTGCCTTAGAGAAAAAATGAGTGTAGTCATCTGATCATATTGAATGTTTATCAAGGAAGATCCACCAAAGTCTCTTAAAAATCAATGCCTAGTTTATAGTCTTAATGGATGAGATGTGTAAGCCACCTTCTTCCTTAGGAAGGCATATATGAATCTACTTCACCTTGATTACACCTTTAGAACCATCTGGATGAATCCACAAGAAATTTTTAAGCAATATTTCTATAGTTTTGATAATGTTTTGGGAGAGGAAGATTTGGGAGCTCTAATATATAGGTAAAGAATTGAGCATGGACTTTATAAGTTGTAACTTAGCCAAATAGGATAGAGTTTTATTCATCTAGGAGTTGAATGGAGGGTGTTGGTGGAATGCATGCCAAAGGCTTGTGCAATGAGTGGTTTAAGATTAGAGGCAGTTTTGGAGAGAAGAAAGACGCTTTTATTGAGATCGATCTATAACTCAAAGTAGCTTTTGAATTTTTCAAAGGCCTTCATAAAAGTATTTATGGAATTTAGTTAAGCTTTGTAAAATAAAAGCAGATGATCTGTACAACCAAGGTTAGTTAAAAGTAATCTTTTTACATTTAGAATGGTGTTTAAAATTGAGATTAAGTTGCACTTCTTGTTTGATGATTGAGTTAAGGATTTCCATGTAAAGAATGAATAGGTAAGGGGATAAGGGATCCCCCTATTAAATACCCCTAACATCCATGAAGAATTTAGTTAGACCACCATTAATAAGCACAGATAATGTAACTTAGGAGATGCATTCCCTCAACCAATTGATGAAGATGTCCAGAAACCCTAAAGCCTGAAGCATTGTCCATATGAATTCTCAGCTGATGCTATCGAAAGCCTTGTGAAAGTTTATTTTCATTGTACAGTTCAGAGCATAAATGGATCGAGAGTAGCCTTGGAGTAGTTCTTGAACGATAAGAATGTTATCTATAATATTTTGTATCATTCGTATAAGCACCCTAGTTCTCACTGATCAAAGGAGATATTGCTCTCTTCAATTTAGTAACTAGGATTTTAAAAATTATTTTGTAAAGGAATTTAGTGCATGCTATTAGTTTGAAGTCTTCAAAAATGGAAGGGTTAGAGTCTTTAGGGATCAAACAAAGAAAAGTTTTGTTGATTTCCTTAAGAAGTGCCACATTTGTGAATAAATCTCGAACAACCTATTTCACAAAAATACCTATAATATTTCATGATTTTTAGAAAACATAGCCATTGAAACCATGAGGCCTGGGGGCCTTCATGCCATCAATATCAAATACTACTTTTTTAATTTCATTATCATCAACAAGTTTGTTAAAAAATCCATATCCTTAGGAGAGACTTGCTTCAAATTTAGTGAACTTATCTCAAAAAAAGAAGCATTTGAAAGACTAGGGGATTCAAAGAGGGAGCCAAAGTATCTTATAGCTTCCTCTTATATATCTTGAAAATTCTAGAGTGGTTAGCCTGCTATGGATGTGATAGAGAGAATTTTATTGTGTTTTTTCCTTGATAGAATTGAATTAAAGAAAAAGTTGGTACAATGTGTTGACCAAGTTTTACCTATAATAAAACCCTCAATGTAGCGCCCCCTCACCGTAGGGTACACATCGGGATGCCCGTAGGTCGCTCCGACACGTAACCCACGATAAAGGTGCACTACCAGAAAATCTCACTAATAATCCACATGGCATCGCAATAAATAAATCACAATATCAGAAATCACTAAATTTTAAAAACCAAAATATCAATCTGATACAATCATCCAATAGCAGAATAGACAAGTCTATCAGTCCCCTAAACAAAACTCAAAAAGGAAACTGATACAAA
>JAOTIZ010000005.1:19294504-19310874 GCA_027123425.1 Erythroxylum panamense | reverse complement strand
ATTACAAAATAAAATATAGTTAAAATTAATAAAAGTACTTTTTATTTTTATGTTGCCAAACAATCTACTGTATGAAGCTCTTTCAAAAAAAATATTTTTTAATTGACACTCAAACAGTCAACTAACTTATTAGAAAAGTTTTTTTTAAAAAATTATACTGATAAAAATTTTACTAATATAAACTTATCCAAATAAACACTTTTACTTGCACTATAAATTTATAGTGTAGCTTACAAAGCGATTTGACGCTCAACTTTATAAGTCAAGATGTGAACAGCTAGATGCTTTTCAGTAATAAAAAGATACACTTTGCAAAACTAAAAAATTTTATCGTAAGATCCGCCGCCGTCGCCATCTACTTGTACTGTTTCACGCAATGGGTCAATCAAAGGAAAAAGATATCCATTCCACTCCCACCTAGTGGCTGGCTATCAGAAGTCCACGTGTGGCTAGGTTCGCTGTCAACCGCCTCCTGCCTCCCTTTTTCCATCTAATGCCAGAAATGTGAATTCACCAAACTGCACTCGTCATCGGCAATACTGCCAGCATCCATGTATTGCCATTGTATTATGTAATTCAAATATAACTAATTTACCTCATTCTTACAATAACTGACTTCAGTTTACAATTACTCCTCTTCCCTTTCTCTCTTCTTCTTCTTCGCTAAACCCAAAGAAAAAAAAAAGGATGCTCAGAAAAATATGGGGATCCATGTCGAATCGGGGGACTGGGAGTTGTGGCTCAGATTCTGGAGGAGGGGGTTCCGCCTCCTCGACGACGGTGGCGGCGGGGAGAGGAGGAGGAGGAGCATTTGAGCGCATTCCAGTGGATGTTCTAGTCCAAATAATCCATCTGTTGTCACCCAGAGACGCTGCTAGACTCTCCCTCGTTTCTCACTACTTTCGATCACTCATCTCATCCGATAATCGCCTCTGGCTTTTCTTCCTTCACCAACCCTCCCCCGACGCCTTCGACTCCGACTCTGTCTTCTTCTCCGAAACCAGTCTCCGATCCGCTTATCCTATCCAGTCTGTCTCTCTACTCTACTTTCCTTTTCTCTCACGCTTGCCAATTCAATATCTTTGATAATTTTAATTAATTAAATTTTAGTACGGCAGGACATTCTCAAGAGAGCTGATGTCTACTGAATTGTCATTCATGCGCATATATGGCCAGCGTTCCCAAGTCCCTGGTTCTGTTATTATTGACGGTACGCAATTAATAACGTGGTCTTTTTCATTGAATCATTTTAGCATCAAATTCTCTTTTCTGCCTGGTGCCGATTCCTTCCAGGTGGTTCGGGCTATTGCAAATTTGGTTGGAGCAAGTACGATTCTCCATCTGGCCGCTGTGCTACCTTTTTGGTGACCATGACCACTTTCCTCTCTCTTTTCTTTTCTTTTTCCCCCCTAATTTTTAGATAGACTTCCCACCTTCTTTAACTGGCCCTTTAATCTACTTGTCCATTGGATTTTATTTTGTCTTAATTTGCAGGAATTCGGCAACATCGAGTCTCCAATGTATACTAGGCTTCGACATTTTTTTGCTACAATTTACAGCAGGTCATGCTCCCAAACCTTTTCTTCTTATTGTTCACCTGAAGAGGGCTTTAGTTACGTACAACTAGCAGCTGTTTTATTGCTTACTGCATGGCAGTCCCAGCCCTCAGTTTATTACTTACTCCTCATGCTTCAATCTAAGATTCTTTTTTTTTTCTTTTTTGTCTACAGGATGCAGGTTAAAGCTTCTACTCAGCCAATAATTGTATCACTTCCAATTTGCCATTATGATGGTCAGCTATTACTTTTCTCTCGTGCCTCTTCTAATTAATCGTGCACTACTTTTGTGAGCTTTAATATTTCCAACTGCCCAAAGTTTACTTGTTTTTTAGTTTCAATTTTACAATTTCTAGTTAATCTCATTTCAGCTTTGTGCTCTGATACTCTCATTTTGAAAAAGATTAGCATCTTAATTCTCAAAGTTTGGCCACCCTTTGTTATTGTAAAGTGAACTAAATCAATTTTAAGAATTTGGATGAGATAGTTACAAAATTGAGGTATTTCATTGTTCATGCTTCTAGATACTGAATCTGCAAAAGCATCAAGGCGGCAGCTTAAAGAAGCCATCTACACTGCTCTCTTTGATATGAATGTTCCTGCCATTTGTGCCTTAAATCAGGTACCTTGTGTTAATTTACCAATCTAGCTATTACTTCCATTAATCAGATACTGTCTGTTAATTTATTTTTTATGTCAACTTAGCTATTTCTACCATGCATGTTACTTATTCTCATTCCAAGTTCTGTGAGACAGATTAAAGAAAACTGGAAATATTTTATATAACAAATTTTAAATAGGAATGGAAGCTTATCTCTTTGCTACCTCAGCAGTTAAACTTGTTATGACTGGGGAACTGTGTTTAAATTTTTTTAAGTCATTAATGTCAGTGCATATTTTGATCTGCCTTGCAACAAATTTGGTATCGAGTATTTTATGGTGAAAACTGACTACCTTTATTTCAGTAGAGGACCAACAAACAGGTGTTTCTTCATCTAGTGTTATGTATATCTTTTTGCAGCGTCACTCATGTTCTATGTTCTTTTTCATGACAACAAACACAGGCAACTTTAGCATTGTATGCTGCACGCCGAATCTCTGGGATATCTGTTAATATTGGCTTCCAAGTTACATCTGTTGTTCCAAGTAAGAAACTGTCTCTTGTCTTTCCATGATTGTTTCATAATTAATTTCTTAATTATTTTCATGTTTGTGTTAATGCTGTAAATGCTTAGAGTTTGATCTTTTTCTGCAATATTTGTGTTCCCAAGCCTTTTTGCCTCCATACAAATGGATGCCATACTGCAAATATTGGTCTGATATCTTTGGCTAACCTCCATCTGTTAATCCTCTTTTTAGTCTTGGGTGCGTTATATGCATGCATTTTTCATTTTGATCCTATTTTCTTTTAACTTCCTAATTCTTTTTCTCTATGGTAATTCGCTTCTTTGGCCAGTTTATCGGTTTAAATTGTCGGGTCTTGAGGTTTGTGGCTGCTGTCTTTTACAGTTTTAAATGGTAAGGTAATGCGAAAGGTGGGAGTGGAAGTTATTGGTATTGGAGCCTTAAAAGTAACAGGATTCCTTAGGGAACAGCTGCGGGAGAATAATATTAATTTTGAATCGATGTACACTGTCCGAACACTAAAAGAGGTGTGTGCTTTCTTTTCATGGTAAATTCTTTGCTTACCACTAATTTCTAGTGTTTGATCTAGTTTTATAAGCACATTAGTTTGCTGCTACTTAGAAGAAGAATGTGGGGTTTATTTCTTATTTCATGTTGTAAATTTTGATCCCATTAACGGATATATAAGACTTCTTAAACTCAGAAAATGTTTTGGGAATGGATACATTATATATTATCTCGGTCTTATGCAAAAACAGAACCTTTGCTATGTTGCTGCTGACTATGAAACTGAGTTAAGGAAAGACTCCCAAGCATCTTTGGAGGTACCGGGAGAGGGATGGTTCACACTTTCAAAAGAACGGTTTAAAACTGGAGAGCTCTTATTCCAACCTCGGATTGGAGGAGTGTGAGTCCATCTTCTTGCTATACATTAATTCATGTTGCTTTATGCTCAAACGTTTGCATACTGCTGGCTGGAATATATCTCTTCCATCTTCTATTGTGAAAACTGATTCACTTTTCTGCTGGGCTAGCCCCTACTTTCTGCTCGATATACATTATGTTGTATGTGTTTGCTAGTTTGTATACAAAGCAACAACGTTTTTGTTGATCCCCATGAAGGTTGATTTGCTTTTCTTTTGTACCATTTGTTTACAGGCGTACAATGGGTTTGCACCAGGCTATCGCACATTGCATGGACCACTGTCATGCTGCGGAAATAACTGCTGACGATTCTTGGTTCAAGACAATAGTTTTGTCAGGAGGAACTGCATGTTTACCAGGAATTGCAGGTTGGGAAACAAAACAAGCTTATCTATTATGGTTTAATTCTTTGCCTGGATCTTTAAAAGATGCATGATTGGCATGCCATGAGATTGTGATGAGAAAGGATGGTGAAATGGGATAAAAACATATTAACTGGATGCTTGTGTACATCAATTACATGTATATATCGTTTTCAATTGTTTCCAGAAAGGCTAGAGAAGGAATTGTATGGGCTTCTTCCTTCATCCATATCAAATGGTATTAGAGTCATTCCTCCACCTTATAGGGCTGACACTGCATGGTTCGGTGCAAAGCTTATCAGCAATGTAAGTTGTTTCCCTTCTCAAGTTCTGGACATCTGAATATGGTACATTTTTTTGGCAGTTGGAATCTTGATTCTAAACTTATCTTCATATTATGCTTCAAGTGCTTATTTCGGTATGAATTAAATACCCCCATTATAATCTGGGTTTGCTTTTTTTTGCCGGTTAAATTCATATTGTGGTTTAATACTTTGGTTCATTATGGAACTGTGCTGTCTTTATTTTGGGTACATGTAGAGAAGCTAGTTACTAGGTCTTTACATGTATAGCCTGATTTCTTGTTTTCTGTGTATAGTTGAGCACCTTTCCTGGGCCGTGGTGTGTGACAAAGCAACATTTTCGTCGGAAGTCAAGATTGAACTGATGGTGAATGGTAGTTAAGCCTTTACCGAGGATTTTATGGTGGCCCTCTTTCATAGTAAAGCATATTTGGGTAGAGCATTACAGATGGAAGCTTCAGAGGTCAAAAGGCTCAAAGCTAAGTTTCTTACTATCCTCTTGGTGGATCCGTGTTATAAGCATAAGTTCCACCGTTTGGCAACTTTAATTTTGTCAAACGGTATCGTTATCTTTATTGAGTATTCCGAACCTGATTTCGAAGTCTTATTGCTGTATATGATTTCAATAATAATAATAATAGCGTCAGTGAAAAGGCTGAAACGATAAATTTATTGTAGAAATGATCTTTTTGTAATAAATTAAACGTAGTTTGTCTGATTGCAACTCATGTTTGTGGTATTTCCAAAAGCTACAAAACTGTGCTACATTGTTATATTATATGCCTCTGAATCACGTGAATACGAGTGGATCAATTTATGTACTTGGCGGAGTTCTTCCTGTAGCTAAAGCTGGTTCAGTGGAAAAGACAACGTTCTGCAGCAACTAGTCACAAAAAGATGTTCCCTATCTGATCAGGTGCGAGCTTGAATTTCATGAATCGTAAGTTGTCGCTGATGAACCCAAAATCTTTCACTTTCAGACAAAACAGTAGAAGGCTCTTGATGAGGATAGATACAGTTAAAGAAAAGAAGAAAATAAGTATTCTGCCTTGGGAAAAACTTTATAACAGCAGCTACGAGTTTTGGAAGAAGAAAAGGAACACAGGTGATGTGAGCACTACTTAAATCAGCTTGTGACGATGTGGGAGCGCATGTAAGCCCCTCATTTCCTTCTCTGCGTTCACTAGCAGAAAGCCCAGCTGGGTACCTTCGGTATAAGTCTATGTAACTGAACATAGTTGACGCACATTCGTTGGTCAAGTCATTCAACACATCTGTGTATAAACTCCTTGAATGTGCCCAAAAAGATATGATCGAAAAGAGTTACGTGCAAACATAAAGTATTAAATTGGACGTCAAAGAAGGAGCAAGCAGCCCAGCAAGAGCAAGAGCAAGGGGGCTGCTTTCCACTGCATATTCTTGTTAGACTATTTTAAAATGTGACTTAATAGATTTGAGTCTCATAAAAAGTACCCAAAATAATAAGTATTGGGTATTAAATAATAGATCTTAAATGGGTCAAAGATCCTTTTCCTCTCTTTTTCAACAATGAACCAACATAATGGCTAGTGAACCAATATGATGATTAGTGAAAGGATATATAAGTTTTAGAAAACTTATGAATTGGAATTCTAAATCATTGGAGAAACCGCTAAAAGTTCACGAAGAAGAGAGGAAATAAACTTGTACCAAGTAACGTCAACATCTTACAAAAACAAAAACAAAAACAATCATAGATACAGGTATGCAAAAATCAATCGATCCATGAATGTCTTACAATTAGTATCAGAGCCACGGTGTTGCATGATTTGTGTTCTATCATGTATCGTTTATATACGACTGTATTTTGTTCGTTTTGTTTTTGTTCTGTATTTGATACAAAAAAATCGAATGTTTTCTTACTTTTCGGTTTGGTAATTTTTGGATGTTCATAACATTCTCACTGTTTAACCGAAACATAATAGTCATGAATGTATGGTTCTTGAAATTGAATATTAACTTAATTTTTTTGAACTATTATTGTTGAGAAAGAAATGAAAAAAAAGGTTTGTTTCATGTTTATGAGAATACCAAAAAAAGGTTTTCTTCTTGTTTATGAGAATATTTGTTGCGTTTCTGGACTGTGGTTTTGTTTTGTGTTCATGAGTTGGTACGAGGAAATCAACTTATGGAAGAATGACATTGGGATGGTTTATAGTAAGAAAATCCATGAAACAAAAATTATTGGCTTGAGATATGGAAGAAAAAGGATCATAGAATTAAAAAAAACACAGAAGAAACCAGCGTGCGTGCGTCTGAGAAAGACAACGCACCGATTTGGAAACGGCTAAACGCGCCAGACTCTATGCAAGAGAAACTTGAAAGGCTGACGCTAGCTCGCGCCAGACATTGCCTTTTCACTGGTGACGCTGGTGCGTGCTCGCGCCAGATAGGCTTCTAAGCCCAAAAATCAAATTATGGATTGATTTTTGGGCCTTTGGGCCATTAAAGGATAATATTGGGTTAGTAAATAATTATAAACTTTAACCCTAAGGAAAAATAATTTTTTGATGGAACATAATGAATTTTTATAATTCATAATTGATTTATTTTCTATGTATAATATACATTTTATGTCATATTATGTTTTAAATGGTACTTTAACTATTTATATTATGCAATGTTTGGCATTAAATTTTCCTATTATGTGTTGAATGTAATACATGACATTATGAAAATTTAGAATAGTTTATTAGTCACCAAAGTGACCAAATTAATTAAATTAAATTTTGCCATGTATGAAAATTATCCAATTAAATGTTTATTGCATGGAAAGCTTGTTAGTTACTAAAGTGGCCTAGCTTGAAAAAGAGTAAGCATTTAATTGTGATTTGTTCAATTGTTCAATATGATATGATGCTAAAATGACTTAAATATTGAAATGAACAATTGAGATTATTAATTACAAAGCTAGGAAGTCACCCAAAAGTAGACCATTGCTTATAATTAATGACATTAAAGGGACTTTATCAACATATCTGGTTAATATGATTGTATATCCAAAGATAACATACATGCTAATTAAAATATGATTGATTATCCATTATAGTAAATTATATATATGCATCAGAATAGGTTACTACTATGTATATAAATTTCACCTAAAGGAGAATTTAAATGCATAATCAAAGTGTATTAGTTAGTTTAAATCCATTTAAGTTTATTCAAAGCATTAATGCGTGAGATATGTTGTGTTTGCAGCGTTAACTAATTTGTTTGCTTTAGAAAATGGGCTTATCAAGTTCAATAGTTTGAACTATGCTGATTGATTTGAACACATCCAGTTCCAACCGGATGTAATGGATTTGGACTTGGCCAAAGTTTTAGACATAAGACCTACAATTATGACTGAGACTAGTTCTGAAGCTGACAAGTCTTATTATGAGGCTTGGGAACAGTCTAACAGGCTGAGCTTGAATTTGATGCAAATGACGATCGCAGAAAATGTAAAGCCGTCAATGCTTAAAACGGACAGTGCAAAGGAGTTCAGGTTGAAGCTTAAAGAATACTCTCAATTTGATATAGCTGACAAGTATATGATATATTGTATTACAAGTTTACAATTGGGAATAATTTCATACATTACTAATTTGTAATTTATTTTAATGCAGTAGAAGAAATTGATACAAATACTTTAGATGAAAGCGTAGTTTATGAATCTTTAAATAACATTGGAGAATTTGGAGTTTTTGATGATGATGAGATACAATCTCCTTTAAAAATACAATTTTAATTTTAATTTTAATTTTTATATTTATATTAGACTCATATTTATTTATTATTAATTCATTATATAATAATAGACATCTGTGTGTTTTTATTTCAATAAAATATTTTATTTTGACTTATTTTTATAAGTTTTAATTTTTATTTATTATATACCGATTTTATAACGGTTCACTACCGGTTGAACCTCTAAACTTTAAATCTTTTCTTCGACCGGTTCATTATTCGGTCCGATTTTTAAAATATTGATTGTTTCAATTGTGGCCAATTTTCCCAAATATACATATGTTTATTTATTTTTATTTCTTTTGACCTATCCGTGCATGGGTAGAAGAACAAGATGAGGCTCAATCCGCAAATGTTAAACTTTTTCAATTGCTTTTGGTATTAGTAGTAATTGATTGACTTTTTGTAGGTTTATGTAATGATAATTGATGCATGGATTGATTGCAGAACGAAGACGGAGGGTGGGGATTACATATAGAGGGGTCCAGCATAATGCTTTGCACAGCTCTATCCTATGTGGCGCTGAGATTGATTGGAGAAGAAATGGAGGGTGGAAATGGCGCAATGGAGAAAGCTAGAAAATGGGTTCTTGATCATGGTGGAGCCACTCATATACCTTCCTGGGGAAAGATGTGGCTTTCTGTAAGATATAATTTCATTCCTTTGTATTTTCTTTACATATTGCAGTATATTTTAATCGGAAACTAATACTACTGGTGTCTGTACGGGCGTATACATAATATAGGTACTTGGAGCATATGAGTGGAGTGGGAATAATCCATTGCCACCAGAGATATGGCTTCTTCCATACTTTGTTCCTATAAATCCAGGTACAGTTTTTCTTTCTTATTCTTGTTATAATTCATTCTCAGCTACTCTATACATGACCTTTTCGGTTCAAACAAGTTTTAGTACTCCAAAGTCCGAATATCAAACACTAAAAGAACTTGGGAGTTGGGACTAAGAAGTCAAACCGAATCAAACAAGTTTAGTTTACGTTAGTGACAAAGTTAGATTTCTCGTGTTTGTTTAAAAAATCCTTAGTTAGTTAAACACATTCTAAATCGAATTAAACAAGTTCAATAGAATTGGATCCACTGAAATTCGACTTCCAGTTAGTAGGATATATTATAAAAAATACTTACAACCAACATTTTACATAGGTTAAATCTTTAATATTAAGATAAGTGATTAAACTCTTAATTAACTTAAATGTATTAATTTTTTGAGTGATTTGACAAAAGATAGTAAACATTAAAATTTACGTTATATATTTATGGTGAATCTGACGTACCAAAGAAAACGAGTTTCGTTATCGGATGTATGCAGGACGGCTTTGGTGTCACTGTCGAATGGTGTACTTACCAATGTCATATTTATACGGGAAGAAGTTCGTGGCTCCTATAAATGACCTGATTTTATCACTTAGAAATGAGCTTTACATCCTTCCTTACCATCTCGTTAATTGGGACCAGGCCAGGAATATTTGTGCCAAGGTATTTTCTTCTCATTCTTCTTAAGCCAAATATATATGTAGGACTTTCCTTATTGTTCTAAACTTTGTTACTTTTTTACAATAAACATTCATAATCATTCACACTTTAATCTAAGTGAAACTTGTTAAGCATGATTTTACGAAATTGAAATTGAAATTTCCAATTAGGAAGACTTGTACTACCCACATTCCCTGGTCCAAGGCATCTTGTGGGGTTGTCTTGACAAGTTTGTTGAGCCTCTTCTTTCAAGATGGCCCTTATCTAGCCTGAGAAAATTGGCACTTGAGACCCTGATGGAACATCTCCATTATGAAGATGAAAGTACTCAATACGTCTGCCTTGGACCTGTTAATAAGGTACGTCGGCATTAAATTATGATTGTAAAAGAGTCTAATGACGTTCTACCAGTCAATTACAAAATCTATTTCACACGCATGTTTCCTATTTATTTATAGTTAATGGTCAAATCAAAGCTTAAGTTTAATTTTGCTCTTTTACCACGTAAGTGTAGGTGTTAAACATGCTTTGTTGCTGGGTGGAGGACCCCAGTTCAGAAGCATACAAGTGTCATCTATCAAGATTTAAAGATTATTTATGGATAGCTGAAGATGGCATGAAAATGCAGGTAATTATATAGATAACAACGACAACATTATTCATTCGAGGAAATATAACAATTTTGGTTTAAGATCATAAACTTGTTTATTGAATAATTTAATGACAGGCGTACAACGGTTCTCAGCTGTGGGATGTTGGTTTTTCCGTTCAAGCAATTCTTGCTACCAATCTTGTCGATGAATATGGTTTAATACTAAAAAAAGCACACAATTTCATCAGAAACACACAAGTAAACACCATGTTATTCCAAATGACATATATTCTACAACTTCCTTTGTATTTAAGCCAAATTTGATTATAGTCATGTTTCTTGACGTAAACTGACCCGAGTTCCTTATCAAGTTACGGAAAAACAGCTGTGGTGATCCTAACAAATGGTATCGCCATATTTCCAAGGGCGGATGGCCTTTCTCCACCAGTGACAATGGTTGGCTTGTTTCAGATTGCACTGCCGAAGCTCTCAGGGTTAGTACTTTCTTTAACGTTTACTTATTTTTCAAGTTTTGTTCCTGATATTGTCTCAAGTTTTTTAATATCATAACTCGAGCTATTTAATTTATGGGCCAAATTTTGTTGACCATTTGCAGGCAGCAATATTATTATCACAAATGCCACCAGAGATTGTAGGAGAAGCTATGCCAGCTGATCATTTGTACGATGCTGTTAATATACTCTTGTCGTTACAGGTACTGTCATTTAGACTTGGCCTTAATGTGAAGTTCACGAAGTCGTTTACATCTTATAAGAACACACTCAAAACGTAAAATGATTATTTGCTTCTTTAAATTGCGTACTGGGATCGTAGAAATCTGCTGTCAAGTTTGTTTTGGACAGGAGAGTTGGACTGTTTTCTTAATTTACTACTACTATTATATATACATATACATATATATGGGTAACGTTAATAGTAATGACAGAAATGTTTTATCTGAAGTTAACAGATCCGGTCTGAATTAATTAGGTTTTGGCACAGGATCAAAAGTTTGTTTTTAAATTTTAAAATTTGAGCTTTGAGCTAGGCTTGGTTTGCAATATTTAACCCAAAACCAGAAATTTTTTTTAAAATTCGGACGTAAAACATTTACATAAAATAATATTACTTTTATTTTTAAAAATTAAAAATAATAAATTTAATCTGGCCTAAACAAACCCAATTAAGTTTCTATCGTTGACTTGGAACTTTAGAGGGTGCTTGATTGATGGATTTAGGAAGAAGATAATAGATAAGAAATGAATATTGAGTAGTTAGTTGTTGATTGTCATTATAGGAGTAATAGTTTGATATCCCATTTTTATAGTATCCTGTACATCATCTATTTAGTAGAGGAATGAAACTCATTTTTTAGTAGTGACTCTTTTTAAAAAAATATTTTTAATATAATTAATTAAAATAAAATAAAATAAAATAATTACTTACATTATAATTAATTAATTACAATATAATTAATTAAAATATAATTATTTCATTAATTAAAATATTGTAATTAATTAAAATAATATAATAGATAAATATATTATATTATAATTAATTAAAATATAGTTAATTAATTAAAATATAATGAATTCATTAATTAAAATATTGTAATTAATTAAATAATTACAATATAATTAATTAAATTATTATCATTAATTAATTAATTACATTATATAATGATTCATTAATTAAACATTCTAATTAATTAATTAATTAATTAAAATATAATTACTAATTAATTAATTAAAATATAATTAATTATAATGTAATGTAATTCATTCACTATTTAAAATATTAATAATTAATTAATTACATTACGTTACATTATAATTAATTAAAAATAATTTATTCATTAGTTACAATATAATTAATTAAAATATAATTCATTCATTAGTTACAATATAATTAATTAAAATATAATTCATTAATTAATTAAAATATTGTAATTAGTTAATTAAAATATAATTAATTTTTATTTGTTAATATTTTTTACATACTAATTATTATCAATAATTATGGGAATTACTCATTTCTCTTAATCAACTATCATAATTATAATAATAATATTCATTCTCATTCTTTACTATATTTATTCTTATTCTTATTATCATCGCAACTCAATCTCAATTGGATTTAAGGCTTGAGTTCGAAGTAGCCAATTTTCATCGTTTTTGTTGACTTTTATTTCACTTTTGTATCTTCTTTACTATACGATGACAGAATCAAAATGGAGGCTTTGCATCATATGAGCTCACAAGATCTTACGAATGGTTGGAGGTAAGGCAATCTTACTAGTTAGTTTACAAAGTGCGTCCGGAGTTCCAAATTTTTACACTGTTCAGGTTTTCTTAAATGGCAGCTAATCAATCCTGCTGAAGTATTTGGAGAGATCATGATAGACTATCAGTAAGTTAACTATTATTACATTTGTAATACTGTTTCATTATAGCTGTGATTCTGAGACGTATTTATAAGAACATAAAATTGGTTCAATTACTATACAAAGTTTTCACAACATTATTGGCAGCTTTTCAAGATATATAACTTGGAGTAAAATGCAGGTATGTGGAATGCACTTCGGCTGTCATACAAGGTCTTAAATCGTTCAGGAACGTTTATCCGGAGCATCGAGGAAAAGAAATTGAATCGTGCACTGAGAAGGCAGTTAACTACATCGAGACCAAACAACGACAAGATGGGTCATGGTACATAATCTTCCCTAAGACAATCCCATTTGTCTGATCATATATACAATCTACCAGTTCTAATTAATCTTTGGTTGATTCTTCTTGCTAGGTATGGATCATGGGGAGTGTGCTTCACATATGGAACCTGGTTCGGGGTGAAGGGCCTTGCGGCTGCGGGAAGAACTTACCAGACTAGCAATAGCATTAGAAAAGCATGTAATTTCCTGCTATCCAAACAACTTGATTCTGGGGGGTGGGGAGAGAGCTACCTTTCAAGTCAAACTAAGGTAACTAGTTATGCTGCATATATTACTGTTAGTTCATTCAACCTAATTATTTTGACAATTAAATCATATTCCTTTTGTGTATATATATACACACACACATACACAGGTCTACACAAACTTGGACGGTGGAAAATCACATGTCGTTAACACTGCATGGGCAATGATGACACTTATAGGAGCTGGACAGGTATGAGCGAAAACTCTCATTTTACAGTATCTATTTGCACAGTAACAGGAATGTGGATGAGTGTTGGTAGAGTAGATGAAGAGCGAGGGGGATGATGCAATATTATTATCAACAAGGAAATTGTTTAGTTAGCAAAATAAATAGTTGATACTTGGTAAATTAGAGTGATACATTACTCTACTTCATTTGATCTTTTATTCTCTCTAAAATAAAAGAAAATCGATTTTGTAGCTCAACAGTCGAACTTTTCTAAATGTAATTTCTCAAAATCTTATTAATAGTATCTGTCATAATTTTGGACTCCTGAATCGATATCTTAATATGATCATCACTTGGTGGTCTGTGGGTGGAGTAGGCTGAAAGAGATCCTAGGCCTTTGCATCGTGCTGCAAAGTTTTTGATCAATTCAGCTATGGAAACTGGAGAATTCCCACAACAGGTACGTTTTGATTTGTCTGTGAAGGAAGGTGGGAGACTGGTGCAGAGAAAGACTTGAAATATCATGTTTTTGTGTTGTAACAGGAAATCACTGGAGTGACTAACAAGACCTGTACGGTCAGCTATTCTGCGTACAGAAATATTTTTCCCATATGGGCCCTTGGCGAATATCTCAATCGTGTACTGCGCCGCCCCTTCTCAATGAAATAAGAAGCACATACAAGCAATGTTATGAATTTCGTACCGAGCTCGGTACTGGATTGGACTCTGGAACGGAACTGTACCGGTTTAGGTCGATACTGGGTACCGTTTCGAGACTTTTTTAAATTTATAAAATAGTTCCTAAATTTTTTAAAAATTGCAAAATAGTCCATTCCAATCTAACAATTTCAAATTATCAATTTCAAAAATTCCATTCCAAAACTGTCGAAATGTGTATACGGTTTTCTTATTACTTGAAAAGTAGCAAATACAAGGTATATATACAAAGGAATACGGCTAATGAATAAACTAAAAATAGAATCTAGGCTGACTAGGCTAATAACTGATTACCAACTAAATAAACACTAATTAGCTATTTACAGCTGTAAAATACATTCAACTAACAGAATCAGATAGTTAATATGTGAGAATATGAACTGTATCTAACGAACCTGTAGTCTCATGAAAAGGTCAGAACTGTGTTTAGCTTGAAACCTGTTCTTTGTGAACTGATTTCGAGCATTTTCAACTTCAGCTTGCTCTTCAGGCGTTCCGGTATCGTTGGGATCGAACTCCCAAAACTGCCTACCAACGTTATTGTTGACGCTCCTAAGCCAGGGGTCACCGCCTTGAGAAAGTTTCAGCTTCCACATTATCTTCTGGTGAACTGCTTTTGTGGGGATCAGCTTTTCTCCCAGTACCTAATATATAAAACCATTTAATTTAACTTCGGTTATATTAGAGTAAGATTGAATATCCCGAGATTGTCTAATCTAATGAATAAGACAAAAGAGCAGCAGGGTTTTTTTAATGCCGTCACCCTATCTATCCGGGGTATAACAGCACATGCACAAAGGATTTTAACTGTTTTCTTTCCTGTTTAAAAATTGGAAACTAGAATAGATGGACGTTATAAATGTTGGAAAACTGGGTTGGGATCTTATTTGAACCGTAACGGAATAATCACGAAATTTTTTGTGACTTTTGATTTCTCGAAAATCAAAATCTATTTATTTCTATAAAATGATTAACATTAATCATAATAAAGTGAAATTTTAATTTATATCTTTTTTCAAAGCTTGATTTTTATCTTGTTGCATCCCTTGAACCGTTTCCGAAACCGATTCGTCTCAACCACCATATATAGCCACACAAGTGTCCGGCCTCTAACAGTATTTACAAAACAGGTTAAGAGAACTCTATAACTTTTACAGAGAGGTCTAAGCACGAATTGCTAGTTTCATAAAGCTCAAGCCTATTTATAATAAGCTTTGAACGTTTTTTAATTGAAATTAAATTCTAATTTCAATTAAAATTTAATTAGAATTACTAATAATTCTAATTAAATACCAATTATGTCCAAATAAGATTCAATATCTTATATTATTATTTATTTATTAAATATCTCATATTTAATCGTAAAGTTTCTCAAACTTCATAATCAAGTCCAACTTGATTAAATCAATCATGTTCTCTCCAACCCATTTTATATGTGAGACCCATTAGGTTCCCAAATATGTTGACAATGATTACAAATTATAATAAGATAAATTAAAACTTCTTTTAATCTATTTTTAATTCTCCATTAAACAATTTATAATCATAGATCAAGATGGGCCTTTAGCAACGCATCATGACCATCTAAATATTTAGGAATGTTAAAGTGATTTTGACTAACATTTCTATGCATAATTTTTTCATATAATTCAATCCTTTCATCAACCAATGTTCCAATTAGACATAGAGCGTAGAATTAATGTCTACTCTATTTTAAGTCCAATTATATTAATTCTCCGCAACTAGCTATTGATTCAATTAATGATATTTGTAAACTATTTACAAAATATCATTCCACTTTGGCCAATGATTTTCTAAATCAATATTAATCGAGAACAATGAAACATTCTCCCTAATTACTTTAGGATGATAAATCCGATCTTGATCATTCAACTATCTCCATATAATTCATGCTACATCCAATGACTACCCATTTAATGACCTCTAATAAAATAGATCATAAATAGTATCAAATCATAGCAATCCACATATAAGATAACTTTGATGACCTCAAGTCAAAGGATTACTTATACAATCATCACAATGAGAATTCCATAGACATACAAATAATGTTCCAAATGGATTTCTCATATTGGATCTGATCAGTGAACTTGTTCTCTAGCAAGCACCTACACGTTTATTTAAGTATCTCTATAATTTAGTCTATGAGATCGACTACTTCCTTCATGAAGAAAAAAATGTGTGCTAGTCTTTTCCGTTCTATTAATGTCCAATCTTAATAGAACAATGACTAAAAACATTTAGGAATAATATATTAATGCCATATGAATCTCATAATTATAATCTCATTATAATTTCATTTGCAATGTACAATTATCCCATGGACTTTATTATATACATCTAAACATGTACAAGATAAAGAAT
>JAOTIZ010000005.1:19255063-19268233 GCA_027123425.1 Erythroxylum panamense | reverse complement strand
TTATGACATATTGTTCATATTAATTACTATATTATGACATGTTTGGGATTTTAAATTATATAATTCATTGTCTACATGATTTAAATTCATGTTATACATTATTACTCATTCGCAAATTCATGATGTACTTAACAATTTGACAAATTACTAAATAAAAATTTTAATATATAATATTTATTACTTACTAAAAAAATAATATTTAATACTTTTCCCAATTATTAATTATTCAATCAAAATAATAGTTCCATTAAAATTCAATTTTAATATCATATTCGGATTCAATTATAATTGCAAATTTATTTTGAATAATTCTCCCTATTAATAATAATTTCAGATGTCTAATTTAAATTTAATTATATAAAATTTAAAATTTATTAAAATAAACTTATTTTCATAAATTTAAAAAAAACTTACATACTAATGATTTGCGACGTTTAATCCCAAATGTCACAGATTGTCCTCCCACAACGACATCTACTAAACGTCGCATAAAGCTATCTTCTTTCCCCGACGTCTAATCTCCTCGTCGCCCATTCCCTTATGCTTTTACGACGTCTTCACAAACGTCGACAAATAGCATACACTTCTTCGACATTTTTTACAAAACGTCGAGAAATCCTTTTCCTTACTCCCCCTTCACCGACGTCTGTTGCGACGTTTTCAGAAACGTCAGGAATACCAATGTTTGATGGTTTTCTAACATTTGCGACGTTTCTAAAACATCGCAAATGGGGTCTTTTTCTTGTAGTGCAAGGATGCAAAGACCCTTAAGGAGGCACGAGACACTCTTACTAGAATATTTACGAGAATAAATGATGTCAAACTCTAAAAACTCGAAAACGAGTTACTATCAATCTGACGGTGAGATATAATAATAAGTGAATACTTTACTAAAGTTAAAATTTTGAAATTTTGTATAAAGAATTTTCAAAGTTGATTCTAAAAATAAAATCACCATGACAAGAACAAGAAGAATTATGATCTATAGATTCGATTTAAATTAGAAAATATATAGGCTAATTAAGAGGCTTTTAAAAACTAAATGTCTAAATCTCAAATGAAGGATGAACACCTTTTAGATATAAAAAGAATAAGGTTCCAAAAGCTTGCAAGATCAAAAAGTGAAAGCAAATCCAAACAAGAAGGATCATAGGAAAGGCAAGGAAGGAGTTGGCAACAAGTGGCACTTTGCTACGACCATAATGAAAAGAAAGTGAAGACACTAACTAATATTTTATTTGTGTCAAAGACTCAAAAATGAACACTATGTTTGAGATTGTCAATACAAGAAAGCAAAGTGAAATATCGCGACATCCTCACACTCTCAAGTTGAACGCGAAGAAGAAATAAGACCTAGGGTTGTTAGACCTCAACCAGGTCGGACCGAGCTAGTAGAGCCAGATCGAACCAAGGCGATCGAGTTCAATTTATTATTTTTAAAAATGTTCAAAAATGACGTTATTTTATCACTATCTTTGAGGCCGGCACCTAGCCCGGTCCGAAGTGCCAAACCTAAGAAGAACGGGAATTCCAGGCTTCTCGATATTATTCAAAACAATTGCAATTAGAGATTGTGTTTCATGTACCTAGGATGAATAAGAATTTGATATCAGTATTGCATCTAATATTTTTAGGTAAATATATAGTATTTCGATGAAAGACTTGAAAGTTTATATAAGTTTGTATCACTGTGTAGCGGCAAAAGCTAGAGTTTGTCTATATTATATCTTCTTCTTTTTTTGGAATTTTAAGAGAAATATATTAGCAAGAATCAAAGAACTAAACTGTACAACCCAACAGCGGGAAATAGTTACAACCCCACAAACCACTCAGCCTGAAAGCTCTCACCTACTGCAAATTCCATCGACCTCTCATAGCTGGACTTACACAATCCTGTTTCCCATGAACTATAATAACCTCCCGAATCGAATTGACAATGTAATCCGCTAGCTCATACTTATGGCGCTCTACATGTTTGTACAACCGGCGGTTCCTCTCCTTCCAAAGATGATAAATCACCAAATGAAAGACGGTTTTAAACAAAAGACCATCTATCCGACCTTGACCAGATTCATGCATAACGACTGCCACCACCTCACTCCACTGATAAGAGGAAGGAATACACCCCAGCAAAAACATAATCCTACTCCAAACCGATTTCGAGTAAACACATTCAAAGAACAAATGATCTCTACTCTCATTAGCTAAATTACATAATACACAAATAGGATCAAACAAGCCATACCATCGATCTTTCGTACGCAACCGGTTCAGCATAGACAACCATACAAAAAATGTCGCTTTCGGAGAGAGAACCTGCTGCCACACTAAATTCGCCCATGTCACCACGGCCATCCCATCACGACCAATAGCTTGCGCTGATTGAGAAGTAAAGGACCCATTTTGGTTGGCGGTCCACAACCACCCATCCGGAGCAGTACTTAGTCGTACCCCAGCCAAGACCGATTCCAGCACTTGTCCATATCTGCATCTGCTCCAGCGCTCCCTATCCTGCACCACCCTTTTCTTTTATTTATTACGTTAAAGTTTGTTTCAGTCAAAATGATTATAAATTTTAATTAAATAGAGTTGTACAGAGTTTATTTCATATTTATGTTATTGTGGCATATTGAGAGTTATAGATGGTATGAAATCGTTGGTTGTTAATTTTATGAGGAGAATAAGCCGTTAAGATAGTGAACAGATTGTTGTAGGTTGTGAGATTATATTGTTTATGTAAAGCTTATAAAATTGTTGAGCAAGTTGATTGGTATGTTTTATATATGCTTATTAAAGATTTGCCAATTTTTAAACACAAGTACATGATGTAGCTGTAGCTAGCACAGGCATATACAGGTCAATCCCATAGGGACTGTAAGAACTAGTATTCACCCTTTTCCTATTATCTAACATTCTAAATAGATTATGGATTTAATTAAAATTGAACTAACAAACTAAACTAAGATTGAAATAATAATGAACTTAGACAAAGGAAAACACTATGAAAAGTTGATATCAATTAAATAGTACTTATGTGATGAATCCCCCTAAAAACTCTTAAATATTAATCCTATATTATACAATTAAATTATTAATTGTTGGATCAAGGAATTCCTATCTTATATTAATATTTTTCTCCATAATATTAATAACTAATCCCGTAATTGATTAATTAAAATCTATTTCTAGTCAAAAGCCTTACGATTGCATTATTGATTCAGGTTCACCATTAGGCTTGACCTTATTCTAGAGGATTTATTTCGATCTATCTGTAGGTTTGCATGCAACTCCTTCCAATTATGGTAGATCTATTCACACAACAAAAATTCTCAATCTCAATCATATGAAATAAAATAATGAACTAATATTCCAGATATGTTAGAAGAATCTAAATTCGTTCAACAAAGAAAACTGGTACATAAAGTATCTACATAGTATTCAAATTTCTATGAAAAATAGGCATTTAATCATTAATATACATTGAGGATATGGCTACATGTATATAGTCTAACAAGATAAGGCTACAATATTTACATTTGAACTGAGTTACTTATGAAAAGATCTCACCCAAATTAGGGGGCTTAGTCTTGATGTTGATCTTCTAAAAATTGGAACAATATAGATTTATATAAGTCAACATTTGTATCTTGACGAAGTTATGTACAATGCAGTCAACAATCTCATCTAAACAAATCTAAGTTCATTAGGAAAATATTCAAATTAATTTTGTTGTATTTATGCACATAATTTAAGCAAAAATAACTTCTAGCATTACCCACAATTCTATTTTACTACAAAATGACTAAATTATGTTGACCAATTATTTGGTTGTGATTTTTAATTTTTCTTTTTAATTTAATCTATTTATTTTATCATGTCATATCTTAAAGTCCTAACTCCTTTTGATTAAGAATATGGTAGATAAATAGTTTCTTTTGGACTTTAACATTTTCACTAAAATTTGGAATGTACAGAAATAACTAAATCCTTTTAAAATTTAATTAAATCAAACCTTATCGACTATTTGTTTCTTTTTTTTTTATTTTCTATTATAATTTTCAAAAATATGAAAACAAATTATGAAAACATACTTTGGATTTAAGTATCTTACTTTCTTGCTTTTAAAATTAGAAACTGATAATAAGATTATAAAAATAGAAATTTTGTATTTGCATAAGTTTTTTCAACCAAATGTCAAGGCACTCCTCCCATAATCTTTATCTCTTCTTTCTTCTGTCTTTGCTTTCAACTCATTTTAATCGATTGATGAGAACTATCTTGATTTTTAGTTCTCTATATGGCTTCCTTAAACTTAAACATCCTCACTAGCATCGGTAAAAACCTTAGAAAGAGTTTAGGTTTTATGAAAAACACGATGAAGGACAAACTTAAGTTCATCCAGTTCTTGAGGAGGACGCCTTTTCCCTTAGAGAAGAGAACAAAGGTCTTACTCATTGCTTGAACAACATTAAACGTGGTCTACTCTACAAAGGCTCTCCCGACCCATTTGGCAAAGAATAAATATAATTTGCATCGGTGAGTCCCTTTCTCTTGTACATTTTTAGGTTATAGTTTGTTCAAGCCAAAATGATTATAAACTTCAATTAAATAAAGTTACATAGATTCTATTTTATATTTATGTTATCATGTCATATTGAGAATTATAGACTATTAGTACGAAACCATTACTTGTTGATTTCTTTGAGAAGAATAAGAAGGTGAGTAGATTGTTGTAGGTTGTGGGATTATATTGTTTAGATTAAGCTTATAAATTTGTTAAGCAAGTATTACTTTTCTAGAAGATACAAGCCGCTAAGGTTGTTTGTGAGTTATTGATATCATAAACTTTCTCTTCTTCTAAAACTTCTGAATTGGTGGGTTGTTTGTGATAATTGATTAATTGATGAAGTTGCCCGTTCTCATACTAGGACTGCTTTCAAGATATAAGACTAACTTCCTTAAATTAAAGAAATAATGTTATGTCAAAGATATCCCTATTTAATGTTGAGAAAGCTTGATAAAACTAATGTAGTTTTGATATCACAAGTTATATATATATACTATTTCTAGCCAAAAAATAGATAATGTTGCAACTACAAAGTGTAATAACATGTTACTTAGAAGTAATTCGTAAGATCGTGCACCTTTTCTTTACTAAATAAAACAAAAAAAAGTACAGATGGTTCAATCCCTTAGCCCCTATTGATTAATATCAATAAGAATAGCAATCGTATAGGTATAGATTAGTGCTTCCTTGCTTGCATTCAAAGTAGTGATTCCCTTCTTCACTCAGGAAAGTTAGAAGGAAAGGCAGAGAGGGCAGTCACAGATAGGTCCATACCTTCCTTCTCATCAAGATTTAGGTGTTTGCCTATTACAGGTAGGTTGGGATGTAGTGTTGAAGGGCAAGGAATTGAGTAACATTCTTTGAAAAGAATTGAGTTTTGGTTCTCCTCACCTTTTTTCCTGAGGCGCCACAAAAAGCTTCAAGACCTATGGCTACTTTATTACAAATGGTTGACAGTGGGTGGATTCCTATAGCAGGCTCAGTTCTGGAACCGGTAGTAGTCTTGTGGGTAATAAGAAGCTTAAAAAATGAAGCCCATTTATTTGAAATTCGATTATAGTAATGCCAATAAAAATAAAAAATGTGAGAGCCAAAGTAATGAGATGTAATACACATTCTCTTGCATATAGTGAAGAGATGTACATCTTTATAAAGACTATTAACATTTATATAGGAAATTTTTTGGAACAATTTTCTAAAGTCTTGCAACTTTCAAATGATCCAACCCTTGGATAAAATATTAAGTAGATATACTAGCTTGATATCTTTTAAGGAATTTTTTTCCTATTCTTTAATAAAGTTGACTAAGCTAATTTGTTTTGATGTCAACTGAGCTATATAAGTTCAAATAAAGGAATGAAAGGAAGAAAAAACTCTAACTAATATTCAAAGAAAATGATGTTGTTTGATGTCGGTTAATAACATGCTATATGTTCTTTCTTAAATGACTTGTTTAGTACTAAAATCTATTATTTGACTATTCAATAAATATAGGATATAATATTTTGCAAGATATATGAAATGCAACTTCATTGATAGTGTTAGGGTTACATCACTTGTCATCCAATTTTAACTTTATGTAATGTATGCAAACATAACTATTCTTGTAAGGATGTAACTTTATCAACTTCCTTTAGTGTTGATGAAATGAGAATTTATGTTACTATAACTAAAGTTTTTAGAATCCAAGTACTATTAGATTTTAGGATTGAAAAGAAAAAAATTGTATAGTCTTATATCTGAATTAGAGGCTTGGTTTTATAATTAGAAAGTTCAAAACTTTAGCTTATATAAATAATTTGAACAAAAATAACTTTATTTGGTGTTTTGTAACAAAAAAAAGAAAAACATATTGTCTCAATCTCTATTTGAAATTATGATCTTAACTTATATTTTGACATTTGAATTGAAAGTATAACTAGTTACATGAATTGTAATTTTGACAAGGAAGCTTATTTCTCATTTTTCATATACAAAATATTTTAATCATTCAAAACCATTTAAAACTTTTATGAGAATTAATTATTTTTATTATATTAATATTAACATCTAATAGTATAATAAGAATAAAATAAAATAGGATAATGAAACTAAACAATTTGTTTTACAATTCTCAATCAAATAGATTTTTATTTTTAGTTTTTTGTTACAACAACAACAATATTAATATCCCAGTAGAAGTCTGGTTGAGACATAAGGTCTAGAGAGGTTTAGAAGCGTGCAACCTTACCTTTAGCTGATAAAGAGGTTGTTTCTAATAGATCCACAAAAAAGAAAAGAAAAAAGACAAAAAGTCTGAAGAACTATTTGTAGGAAAAAATCAAAACTAAAATAAAAGGATAAAAATATATAATAAAATAAAATAAAAATAAAAAAAGATATATATTAAAATAAAATAAAATAAAATATAATATAATAATAATAATAATAATAATAATAATAATAATAGAATATAAATATAATTAAATACTTACTAATAAAAATAATATAATAAAAATAGAACAAGGTAAGGAAAGAATAAAAGATAAAATAAGTAAATAAATACACAAATAAAAAAGAAGACAAATAAATATATAAAACAAATAAGTCGTTGTAAGGAAAATGTTTAAAAGACATATGCGAAAGAAAATGAGCTTCTTATGTGAGATCTTTATATCCTAGTACATTAAAGTTTCTTATTAAGGGTCAAGTCTTCTGTAAGTTCTAGCAGAGCAAAATCATTCCTGATCACCACTCCCTAGTTCTTCTTAGGTCTTCTTCTTTTCCTTTTACAGCCTAAAAGTACAATATTCTCGCATCTTCTTACTAAAGTGTCACAATGTATCCCTTTAACATATCCAAACCACCTGAGCCTTATCTCTCTTAATTTTCCATCATATTATTTATCCTTAATTTTTCTCTTACCATTACATTCCTATCCTTATCTCTTCTATTAAATTTGCATATCCAATGGAACACCCTCATCTCCGCCATCATTAACTTATGCTATTTGATAGGCCACTTCGTTTAGTAGAGTCCAACCAACCTAATCGCTAAAAAATAAAATTTACCTTTAAGCTTGAGAGGTACCTTCTTGTCATATAAAAATCCTAATGCACTCCTCCATTTTAGCCACCCCGATCTAACATGGTGAACTATGTCTTCATCGATCTCTCTATTGCTTTAGATAATAGATCCTAGATATTTAAAATTCTCTTTATGTAGTAGAACTTTTGAACCAATTTTTACCTCCACATTGGAGCCTATTCTATAGCCCAAAAATTTACACTCTAAGTACTCACTCTTGGTTTTGCTAAATTTAAAGCCCTTCGACTTTAGTGTATCTCTCTAAAATTCTAGCTTGACAATGATACCTCTTTTGTCTTATCTACTAAAACAATGTCATCAACCAAAAAATACACACCATAGCACATCCCCTTGGATATTCATAGTAAGTTCATCCATCACTACTACAAATAGAAAGGGGATCAACAAGGAGCATTGGTGTAGCCTAATATCAATATAGAATGTTATCAATCTCCTCCTATCATTCTTACTCTAAATTACAGATGCATATGTGGCCATTTGGAATCTCTCGTAGTTAGCTCAATCTTATAAATATCACCCTTTTTCTCTTTTTGCTAGCTAGCTTTTATCTCTTTTTCTCTCTCCTATATATGTTTGTTATATGATCATCTATTCACTGAAAATAAGATTTATATAATCCATAGAAATATTAACTAAAATGCAAATAGAGAAAAGAAGAGAAGAGAAATCCCAACGTTCTTATTCTTGAAGTCAGTATGATAGCCTCTCTTGCTTTTTATTATGGCAATTACAAATATTTCCTATAAACTCATTCTAAAAAGTGTCGTTTTTCCTTATTAAATCCAATAGGAGAGAGGAATATACTCTCTTCTTTTAGCTCCACTAATCACAAGCTATTATAGTTAAATCCTAATAAATATATAGACAATTAGATTTATTAGTTCTACATTCATCATGAAAGAGTGAGGAAGGAGGTTTCTATTAAGAGTAGATGATCTAACTTTGAATAGGGTACATACTGAAGAAAAAATATGGACAATGTTAAATTAACATTTAATTAATATAATTTTAACGAGATTAAAGACTTTGTCAATGAAGAGCTGGTTTAATTGGTTTTGAAAATGTTAGGTTATTTTTATATACTAGAGTCTAACATAAATTTTAGTAAAAATATTAATAATTAAAAAGAAATTTTTACCTAAAAAATCATTTATGTAATAGGCATGTTAAATAAATACTAAAGCGACATTTGAAGGAGTTCAGGGCTCAAATGGAAAAGTTAAAAAGGACTCTATCTTATGCTCTTTTTAGCTATATCATAATGATGCTTTATTCTTAATATTATTCTATTTTTTGAACCAAAATTTTAGCTCTTTCAGCATCAATTCTAGGTTGTTTTACTTTCACTTGTATCACCTTAGCACTATCTTCTTATTTATCCTAACACACCTTGTCTATATGTTTTCCCTAATAAATGCCACTCTCTAAACATTGTATCCTTTAAAATTATCAAAAAAAATTTATCGAATGTACGATTGTGAAGTTTAATCATCTCTTGCTCAACAAGATGACCCAACTATATATATCACATCATAATATTATATTCCTTTAACTCCATTTTTGTAGCTTCTCCACCTACAAATTTTTCTCTACCATTCTCTAGATAAATTTCACTTAGTTTAGCCTTTCATTATATCAAAATTGTTCACATGAAAGACCATAAAGAGATCAAGTTAATCCTTAAATATGGTACATGTTGGAAACTAATCAATATTCTAACCGCATCATCTAATATCTTCATTTTTTTACCTATCTTGTTATAACAATCTTACAATATAACTAGATAGTTCTAAAGTTGTATGAACTATATCGCACAAACCAATCTTTGTTTAATGTCATGTGATATGAGCATCTTGTATCCAAAATCTATGAGTTATGTAATTGATTGTTTGAAATGTAAAGTAAGTCTCTATCACTATAATCTAAGTCCCTGCAATGTACTATATTTGCATACCTTAATAAGTCATCATTTTTCCTTCCATCTCTTTATTCCTTCTTATTTGTACATTCCTTTTTGACTTCTCTAGTTTGTTTACTCTTATAATATCAGACTATCTTTCCATCCTTAAAAGACTCATCATTCCCTTACTTTCTTCTACGACCCTAGTTTTTCCTCACATACGACTCTTTAACTTGAAAGCTTTCACCAGTATTGAGTCTCTGTTGGTCATGATCCAATACTAAAAAAGTTGTCTTCTTACCCATTGTGAGTATAATCACCAAATATTCATAAGAAAGAGGTAAAAAACAAAGTAAAATCATTACTTAATCCATATCCATAGTAGTCACCTTAAGCATCAATAGGTCATCTAAAATTTGGTTAAAATCATTGATATTTTTTAGATTTTTCCCTCATTCATCTTTGACATGTATAGTCTTTACTTTAGATACAATTTATTTAAGATTTTGACGTATATCAACTCTCCAATTTCTTCCATATCTTCACATGAGAGTTAATATCTATGTCATAGTATATAACCTTGCTTATAAGATATAATCAAAAGATTCCAATTCCTTGCACCTATAACTCCTCTCAATCGAGCTCATCCATAACTTCCAACTTTATTTTGTTTTAATCCCTTCAGCAGTCCTTGTTGCATCAAAAATTCTTCACTCTCTATTACCACAGTTTGAAGTTCTTAATTCCATTAAACTGTCCTATTTCAAACTTTACAACCAAAGTCATTGTTGCATCAACGATGCTCTGATATCACTTACTGATAAATAAGGTGCATGCAATAAGAATATATTTATATGGAAGAAATAAAACAACCAAAAGCCAATAAGAAGATTTTTATTGAGTTTTGACCAATTGGGTGTGCTTATATCCTTATAAGCCTAGGGTGACCTTTTTCACTATTGATTAAACAAAACTGTCCTTGACGCGGATTATAGATTTCCTTTATATAGACTTGGTGTAATGTCCCTCACTATTATAAAGTACGAACCGGAACACTCTAAGGACATTCTAGTATATAACCTATGATAGCAGTGCGCTACGTCCAATCGTAACGTTCATTTAACATGGCTTCATTGTTCTTTATTTTCTTATAAGACATCATAATGAAAAACACCATATTTTAAAACCCATATATCTCCTTTCATTTCATAAAACCAAATATTTACATTGATAGTTTTCAATATCGTCCAAATATGAGCATCATCATATCCTAAACAAAATACACTACATGAAAGAGGAAATACACAAAAGATTATCTAATCTTCCAATCTCAACTGACCGACATTTGAGTCATTTCTTCTTTTTCCCAACAGCATAAGACTATGTTTCTCGTAGCGTCTCTCAGTAGCTAATGTCCTCTCTCAGTCCTGAAAAATCAATGTTACAATTTTGGTGAGTTTTACAAACTCAATGAGGTAACCATCATCGATGGTTCACTCAATTCATACATCACATCAATACACATAACATATGATCCACATCCTTGCATTTTTGCATAAAGCATCACATATCACTTTCTGAAGAATAATACCAATCATTTCATTCATACAAAAATACATATATCAATTATAAATGTAATGCGCATGAGACTCACTTTTATTTATTATTGTCGTTATGACCGAGTGCCTTTTTACTAACATATATCCCTTAGTGGATACCTAGCTGTATCAAATAATATTCCATATCCCTTAGTGGATATCGGGTACATTCTCAACTGAGCCAGAGACTCTTATCACAGTCTGAGCTTTAAGCTCTTTATACTGGTGACTCTAGTCACACTGCCTTTATCTTTCATGCATTCATGTAGTGGATGCTTCACATTCTCATATTCTCAATCAATCTCATGATTTCACATTCACATTCAAATCACGTTTATTAACGGACCCTAGGTCTGGCATTCAACAAAAATTGTTGAGAAATATTTATTTCTTTTCATTCACATACAAGTAGCACTTCAATATCACATTTATTCATCAGAAGCCTCGGACCTTCATTGTCTGAAATCAACATAATCAAATCACATTCATTTGATAATTTAAACATAATTTAAAGCAAACAATTAATTGAGTGAGACCGTCTAGGTTACTCACAGATTGCTCCCGAAGCTATTGGCTCGAAGTTCCAGCAACATCTGGATGTTGACGTTCTAAATGCTCCTCTATAATATACAATACATACATATATCATAATTTTGCACAATTTCTAAAATATTCCTTGATGCACATTTATGTATATGAAATATGCACAATGCATATTCATGACAATCCCGGGTATTTTTTCATTATTCTCATCACAAAATTAATCCAATATCAAAACTCACTTAAGTATCATTTGTACGTAGGGTTTATGCCTCAAATAAACATTTTGAATCTAATTTCATAACCCAATGAATCATTTCAGATTTTTCCAAAAACGAACTTTTGGGTATACTATTCATGATAATTTAGACGATAAAAATTAAGTAATTTGGCAATACTTTCTTCTAGAAAATTGTTCTCCTATCTCTTAAGTTTCTAATGACACCAAGATCATTCAATTAGATTCAGTACTCCAAAAGTTATACTCCAAATAATACAGACTATTCTAAAACTGAAATAGTATTCTATGCTTAAATTCAAGTCAGGTTATGGAATTCTAGAGATAGAATAAAATTTGATTTCTTTAGAAAAATTGTAGCTCTATGTATTTAATTTAATCTAAATTAAGAATCATTCCATTTGGATAACTACAGAATAAGATATTGTCAAAATACCGAACTATGTTTAAGTTGTGCAGGAAAGTTGGCCGTGGCAAACTTTCATCCTCATCATCATCATCATCATCACCCATTCTGAAATCCCGCAGTGAAGCAGGGTCTGGGGAGGTCCGATAGTACGCAGGCTTACCCCTATATAATAGAGAGGCTGTTTCCGACAAACTTTCCCCAAGAGGAAATCCTGCAAGTTGGCCGAAATGAACTTTCACAGAAGCACAATCAGTAAACAAGTTACTACTACATTTTCCAAATTTTACAACATCCAACATCTTACACCTAACACATCTTGTAAAAAGATCATCCTTTCTACTTCATCTACTCTTCATTCTCAACTCCATTTCAATTCAATATCATTCATAAACAATTCATGATATATATTTGATCATTAACCAAAAACAGAGCATATACATTTACCCATTCATCATTGATTTTTTTGCACTCATTATAACCCCTTTATGAAGATCATTCTACCTCAAAACATATCTATAACAATATGAGAATTATTACTTATCATACATATACAAAAATAGGACATTTATAGAAACTTTTCATTACTCATGTTCATCATACAGAAAACACCATAATCAAGTCACCAATCTTAATTTACTCATCATTCTAGCTTCATTTAACCATACCCATGTTATTTAAAGCATAACTTACTGGGTTTATGTTGGACCCCAAACTTTTCTTGAAATTTGGAAGTATAAATTGACATTAAATGAGGAATTTGTGGTGAATTATTCATGTGCAAAGAAAAAGAAAATTCAAGAATGTAAATTGTTATATGAGATTAAGATAGGT
>JAOTIZ010000005.1:19244402-19254978 GCA_027123425.1 Erythroxylum panamense | reverse complement strand
AAGAGAAGAAAGCAAGAGTAAAACAAATAAACTTGGTCTTTCAAGTAAGAGCATCGTGAGTTTAAAGGCATGGTTTGACAAGTGACACTTGTCACTTGCCACATGTCCAATTCTTATAGCTTTAAACTAGGTTCTTTCATTTAACTAGTCCAATCAAATCCAATTTCTACTCTAATTGTCTCCTAGTTTTAATTGGCACTTGTCAATAAATCTCAAAGTCCTTTATCAAAATTTTCATTTTCATTTGACAGATAATTCTACAGCTATTTATCATTCGTCTTGCCACTAGGCATTTTTCCTAGTCCAAAAATTATCCAAATTTTCAAAAATTTTCCTAAAGTTTACAAAAATTCTAAGTCACTAAATACACTCTCCAAATCAGTTTTCAACATATAAAAATCACAATTCTCAATATAATCACATTTATAAACAATTATACCCAGAAATTGTCAATGAATGCATGTAAAATTATTTTCACATGCAAAAATTCAATATTCATATGTATGTACATATCATATAATATATGAGCATGAAATGCATTTTCTAAACTCTTAATAAGCTATCATATGTATATTGTTCTAGCCTCAACATGGATAATGGGATGTTATAATTCTCCCCTTCTTAAAAGAGATTTCGTCCTCAAATTTTTTACTTGATTGTTCGAACAGATGGGGATATTGCCTCCTCATATGCTCCTCTATTTCTCAAGATGCTTCCTCAGTTGAGTGATTCCTCCAAAGGACTTTCACCAATGGAATGACTCAGTTCCTCAGCTACCTGATCTGAGATCCCACTATCTTGATCGACTCCTCAATATAGCTTAGATTACTAGCAACCTCAATCTCTTGAGCACATATATGTCGGATCCGATCAGTATCTTCAGAGCATTCTCACATGAAACACATTATGTAATTGAGTCATTTTATTTGGTAAAGCTAACTTATATGCCAAAGGTCCTAACCTCTCAATGATCTCATAAGGATCAATGTACCTATGACTCAACTTGCCCTTTTTTACATAATCTTTATACTATTCTCGATGGTGACACTCTCAGGAACACTCTGTCTCCTACACTGTATTCCATATGCCGTCAATGTTGATCCACATAACTATTCTATCTATCTTAGGCTGCTTTAATTCAGCTTTGAATCAATTTCACCTTATCCATAATGTCTTGTATCAATTCTGGGCTTTCAACCATTCTCAAGCCCTCTCCATTCTAATATAGTGGTGACCGATATTTTTTACCTTACAGTGCCTCATACGGTGCCATTCCAATACTATTGTGATAGTGGTTATTGTAAGCAAATTCTATCGGTGCTATATATTGATCCTAAGCTCCTTGAAACTCCAATACACAAGCTCTAAGCATATCCTCAATAGACTTTATTGTGCTCTCACTTTGTCTATCTGTTTGAGGATGAAATGTAGTACTAAAGTTTAACTTAATACCCATAGCAGACTACAAGCTCTTTTAGAATCTCAAAGAAAATCTGGGATCCCTGTCTGATACAATGGACACTGGAACCCCATATAGTCTAACCACTTCATTCACATATCTCCAAGCCAATTGAGCTAGTGAGTTGTTCTCTCTCACTAATAAGAAATGAGCTAACTTAGTCAATCAGTCCACTACAACCCATATAGCATCGTTCTACCTCAGAGTCTTAGGCAATCCTATAATCAAGTCGATAGTAATTCGTTTCCATTTTCACTCCCGAATAGGCAACGAATGTAACTTTCCTATTGGAGCCTTTTGTTCAGCCTTAACCTACTGGCATGCCATACACTTAGAAACATACTTCGTCACTTGCTTCTTTATTTTGGGCCACCAGAAATGCTACTTTAGCGTGTTATAAACCCTGGTAGTACCAGGATGTATAGCATGGGTGGCTATATGAGCTTCCTTTAAAATTTCTTTCCTCAGATCATCCACATCAGGCAGACACAACCTTTGTTTCAACCACAATGTCTCATCCCTCAACTCAAACTCGGAATCCGAATTCATCCTAGCTTTCTCACTCAGTTTCACCATATCAGGATCTTTCTTCTGAACTTTTCTAATTCTATCATATATCATCAGTCTCAACTTTAGTGTAGCGATCAATGCCTCATCTTGCTCCAGATTTAACTCCACATTCAAAGCTCTCAAATGAATCAAATTTGGTAACCTTGATAACTAAATCTGAGCTGCACTAGTATTAGATTTTCTGCTCTAAGCATCAGCCACCACATTAGGTTTCCCTAGATGATACTCAATCATGCAATCATAATCCTTCAACAATTCTATCCATCTCCTCTGTCTCATGGTCAACTCCTCCTGACTCAGCAGATACCTCAAACTCTTATGATTAATATAAATATGGAATGTCTCTCCATACAAATAATGTCTTCATATCTCTAGAGTAAAGACAACTGTAGCAAGCTCTAAATCATGTATCGGATAGTTAGTCTCGTGAGACCTTAATTGTCTCAATGCATAGGCGATCACCTTGCCATACTGCATCAACACACATCTCAATCCTTGATACGAAGCATCACTATATACCTCATATCCTCCGATCTTCGATAGAATAGTTAATACCAGTGCAGTAGTCAACGATGTTTAAACTCCTCAAAGCTTTTCTAACATTCCTCATTCTATCTGAATACTACATTCTTCCTCAGAAGTTTTGTCAGAGGGGCTGAGATCAAAGAAAACCCTTCAAAAACCTTCAGTAATATCTGGCTAAACCTACGAAGTTTCAGATTTTAGACACATTCCTTGAAGCTTCCCAATTCATCACTTCCTCTATCTTCCTTGGATCCACTCGTATGCCTTCTCCAGTCACTATAGGTCCTAGAAACACTACTTGATCTATCCAAAATTTGTACTTACTGAATTTGAAATACAATTATTTCTCCCTCATAATCTGCAGTACTACCCTCAAATGTCTGGCATGTTCTTCTCTATTCTTTGAATACACCAAAATATCATCGATAAACACTATCACAAAGCGGTCTAAGTAAGGCTAAAACACCTTATTCATCAAGGTTAATGCTACCAGGGTATTAATTAACCCAAATGACATTACTAAAAACTCGAAGTGCCCATACCTGCTTCTGAATACACTTTTAGGTACATCAGCCTCTGCTATCTTTAACTGATAATACCCCAATCTCAAATGCAGCTTAGTGAATACTTGAGCTCCCTGTAACTGATCAAGCAAATCATCAATTCTAGGTGACGGGTACTTGTTCTTCACTGTCACCTGATTCAGTTGCCTATAATCAATGCATAACCTCAAAGTCCCATCTTTCTTCTTTACAAATAAAATTGGAGCTCCTTAAGGCGAAACACTGGGTCTAATAAAACCTTTTTCCAGTAACTCCTATAGCTAAGCCTTCAACTCCTTTAATTCCTTAGGTGCCATCCTATATGGAGGAATGAATATAAGAGCTACACCCAGAGCTAAATCAATTGTAAACTCTATCTCCCGATATAAAGGTAAACTAGATAGCTCGGTAGAAAACACATCTAGGAATTTCCTAATCACGGGAATGTCCTGTACATTTTGCTCAGCTTGAGTATCGATGACGTGGGCCAGATAGGCCTCACATCCAACTTGTGTCATCCTTAATGCACTCATAAATGATATCAACCTGGTTGGCATTGCTTGACTAATTCCTCTGAAAACTCCTCTCAACTGATTAGGATATTCTAGTACTACCTCCTTGGTATAGCAGTTCATGATAGCCTTATCAGCAGTGAGCTAACCCATGCCTAGGATAATATCTATCTCTCTTAGTTGAATGATTCCACACACAAAGAAAAATCCACGAGCGAGAGCAATTAAAGGATCCCATTCTCAAAGACAAATTGACGACCGAGGGATTCTAGATGTTGATCGAGGTGTTAGGGATTCCAACTAGCCTTCGACAACTTTAGGGATTCCAAACAATGATTGAGAACTTTGGGGTTCTAGAGGATGGAGAAGTGAGGGATGGATTAGGGAATTTGTTTTTATTAGGTTAATTAATTACTTTATTGATTAGTTAAGTTAATAAGTTATTTGTTTAAGTTAAGTGAATTTGTTAGGGTTAATTAACTATGATGGGTCCCATAGGTAAAAAATTAATATAATTTTTAATTTTTAATTTTAAGAAAGTGAGTCCCACATTACTAAAATAATATTAAAAGTCGTAATGTCATTGCTGATCTGACAAAAAACTATGGCTGTTGGTTCTCCATTATTTTGGGGTTAAATTTAAGCGTTTTCTAAATGTTGATTATTTATACTTTTTGAAACCTTACAGTTAAATTTGTTGGTGGAAAAAAAACCTTAAGGTCAAAAATGATGCGTTTACCTTAATTTAATTATCCTCCATCAATTAGTATCTTGTTCTATTTTTAGTTGGCTATTAGGGCCCATTGAGATCTAGTTTTGTCTAAAACAAAGGGCAAAGTTAATACCTTTTACTTGTTATTGAAAATATTTCAGCTTATAATTTACTATGTTTATCTCTACCCTAGTATGGTAGCAACAAACCAATAAAGTAGATAAATTGGCAATCTTGTAGAATTCACTCACTAAACTACTGTTCCAATAGTAACATGATCGCTATAAGGTGATATGGTATAAGATACATAAGCGATTGACTTAGTATAGGTAGAAGACTATTGGTTTATACCTTATAATCAAAACAATCTGTTGATTGTAGATTTTGTGACATAATTAATATAATTAAGGCATTTTTTAATCTTATGTTTATTTGTTTAATTAAATAAAATATAAGATAAAGCCCTTAATGTAAATATATTTTACTTTTGAAATTACAGTGAGGTGATAATTATAAGATTCATATTACATTTTTGTATTACTTATAAATTGTTTTTGTTCATTATTATGTTGAAACTAGACATTAATAGAACAAAAAGACTAGTAGATGTTGCGTTTGTTCTTATGAAATAAGTAGTCGATTTCATAAATTAAAGTATGAAGATACTTCACAAACGTATATGTATTTATTAGAGAATATTTTCACTAAACTACTCTAACTATGATATCCTGAATGGAACATTACTTTTGTATCTATGAATTTTCTTATTATGATAATTGCGCAATTAATTCTTAGACTTGAGATTACCAAAGAATCTTATATATGAATTAAGGAGAATGTTTCACTGTTTTTACTTATTTTTGAATCAAGAATTTCTTTGGTAAGAGTAAATTGAGATTTAGAAAGGATGTTTTCAAATATCAATTATAATTAGTTATTAATTAGTAAGAACAAATGTAATTGGATTAAAATAGAAAAGATGCTAATTTTATACTCTATGTCCAATTAAAACATTGGAAGACGAAATAATTAAATTAAGATTAATAACTAAAATAATCTCAAATTTTACTCAATTTTTTACTTATACCGAACTTTAAAAAGTTGACCAAAATAGTCAACCATTAGACTCTTTACTAATGGAGCTGATGTCGTAATAAGTTCCATGTAGATGTCCAGTGTAATTAAATTCTCACGTCAAATATTAATTTAATTAATATTAAAAAAAACAAAAAAAAAACAAAACCTAACCTGACCTAAGCTTCCTTTTCCCCATCGTTCTACTGTACAGTTTGGCTAAAATTGTCTCGTCTTCCTACACAAAATCCGGCGACAAAGGCAACATGTAATGAAACAAAGGCCATAATTATTTTTAAAAAAAGAAAAAATGGGATTAATAAATAAATATTAACAGTGATATTAACACAGGCCATAATTATTGCTGACAAAAACCACGGTAGTACCGGTTGAAAAGATACGGTGGGAGAAAAGTTGGCATGCATTTTAAAGTCTCTAAAAGAAATTGTGAAACCTTTTTTTGTTTAGTGGGATGAATCTCATATCGCAAGCAACCAACATAGAAGACCTCGATATCATCATAGTCTAAAATACATCAAGTACCATCGTCTGATTTTGTTTATGCACTCTTACATATGCGTAGCTGATTAGCTACTATTATAATTCATTCTTTTCGAACAGAGAAAGATGATGGATCAGTGCATACTAGATCAGAAATTATACCAACCACCATCATAGTCGTCGGAATTTGTCTACTCTTGCGGCCAAAAGGTGGAAACTCCCTGGAAGCAAGCTCCAAATGATTCAAAATATGATCTTGAAACCATTTCTTCGGTTGCTTTTCACAACCAAACCTACCTAAAGGTGCAGTGATTTGTTTAAAGGCCAAGGAAGCTCTCAATGAACAAGAAGGAAAAGAAAAAGCATACCTTTTTGCAGATTTGTCAATGTAACTTGTTGAATTCATGTCAAAAGCTTGAAATATAAATAAAAGGATAGCCTCTCTGATTTTTACTATGTTGCTAAAAAAAAGAAGGAACCAGTGATGTATAACTCAGAATATCTAATGATTTACAACTCAAAATATCTTACAAACTAATAATTGCAACAATATTTGTTTGAGTGC
This sequence comes from Erythroxylum panamense, assembly GCA_027123425.1. NCBI lineage: Eukaryota > Viridiplantae > Streptophyta > Magnoliopsida > Malpighiales > Erythroxylaceae > Erythroxylum > Erythroxylum panamense. The sequence goes on along the minus strand of JAOTIZ010000005.1, from coordinate 19,248,518 downwards.
AGAAAACAAAATATAAGTTAAAATTTCAGTGAAATATCGAAGAAGCTATGACTAAAAGTAAATTGAAGAAGGAACAATAAAAGAGTAAATCAGTGTAGGCAGACGGGAGAAAGATGGGGAAAAGGAAGCTTAAGTTAGGTTTTGATCTGTTTTGTTTCCTTTAATATTAATTAAATTAATATCTGACGTGAAAATTTAATTATAATTGGCATTCATGTAGAACTTGTTACATAACTCCATTAATAAAAATTCTAATGATAGGTCACTTTTGCAACAAAAAATAAAAATTTGAACATTTTCTTGTTACTTTTAAATTTTAGACTATAATTATAAAATTGAGTAAAATTTGAAATTCTTTTAATAATTAACCCATTAAATTATATATTATAACCATGTATGGGCAAGTTATGTTGCCAATATTTGGTTGATCAAGTCATGTTACTAAATATCTTATCTATAATTATAAATTATTTAATTAAAAATAAAAATAAATTTAAAAATTTTATTTTATTTAGTTTTAGTTATAAATTAGAATTAAAATTTATAATTATTATCAACATTTAAGGAACTTAATAAGTCACACATAAAGAATATACGAAGAGAAAAATGAATTCAAATTTTTAGGAGCTTAATAAGTCACACATAAAGAATATACGAAGAGAAAAATGAATTCAAATTTTTAGGAACTTAATAAGTCACATATAAAGAATATACGAAGAGAAAAATGAATTCAAATTAAGTCTTAATTTTGGTGTTTCAAAAACTTTAAGAATCAAACATGATATTCATGATTGTTTTAAGATTAAAATGTGATTTTAATTAAGTTAGAGTTTAAGTATAATTATTAATTTAATTTTAATTGAAAAGAAACTCTAAAAGTCTTTTTCTTTAAAAGGAGAAGACATCGTGGGGTTAGCATTCATATCTTTTCCTCTCTAAGTTAACTTAATATTATTTTTCGTCCATGGATATTATTATAGGTTGAGTACTTGAATAACAACTCTAGAAGAAAAGTTTTGCAAGATTTCAAATCAAGTATGTTTTAATCCTTTTATTTAAGATTCATATTTTTAGGTTATTCAATTAAACAGAACCATCGAAAAATTGAAACATTTTTTTCATTATGCTTGTGATTCAAACACAATTAATTTGTTAACAGTGAAATCAGAATCATGTTTAATTTTTTAACTTGATTAACATTGCTTAATTATTATTTATTTGATAAAAATTAAATATGATTCAAAAGTTGCAAGTTTTATGTTTTCTTGAAGCATTTTTTGTTTTTTTTTTGGAAATACATTAGCTTGTTTTTGGTTTCTGGAAATTGTTTGTTATCTTTGAAAAATACAAATGAATGTTCCCTTAGCTTTAAGGTTTTTGGAAAAACTTTTCTTGGGAAGAATTTTTGGTGAACTTATTTGAAGATTATCTTAACTCATTGCCGTAAGATTTTGAGTTGACATATAATGTTTTGGCTGTATATGGATTCACTTAAATTTGGTACAATTTTTTCTTAATTCCCTCAAAACCCTAAATGGTGACCACCGGTAGAGGCAAGGCCTTTTGCAGGGATCTCTGAACAAAGTGACTGCATATCCATAAATATAGGGAAGGACCAATGAGAAAGGGAAAGCATACATGAACTTGTACAAAAGAAGGGACAAAATAATACAAGACTAAACCCACAGCAAACAATACTGACCGTAATAAGGTTGATTGCATCATTACTTGCAGATGGTATTAGGACATAAAGGGTCACACCAACAAACTGCAACAGAATAACATTCAAAGTCATCTTACATCTTATTCATTCAAAATATATAGATTGTAAATACAAAAGCACCTAGAATTCTTAAAATGGCATGCATTTGTTTTTGAGTTTACCGTTCTGCCAAGGAAAAAAAACTTTACAGAATTACAATTATTAAGAACAAACAACATTAAGAAATATTCCTCAATTTTCCAAATTAATCAAACATTAATAACCAAATATATTTAAACATGCTTCTTATATGACATGGATACAAACAATCTGACCTGTGGAAATTGGTAGTTTATAGCTCTTGCAAGATCAAGTCCATCAACCCAAGAATCCTCAGTTGGATTGCCTATTACACTACATATTTTGTAGATCTCATCATCCTCACTACAAGATTAACCATGATAGATAACGAGCAAAAGGTAAACTAAACATGAAGCAAAATCACATAAACGATAAAAAACCTATACCTGGTACCCCAAAAAAGAGGTCAAAGAGTGAGTAGCTTAGCCATAATAGCACCCATTGCCCATTTATCTACTGCAAAGTTATATATTCATTAGAATATATGATACATATGTAATACAGTTACGTTAATTCATAAAATGTAGAACATAATTGATCTGCTACTAACCAACTTTACAATTATATATGATACATATGTAATACAATTACAATTAATTCATAAAATGTAGAACATAATTGATCTACTACTAAAATGTAGAACATAATTGATCAGGTGGCTGATACCTATCATATCCATAGAGGAACCTTAGTATGACATCATAATGACTGTAATACCAAAATTGGCACAAAGTTAAAAGAATAAAGGAAGGATAACATACCACTGTGTTGAGGCATACTTAGTATATGGTGGTTAAGAATTAATTTCTCATACAAGACTGAAGTCAGCAATTTCAATTACATCCTTTGTGACTAACAAGTTCTTTACAAGAAGTGCAAGTTATCTTATATTCCTAATTGAAAACACAGGGGAAAAAAGACCCACCACCAATAACAATATGAATAATTAAGATTGGGCTATCTTAATACCAGAAAGATAACCATCTTAAATTGCAAGAGAAGACGAGAATAGAGGATTTAGATAAGAATAAGAGTATATTCATAAACATTGATACTTCGAATTTAAAAAATGAATAAAATTGTTGTCTTTATTAAAGATATGTGCTATCTTACAAAGATTACACATATCTTGACCATGCAGTCTCTGCAATAAGAATGAACACACCCCTTTATGAGAAATGACTCTTCACTAGACTTTGGCTCAATGTAGATGTCGTAGATGAATTTGGGGCGTGTTTTGGAATCTCCAGCATCTAAGGATAAACAAGGATTATTCAGATATGGACTTACCTGGTTTCTTTATACTGGGTAGTGCATTACTGAAGAGCCATGATACCTACTCTGCCCTCACTGTGGGGATCAAGGGGTCTTCAAGAGCCAAGTTATTTGCCTTCTTCATTAATGTTGAATAATAGCAATAAATTCCACGATCAGGACTGTTGATCAATGCATAATATGAATAATTCTTACCAACGGGTGGCGTCATGATTTTGCTGAAGTAGTATTGAAGAGCGCAACATGCTCTATGCTTTTGCCCGCTGCTATTTGCTTTCCAGATTGCATCAAGTAAACATTTCTGTTGCTTGTCCATTGGCAAATTTTCCAATGGTCTATATGCTTTTGGATCTTTTAGATCTAGAATTGGTAACTGTGTTTTGCCGATTATTAAAAGAAACAGTTACAAACTTCAATTAACAAGTGGTATCATCAAAGACCTGAAAAACTTCAACCTTCTGAGGCTAAACATAAGATCCTGCTTACATTCATAGATCAGATATTTTGTTTCTCCCAGCAAATAATATGCATCTTGTCTAATAGCTTCTGCTTCTCTGAACTGGGGATGATTCTGGTCTTTGGTAAGATTTGGATCAAAGTGTGTTTGTCTAAATTCTTTTACTCTCTCCTCATTTCTTGCTATTAGTTCATGGAGTGTCTGAATATGGCGAGTTTCTTCCTTGATCATAAATTTTAGGCTTCTAATTCTTTGAAAATATCCAGACATGCTATTGCTACCAATTTTGACATATCCATGGAAGAAAAAGAACTTAAATGTTAAAAGGATGATTCTAAACAAATTAATCAAACTTAAATAAACAGCTAAACTTAAATAGTTTAGTTACTCATACCTTGCTCTGATACCAAAACGGGAAAGCACTTATTAAGTTAATTAGGAGGTAATGAGTGATAAATTGCAACAATCAATTGAAAGGTATTGGTAAAATAGAAAAATTTTGGAATATCTGGACTTAGCTGTTGAACCAAGATCTGAAACA
>JAOTIZ010000005.1:19232846-19244302 GCA_027123425.1 Erythroxylum panamense | reverse complement strand
TCTTATGGAAATGAAGAAGGTGACATGGTGCGAGTAGCAAGTGAAAAATGAGGGAGCTAGGTTCAATTTTGGTGGAGGTTGTCAACAAAATGAAATAAAGAAGATGAAGAAGCTTGAAGACAATGGAGAAAGTCACGTAGAAAAGAAGAAAGAGTAAAATGAAAGACATTAGAGTGTCTTACAAAGAGGAACAACATGAGAGAGAGGAGTGGTGAGTGGTAGTAACACTTGTCACTACCACTTGTCACCTCCCTATGGTCCCATTTGGACCCTTATTAATAGCCAGTCTATTTGTCTCTAATTTTTAATCTAATTGTCTCCCTATTTTCAATGACACTTATAAATAAATCCCAAAGTCATTTATCAAATTTTCATACGCAAAAATTCCATATTTACGTGTATGTGTATATGCTCGTGTATGAGAGATTATCGAGAGTTTAGAAAATGCATTTCCTGCCCATGCATTATATGATGTGCACATACATGAAAATATGTATATATATATATATATTGTTGTAGCTTTAACGTGGGTAATAGGATGTTATAATTCTCCCCTCCTTAAAAGAAATTTAGTCCTCGAAATTCCTGCTTGATTGTTCGAATAGGTGGAGATATTGCCTCCTCATATGCTCCTCCGTTTCCCAAGTTGCATCCTCTATTGAGTAATTCCTCCATATGACTTTCACCAATGGAATGACTCGGTTCCTCAACTGCTTGATATGAGATCCCACTATCTTGATCGACTCCTCAACATAGCTTAGATTACTAGCAATCGTAATCTCTTGAGTCGGTATCACATGTGTCAAATTCGATCGATATTTTCGGAGCATACTCACAAGAAACACATTATGTAATTGAGATATTTCATTCGGTAAAGCTAACTTATATGCCAAAGATCATATCCTCTCAATGATCTCATAAGGGCCAATGCATCTAGGGCTCAACTTTTCCTTTTTACCAAATCTCAATACTCCTCTCCAAGGTGACACTTTGAGAAACATTTTGTCTCCTATGCTGTACTCTGTATCCCATCGATGTTGATCCATATAACTCTTCTATCTATCTTGAGCCATTTTGAATTAAGCTTCGAATCAATTTTACCTTATCCACCGTGTCTTGTATCAATTCTGAGCCTTCAACCATTCTCAAGCTCTCTTCATCCCAATATAGTGGTGATCGGCATTTTCTACCATACAATGCCTCATACAGTGCCATTTTAATACTACTGTGATTGTTGTTATTGTAAGCAAATTCTATCAGTGCTATATATTAATCCCAAGCTCCTTAAAACTGCAATACACAAGCTCTGAGTATATCCTCAACAGTTTTTATTGTCCTCTCACTTTGTCCATCTGTTTGAGGATGAAATGCAGTACTAAAGTTTAACTTAGTACCCCAGACTGCAAGCTCTTCCAGAATCTCAAAGTAAATCTAGGATCCCTGTCTGATATAATGGATACTGGAATCTCCATATAATCTAACCACTTCATTCACGTATCTCTGGGCCAATTGATCTAGTGAGTTATTCTTTTTCACTAGTAAGAAATGGGTTGACTTAGTCAATCGGTTCACTATAACCCATATAGCAATAGCATTGTTCTGCCTCGGAATCTTAAGCAATCCTATAATGAAGTCCATAGTAATTTGTTCCCATTTTTACTCCAGAATAGGTAACGAATGTAGCTTCCCTACTTGAGCCTGATGCTCAGCTCTAACCTACTAGTATGTCATCCACTTAGAAGCATACTCTGGCACTTGTTTCTTCATTCCAGGCCACCAGAAATGCTACTTCAGCATGTTATACATCTTGGTAATACTATAGTATCTCATCTCTCAACTCAAACTCGAAATCCAGATTCATCCTAGCTTTCTCACTCAGTTTCACCATATCAGGATCTTTCTTCTAAACTTTTCTTATTCTATCATGTAACATTAGTCTCAACTGTAATGTAGCAATCAATTCCTCATCTTGCTCCAGATTTAACTCCACATTCAGAGCTCTTAAATGAATCAAATTTAGTAACCTCGATAACTGAATTTAAGCTGCATTGGTATTAAAATTTTTTCTCAAAGCATCAGCCACCACATTAGCTTTCCCTAGATGATACTCAATCGTGCAGTCATAATCCTTCAACAACTCTATCCATCTCCTCTGTCTTATGTTCAACTCCTTTTGACTCAGTAGGTGCCTCAAGCTCTTATGATCAGTATAAATCTGGAATGTCTCTCTATACAAATAATGTCTCTATATCTTTAGAGTAAAGACAACTACAACCAGCTCTAAATCATGTACTGAATAGTTAATCTCGTGAGACTTTAATTGTCTCGATGCATAGGTGATCACCTTGAAATACTGCATTAACACACATCCCAATCCTTGATACAAAACATCATTATATACCACATATTCTTCGACCCCCAATGGAATAGTCAATACCTGTGTCGTAGTCAACCTATACTTCAACTCCTCAAAGCTCTTCTGACATTTCTCATTCCATCTAAATACTACATCCTTCTTTAGAAGTTTTGTCAGAGGAGCTAAAATCAAAGAAAACTCCTCGACAAACCTCCAATAATATCCGATCAATCCTAGGAAGCTTCGAATTTTAGACACATTCTTCGGAGCTTCCCAATTCATCACTGTCTCTATCTTCCTTGGATCCACTAGTATGCCTTCTCCAGTCACTATATGTCCTAAAATCACTACTTAATCCAGTCAAAATTGACACTTACTGAATTTGGCATATAGTTGTTTCTCCCTTATAATCCACAATACTACCCTTAAATGTCTGTCATGTTTTTCTTTATTCTTTGAATACACCAAAAATATCATCGATAAACACTACCACAAAGTAGTCCGGGTAGGGCTGAAACATCTTATTCATTAAGGCCATAGATACTATCAGGGCATTAGTTTACCCAAACGACATTACTAAAAACTCAAGATGCCCATATCTGCTATTGAATGCACTTTTAGGTACATCAGCCTCTGCTATCTTCAACTGATAGTACCCTGATCTCAAATCTAACTTAGTGAATACTTAAGCTCCATGCAACTGATCAAGCAAATCATCAATTCTAGGCAACAGGTACTTGTTCTTCATTGTCCCTTGATTTAGTTGCCTATAATCGATACATAAGCTCAAAGTCCCATCTTTCTTCTTTACAAACAAAGCTGGAGCTCCCCAAAGCGAAACACTGGGTCTAATAAAATCCTTTTCTAGTAACTCTTATAATTGAGCCTTCAACTGATTTAATTCCTTAGGTTCCATCCTATATAAATGAATAGATATAGGAGCTGTACCTAGAACTAAATCAATTGTAAACTCCGTCTCTCAATCTAGAGGTAAACCAGATAGCTCAGCAGAAAACACATCCAGGAATTCCCTAACTATGATAATGTCCTCCATATTCTACTCAGCTCGAGTATCGATGACATGGGCTAGATAGTCCTCACATCCACCTTGCATCATCCTCAATGCACTCATAAATGATATCAACCTGGCTGGCACTGCTTGACTAATTCCTCTGAAAACTACTCTCGGATGACTAGGAGATTTTAGTACTACTTCCTTAGTGTAGCAGTTCATGATAGCCCTATGAGTAGTGAGCCAATCTATCCCTAAGATAATAACTATCTCTTTTAGTTGTAGTATAATCAAGTATGCCTCCAATTCTACTTGATCAATTCGAATCAAGCATCTCTTGTAGACCTCTCCTTTAACTTTCGTGTTACCTATTGATGTACTCACCTCTAATCCATACTGTAATAACTCTCTATCACAATGCAGCCTAAATGTCAGATATGGTGCGATAAATTAATACATAGGTCCTGGATCTAGCAATGCAAATGCTTCATGATCATAAATAAATAGCCCACCTGCAACGACATCAGGAGAGTCCTGAGTTTCTTGCCTAGTCATGGCATACACTCGGGTTGGGACTGTGGTCGGCTTCTCCGCACCTCAGTCCTCTTGTAGCGTCTCTCAGTAGCTAAATTGTCTCTTGATCCTAAAAAATCAATGTTGCAATTTTGGTGAGTTTTGCGAACTCAATGAGGTAACCATTATCGATAGTTCACTTAATTCATGCAACACATCACACATATAACATATAATTCACTTCTTTTCATTTTGCTTAAATTAGCACATATCACATTCTCACTTAAGGGTAAGACAATTTTACATTTCAAATAATCATACATACTTATCAACATGTATATGAAATGGTCATGTGACTTTTTCCAATTATTGTATTATTGTGACCGAGTGCCTAAACTGTCTAGTATCTATTGTGGATACTGAGCTTATTTATACTGTCCCTTATCTATTAAGGATATAGGGCTTATTTTACATAGTGAGCCTTGGGCTCTTAATCACATTTGGAGCTTTAAGTTCATTTTCGGTGGCTACTGAGGTCATAACTATTATTTTCTAATAATGCATTCATGTATGGAATGCATCTCTCATAATCAACCAATCATGTCAAGAAGCATTTAGTTCATCACATTCACATACAAGTAGCACTTCAATATCAAATTTATGCATAAAGTCTCAGACCTTCATTGTCCGACATCAACATAATCAAATCATATTCATATCATCATTCAAAACATATTCTAAAGCAAACAATTAATTGTGTGAAACCATCTAGGTTACTTATAGATTGCTTCCGAAGCTATTGCCTTGAAGTTCTGACAACATTTAGATGTTGACATTCCAATTGCTCCTCTATATCAAGCAATATACATATATCACACGTTTGCACAATTAAAAGTGTTTGTTAATGCACATGTATGTATATGAAATATGCATAATGCTTGTTCATGACAATCTCAGGTATTTTTTTCATTATTTTTGTCACAAAATCAATCCAATATCAAAACTCACTTAAGTATCATTTATACGTAGGGTTTTTTACCTTAAATAAACACTTTGTATCTAATTTCATAACCTAATGAATCATTTCAGATTTTTCCAAAAACTGACTTTTGAGTCTACTATTCTGAATCATTTAGACAATGAAAATGATGTAATATGGCAATACATTCTTCTTGAAAATTGTTCTTCTATCTCTTCAATTTCTAATGATACTAAGATCATTCAATTAGGTTCAATTACTTGAAAGTTATACCCTAAACATTTTTAGATTGTTCTTATACTAGAACAATGCCCTGTACTCAACTTTTGTCCAGAAATTGAAATTCTTAGAGACTAAATTAAAATTCGCTTTCTTCAGGATCCTTGTAGCCTTATGTCTCTATTTGACTCCAAATTAAAAATTATTCCATTTGGATAAATATAGAACAAGATATTATAAAAATACCGAAGCATGTTTAATCTGTGTAGGAAAGTTGGCTGCGACAAAGTCAGGTGTTGGCCGCGACGAGCATTTCTCAAGAGGAAATTTCCTCGTGAGATCTTGCAAGTTGGTCTCGGCGAACTTTTCCCGAGAGAAAATTCTATAAGTTGACCGTGACAAACTTTCATAGAAGCACAATCAGTGAACAAGTTACTGCTACATTTTCCAGATTTTACATCCAACCTCTTACACCTAACGCATCTTGTACAAAGATCACCTTTCTACTTCATTCTCAACTCCATTTCAACTCAATATCATTCACAAACAATTCATGATATCTATTTGATTACTTACCAAAACAGAGCGTATACATTTACCGATTCATCATTGATTCTTCTGCACTCATTCTAACCCGTTTATGAAGATCATTCTACCTCAAAACATATCTATAACAATATATGAATTATTATCCATCATACATATATAAGAGCAAGACATTTACATAGGCTTTTCATCATCCAAGACACAAGCATAAAAAGTCACATAATCAAGTCATCAATCTTACATTTCTCATCATTCTAGTTTCATTTAAAAATACCCATGAAGCTTAACAAGCTACTTACTTGATTTAGCTTCAAAATCTTTAAAATCTCACTCAACCCTAGCTTCGCACGCAACCCACGATCATCATCTTGAAGGAACAATAAGATGGAAATAGCAATTGAAAGATGAAAGCAAGGTTCAACGTGGGTGAGGTGAGTGCAAATGAAGAAACGAAAATGGAGAAGAAGAAGAAAGCATGAGACAATCATGAGAGACAAACAAAAATGGTCTTTCAACTTAAAAGAATTGTAGGCATTAAGACATGGTTTGGCAAGTGGCAAGTATGTCCAATTCTTATAACTTTAAAATAGGTTCTAACTAGTCTAATCAAATCCAATTTCTACTCCAATTGCCTCCCAATTTTAGTTGACACTTGTTAATAAATCCCAAAGTCATTTATCAAAATTTCCATTTCCATTTGACTGTTAATTCTACTACCCTTTATCATTTGGCTTGCCACTTGACCTTTTTCCTAGTCTAAAAATTACCCAAATTTTCCAAAAGTTTACCAAAAATTCTAAATCACTAATACACTCTCCAAATCAGTTTTCAACATATAAAAACCACAATTCTCAATAAAATCACATGTATAAAATCAATTATACCCTGAATATGACAATGAATGCCTGTACAATTATTTTAATGTGCATAAGTTCATTATTCAAGTGTATGTCCATATCATATAATGCAGGAGTATGAAATGCATTTTCTAATCAATCAATAATCTATTATATACATACTATTCTTGCCTCAACGTGGGTAATGGGATGTTATATCACCTACCACTAGGATCTAAATATTATTATAATAAAGAGGATATCGCTCCATAAATTTTATGTCCCAAACGTAAAAAATCTCTACTTCTGGAGCCATATTATAAGAGATCTAATATTGTTTATTGATATTTCTTATCCTTTAATATTGATCACACATAAACATAAAGTTCATAACATCTTTGAACAATATATGACAATAAAACCTATATTGTAAGACTTAAAAAATGGTCATATCAAAACTGTAGTATCTGATATAAGGAGATGAATAACACTATTGTAAAATATATCTAATCTCTTCCTCAATTACAAATATCTCAATAATCCTATTTGTACATTGTTAGAACAATAACAGATCTTTTTTATAGTAAAATTTAACTTGTAAAAGAAATTTCTTCCTCTGATCATAGGAAAGACCTTCTAAGACTACTTTAGAGACAATAAAGATCATAAAAGTTTTGAATCAAGGAGCTTTATCATATTGAATAACCTAAAGCCTCTTATCAAAAAATTAATCATCTATAGGTTCCTCATCTGCATGATCTCTTTGCTCTAGCCATAAAAAATGATCTACCACTAAGTTCTCTAACCCTTTCTTGACTTTGATTTTTAAGCCAAATGCCTACTAAAGAAGAATTTAATAAACTAATCTTAGTTAAACATCCTTTTTAAACAAGAGACATCTTAAACTTGAATTGCCAGTGTAAACATTCACTTTGAAACTAACATAATAAGATCTAAATTTCCCAAATGCAAAAAAAGATAATTAGAATTTCTTTCTCAATAGTAGCATAATTAATCAAGATATCATTGATAACTTTATTATCATAATACAATATGAAGTTTGTTATCCTATTTTAGGCCTAAAATTACCCTTATTACATGATAGGTAACATCACACATCAATTTAAATAACAGCTTCCTAGATTTAGACATGATAGGAGCCAAAGTCAACTTCTTCTTTAACCTATAAAATGTATTAATACATTCACCAATAGACTCAAAAGGAACATCTTTTATAGTTAAAAAACAAAGAGGTTTTGTAATTTTGGAGAAATATTTTATAATAAGTTAATACAATTTGATATGCGCAATAAAAACTCTTGACTACGTAAAATAAAGTAAAAGGTGGTAATCTCCCTCTTTCTTCCATTTAATTTGATCCAATTCAATCCTATATCTTAAAATATGATGTCCTAGCACTATTCATTCTTATGCTATGAAACGACTTTTTTTTAAACACCAAATTAGTTTCTTCATATCTTGGCAACAAATATTTCAAAACATATAAATGGTATATTGAATAATCCAAATGATATCCTATGATAAATGGAGGTTCCATAGAGAAATATAAACTTTATATTCCTTTGATCTTCTGGTATAACTGAGATTTATTTATATCCTTAATATCCAACAAATAAATAATAAAACTGATATCCTACTAATCTTTTTTAACATTTGGTCAACAAATGGTAGAGGGAAGTGATTTGTATAAGTAGTAACTTTCAACTTCTTATATTTGAGGCAAATTCTCAATCCAATTGCAATCATAGTAGGGATCAACTCATTCTTCTCATTAGTCATTATAATTATTCCTCCCTTTTTTGGTACAACTTGCACAAGACTTACTTAAGAGCTGTTAGGATCTAGATATATAGTTCCTAAATCTAGGAGTTTAATTACCTCAAATCTTATTACTTCTTTCATATCCGGATTGATTCGTCGTTATTTTCCATATTAGGCTTGTATGTATCCTTGATAAGGATTTAATAGGAACACATTGATGGAATAATCCCATGGATATTCAAGATAGTCCATGCAATTTCCATTTCATGCTCTTATAGAACCTTAAGTAACATGTCTTCTTATGCATAACTTAAAGAAGAAGAGACAATGACATGATATGAATTATTTTCTCTTAAATATGCATAGTGCAAGTGAGAAAGAAATTGTTTTTAATCAAGCCTACATGTTTCTTAGGTAGATGGTAGGGATTTACTCTTTCCTTATTTTAAGTCCTCGAAACATGAGAAAATCAATGTCTATAGCCCACGTTTCAACCTAAAATCACAATCAATAACGTTAAAATCCTCTTATCTTTTAATAAGTCTTAAAGATAAATATATTTTCAAAAGGTCAACATAATTAACTATAGGTAAGTCATTGTGCATAATAAAATCAATAATATCAATACTATAATAAGTATTATCAAGGAGAGGCCTTTTGAAGTCCTTGTATGAAAGGGTTATCATAAGTAACCAAAGGTAAGTCATTATGTATGATAGAAGCAATAATATCAATTCTATAATAAGTATTATCAAGGATAGGTCTTTATAAGGCCTTGAAAATGATGAACTCCTTATTTCCCACCTTAAATGTCAACTTACTTATAGGCATATCAATTAGTGCCACTATAGTAGCCATAAACTATTTCCCTATGATGACAGAAACTTTAATGTCAATTCTATATCCATTATTAAAAAAAATTATATGCAAAATTAGTTTTCAACTAAATCTTCTACTACCTCATTAGGTACTTACTTGACCAATCAAATAGTTAGAGTATTGTAGGCTAAAGTTCTCCTATTATAAACTTCCTAAAAAGAGATAAAGGTGCAATGTTAATATTTGTGCCTAAATAACATAAGTAATTATAAATATTGCAAGCACCAAAAAAATATGGAACAAAAAATATCCCTAGATCCTTTAGCTTTAAAGCTAGTTTGTTTTACAAAAGTACACTATACCACTTGGTTGAAAGGTAACATAATATAATCCTTATATTTTTTTAATGGAGCTAATTTCCTTTTAAAACTTTGTATACGATGAAATGTAGGTTAATGCTTTAACAAATGGGATGTTCATGTGCAACTTTATGAAATTATCTAAATTGTTTTTGAAGTTATTCCCATGCTTCTTCTTTATCAACCTCTACAGGTATGAAATAGGTGGAGCATAGGATTTGATAGAGGATTTTGGCATTTTCCATTCTAGACTAAGTCTAGCTTTACTATTCACTAAGTCTAGCTTTTGAATTTTAATTATCATATCCTCTTCCTTAGACTTGTCTGAATTTTGCATTTTTTTAGTTCTTATAACATCAAGTGTTATAAAACTTCTCAATATGATGGCTAACACTCTCTCATTTGAGTTTACCTTTATGTTGTTATAAAGTTTTCCTTGACCTATTTCACCTACTGGTTTGATCCTCAAGGATGAGCCTTGAAACCCAGCAAATGCACAATTGGAAGCAAAAAACCCAAGAAAGCTAAAAATAGGCTTAGGATGAAAAAAACTTGACTTGATGTCTATAGAAGACAAGAACCAAAGGTATAAGATAGGTTTTAAATGGTACAAGATAATAATCTTGATCAGTTCAGAAGTTCACAAAAGAATCAAAGAGAAATTAATTTTACTCAATAAATTTTGAATTTTTTGAAATGTCTTGAACAATACAATGCTTGCCTTTATATAGGCATTTAGGTAAGAAATCATACTAATAATAATTTAATCAAAATCATGATCTGATTGAACTAATTAAGTTAAGAGTTAATTAAGTTAACAAATCACCCTAATTAAGTGATTTTACCAAAATCATTATTTGATTGATACAAAGAAATCGTTCCTAATTTGTTGGGACAACTTAGACAAGTTTTTGAATGTCTCCCATGAATCTTGGAATGCTTGGAACATTTTGGAATAACTTAGACACTCATTGGGCGTCTTGACTCAGCTTGGATCAGATTTATTAGGCCTTGAAAACTTTCAATGCTAATTAGAGCTAGTTTAGTACATATCCCTTCAAATAGCCCATTTATAGCTTCCTCTATCTTTGTTGCTCTAGCTCTTATAATTGGGTGTCCTTGAATGCTTAATGGCTCCTTAAAGCTATGCTTAGGCCAGTTCTCATCATTCCTCCACTCTTCAAAAGGATTCGTCCGTGAATCAGTACTTGTAGGTAATGTTATTATTCTTTGCAAGCATTTGAAATGCACCATCTCCTATAGGATGCAACTTTGATTTTCCTCGTTATAAGATTCTTTGCTTTCGCAGATGAACCCAGATCCAAGCACCATGTTCAAATATCACTCTCTTATATCCCTTGTAATATTGAGTTTCATATTACTTAGTCCTCTTGTCACTATTCAGCCTTTCTTGTGCATTTCTTTGATCAAATCTTGTCTCCACTTACACCTTTATAATTCATATTGAAAACTTGCAAAAGAATGTTAGAAATATCCTCTCAACACTCGCTTATGTCTTTCTCTCAATTAATGCCACTCAATTCTCATTTTTACACAATTTATATTTGACTTTTCACTATAATGGTGCTTACACAAACTCTTGCCTTTTACCACTCTTAAAATTCCTCTTTTAATTCTTTATAGAACTAAATAAACCGAATTAAGATAATTAAACTTACATCAATTCATAATAGGTTAAAATGTAAGAAGGAAACTAAAATAAACGAAAAAAGAGGATCAAGAATAAAAAGAAACAACTGCAAAGGAATAAGAACACAAAAAATCACTACAAGAAAAATAACGTTTAGCGACGGAATTTACCGACGGAATTTGTACATATTTCGTCGGTAAGCTTATTTAGCGACGGAATTTATTGACGGAAAAAGGCGTCGAAAATATGGCCGTTACTAAATTTAACGACGGAAATTTTTCGTTGGTAAAAAATTTCCGTCGGTAAATTTACTGACGGTTATTTTGTTTAGTCAGTAAATGCTTTCTATCAGAAAATTACCAACGGAATTTAAATTCCGTCGGT
>JAOTIZ010000005.1:19189655-19220011 GCA_027123425.1 Erythroxylum panamense | reverse complement strand
TCTAATTAAAGTTTAATTGAAATTAGAATTTAATTTCAATTAAATTACTAAAACGTCCAAAGTTTATTATAAATAGGTTTAAGCTATATGGAGCTAGCACTTCTTACTTAACTCTCTTTGTAAGAGTTACAGAGTTCTCTCAACCTGTTATATGGATACTGTTAGAGACCGGACACTTGTGCTGCTACGATGGTTGAGACGAATCAGTTTTGGAAACAGTTCGAGAGATACGACAAGACAAAGATTAAGCTTTGGAATAAGGTACGAATTAAATTTCCGCTTTATTATAATTTGTGTTTATCATTTTATATAATTAAATAGATCTTAGTTTTTAGAAAATCAAAAGTCACGAAAAAGTTTCGTGATTATTCCGCTAAGGTCGTGATCAGATCTTAACCCGATTTTTCAACACTAACAACTTTTGTATTAAATGTTGTTGGTATCTCTCACCCTAATCAGTGCCGACCCTGGGCAGGGGCAGGCAGGGCACTTGCCCAAGGTCCACTCTCATTAAGGGCCCATCTTTAATACATTTTGGCAGCATTTATTATTTAGAAGGGTAGTAAATCCTTGGTTTTAAAAAAAGAAAAAGTTAATGTTAACTAATAAATAACTTCCTTTATTAGCTATATTACCGAGAAAGTTAGCATTAACTTTTAATCTTAGAAGCTAAATAGCTTTCTTTTTAGCTATACAACTTTAACTTATTATATTTATAAATACCTTTGAAGCATTTGAGTGTATTTCTTACACTCTAACTGTTTTTTTTTTATTTTCACTAACATATGAATCTAAGATATTTCAATTCAAAAATTGATGGTAACAAAATTTCACCGTTTTATCTTCTGAGTTTTGAGTGATAATTTAAAGGTAAAGTTTCTAATTTTTATTTATTTTTAACTTATTAAATATTTGAACATATTATAATTAATGTGTAATTTCTCATTAACGTGGACATTATATTAGCATTTTAAATCAAAACATAATATTAAATGATATTGTGTTTTTTGTGTTTCTCCTTTTTATTTTTAAATTACTTATTATTTATAAAAATATAATTAAACATTAATAAATAATTTAATTTTTGTAATTGTAATTTTCATTATACTTTGCCACATGTAATAATTATTGAATTTGTGTTCTTGTAGAGGTTGATATAAGTTAAGTTACTCAATTTAAAGACTACATAAACGATTTCATTTATTATAAAAAAAATTATAATTCTATTAAACATGTTGTGATAATTAAATAATAATAATTATTATTTGATAATTAAATAAGACCGTAAATAGTTTGATGTGTTTGATTGGTTTTTTATAAATAGGTTAGTAGCATTAGATTACTACATTTACCATTATGTTAATTCCTATAAAAAGAAATTTTTTATTAAAAATCACTAATATTAATTAAATTCAAAAGTTACTAAAAATATTTGATTTAATAATTTAGACCTTTATCTAGTTGCTTGACAAGATAATATTTGCAAAATATTATTAGTTGATGTTATGATCATTTAATATTTTGTTGAGTATGTAGACTAATAAATTTGGTCACTTATATATGAATATTAAAATTTAATAATAAAAATATCATTTTAAAATTTACATATTTGTATATTGCCTATTTATTAGAGCTTTTTTTACTTCGCCTAAGGCCTATAAAATGTTAGGAACCCTAATAATCTATTATTAACACTTCCATTGACTGCATTCCAAAATTGATGGATGTATCCCACTTAAATTAAATCTATTTGATTCATGAGGAAAATTTTGTAGGTAATAATAGTGTGCCTTTCCAGCGCCTACTCGATATCCACTTAACCGTCTCCTGATAACTTGCAACCAACTTCGCTCTTTTTCCTTCCCAATAAAATAGCATTATTCCCTCCTTGAAATTGAACACATCATCATTTAAAGTAATTAACTATTGAACTCCTAATACTAAATCATTTCCCTTATCTTAATAACCAATGCCTCATATTGAAAACCAATGGCTATTCATCATCCATTTCATATCCTTACACTTTTAATTACACCTAAATTTCAACCCTTCTACTATGACCATAACAGGGTCTACATTTTCCAATATCCCTTCTTCTTTTTTAACCAAAGCCTCATCAATGAAGTTTTATGTATTGCCTCCTTTAATGAGTATATGAACCATTTTTCCAATAAAAATTCTTTTTTACCTTCATTTGTTTAAATGAAATAACAACAGTTCCTGTCATGGCCTACATGGCAATTGTATGCTAATTATTAGGTGTTATGTCTGCTTCTTCTCCATCTTCTTCCTCCTCTTCTTATACAACATACATATGAAACTTCTTCTTCTTGTATTTATGTCTAGGTATAAATTTCTCATCACACCAGAAGCATAATCATTTAACCACCTTTGATCAATCTGTTTGCTGCTTATTGCTTTTGTTACCTTAACATCATTATTAGATGTTATGGGTTTGGATAATAACCCTGTATGACTTTTCACTGCTGAATTCAGTCCTTGCACCGGAGACTGATAACTTCTCCGTTGTCTTTTATAAGTTGCTACATAGTGTTGAAACACCAATTTTTGTTTCTTAGGTGCTTTATAAGCTTATTGGATCTGCCTCAGATTAAATAGTTTAACAGAATAATCTATCTCCAATTTCAACCCTAACAAACTTACCAAATAAATCTGAAGCATCACTAGCTTATGTGACAAAAATATCAAACTTCACACAATAGTCCTTCACTGATGTCATTTGCTTTAATTCCTTAAACTCTCCTACTAGATCCTCAAACAAAGACTCTCCAAATCTCTGTTTGAGTGCTATGAGATATTCACCAACTAATTGGCTCCATCATTAACCTATTTCTTAGGTATAATTGATTCAAAGACAAAGCTTCTCCATCCAAATGCATAGCTGCAATTCCTACCTTCAATTCTGCAGGTGTTCTATCCAAAAAAATCCAGCTTCATAATCCTTCTCCATCAAAGATTGAAAACTCAATCTTGTTGAATTTAATGGGTATGGTGTACCCATCACTCCTTTGAAATTCATTACAATGCATCCCTCCCTGTTACCCTCCTATCTTCTTCCACAGGTAAGTAGTTCGTGTTCCTCTCCGTATATAGCTACATTATCAACTCCTCCAATTCTTTAATTGTTTTCCCTTTCGCTATTATTTCATTACAAAGCAGGCGCATTCTTTTCATTAATAACACTCAAATAAAGAAATTTCCCACTTCAGAACAGAAACCTGTGTGTACTAATATAGAGAATGGATGGATATGTTGAACTCCAACATCAGTACCTTTACATTAATATTTCTTTCTCAATGCACAATGGCTCATCGCCAAAAATAAATAGAGGAAAGGAAAAATATGTGAAGTTCGAAAAGAAAAACTTCAGAAGCAGCAAATCTGAAAAACTATCAACTTAGCTTTCTCTTCAGATTCTAAGCTTGCCCTCCGTTCCCCTTTGCTTTCTAAGCTCACCAAATAGTGAAAACTGCCTACCTTTGTGGCGTAATCGAGCAGGGTGTCCTTTAGCCTGTTTAACTCAAAAAATTAGAATCGATAACCACGCAATTGGTAGAAAAGAAGGGGAACAGTTTACCTTTGCCGTGTCAGGTTTCTTGGTATTCCAGCAGAACAGTGCACCGCAACCTCCACTTGCCGTACTTGATTCATAACCCCTAAAGACAAAGGAAACATGAGTCTAGTCTAGCACTTGTGTGACACTGCATAAATGCAACAAAGAGGAATTTTCATCCCTATCCTATGTTTTCCTTACAAACAGGAAACATGTCCTTTCTACATGATTATCCAACTCTGTCCAGTTAGATCAGGATAATGCTGAAATTGTTATATTTCACAATTACAGTTGAAATAAGACGTAACAGAGGTGGTGGTTTGAGAAAGGAAATTCTTACAGCACCCAAAAAAGGGGAACTCGTTATCTTTCTCCTTTCTAAAGATAACTTTTGTCAAGTACCTCCACTAATCCTGCTACCCAACTGATAGCATGTAATGCCACTGGATATACACCTATCATAGACCAATTTCATTTGGATTTATTTGATAGGGATGTATAGGTGCAATCCACCTTTTAACTACAGCAGAGTCTTCCCCTTTTCAGTCCATCAATGGAGCTATTCCAAGGTCTTAAACATATTTGATAGCAATTCTTAGGATACAATATGTGGTACCATCTATACAGTTCTTAGCTGTCAACGATCTCATTATCGATATAAAATTGCAATGATGAGTAAACAATAAGAAGGGGGGAAAAAAAAGAAATGAAGCTCAATGCTCCTTGTAGAGAACTGCTAATGCATTTTGGCCACCGCCAAGTTAGCATCCAGCTGAAGCAAGTACCTAAATGCCCTCTTTAAGAAGCCATGTTTGGATCATCTTACCAACTCTGGAAATTGATGTTGAAAGTAAGCTTATTAACGTTCAATATTCAACTAGTATCAAATTCACAAAGTCTTAAGAGTGCCTAAACTCTATAAAAGACAAAAAGAGGCTAATCCATGTCACAAAAGTAACCTACTGACATAACCAAATTGTAGAAAATCCAACCTCAGTAATTAAAAAGAAGTGGTATCGTAAGCTTTGACAAAATGAAATCATATTGATGGACTTACAGGCTTTCTTTATTTGCAGGGCCTGGGAAGCTGTTGTCATGCAACAAACTTGGGGATATTGGACAACAATTGGCACTTTTTTTAGACTGATCCTTTTGGACAGCTTTCTGATCTTGCATCTTTAAGAGTTTGATATCATGATTTAACTCGTCTCCCCAATGCTGTGAGGACAGGTCCCTTGGACTTACAGATGCCACCTGATTCTGATACATCTCCTCTTGAGGCAGCACCTGATTCTTCTCAGGTTTCAAACGACTCAAGGATCGTGGGGTGCCTTTTTCTGCAGCCTGCAACCAGGCAGTTTCTAATCTCTGCTCATGGATAATCGATTCTATTCTTTGCATTGGTATTTCCTGCCTCACTTCTTTGAGACTGCTATTTTCACCATTGGCTTCACAGGGCAACTCAAGTGGAGAAGATTTATAGGTTTGGTCCAGCAACATTAACGACTTGGAGTAATCTCCTCCATTCAGATTACCTTCCAAATTATTGAAGCTTCCTCTGGATAAGTTCAACTCTTGTTGTGAGGCCAAATCAGAATGGCCATCGGCAGCCCCATAGTACTTGGTACTTCTTTGGGACTTAATTGCCAAAGTTTTCTCTGTTGTCCACTTCTGACTATCCTGTAACTTGAGTCTATTTGAATCATTCATGGCACCATAAATATCTGACATATGGAGAATTCTAACCTCCACATTATGCCTAAGAACCATTTCAACTGAATTTGTGATACTGCTCAAAAATCTTTCTGCCCTGGCTTTGATATTTTCATCTTCAAATGCAACATAGACAACCAGCATACCTGCATGTTGAACAATAATATCATGTGTTATAGCAAAAGAAGAGGGATGACAGCAAAATTCCTGACGCATCGTACTCCACACATGTTCACACAAATACAAACAGAAAGGGGAACATGGGGCCTCAGAGTACTAAAGACATTTTGGACTTGACCATTGAATACTAGAAAATTGAATAAGCCATCATCATGAATCATCAAATTACCGTACTTCTCCACATGTTTGTTTTGTCTTCTTTCTTAATGGATTATAAAATAAGTCTGATGCTAGCCAACAATCGAGTAACTAAACAACATAGTATAGATTTTGGATGGATAGGATAATTAAATAAACGCCTATCATCTGAACAAATGGACACGTCAATTTATTAGCTACCGGTATTCCTTCCACTTTCAGAGGAGCTTTTTCATGAACTTAGTGGTTATATAGTTGGATTTAAAAAATAGTACCAGAAAATGATAAATATGCATTGTCGCTGCAACAGCATAAAAAATGAATTCAACCATTAGTTTTGAGTGATTCAGTGATGGCACTACTTTTCTTTTTTTGACACAATCAGGGGCCTTGCCCTACTCATTTACATAATTATTATTGGCAAACAGCTATCCAAGATATCAAAGTGCAGATTTGTCACATGGGATGGCCACCCAATAACAAAGTAATCACACATAAAACTTGGGCATACAACCAGGAAATTGTAGCATATTGATCACAAAAACGTTCACATTATTAAACCAATTGTCTATAGTTTCAGTAGCATGCTAGATAATGGCAACCAAATAGTCACTACAGCACGTCATTGATAATCACCAGCAAGCATCACATAAGTAGTCTATGATTGATCAGCTATAGATCCCATTGACTTGAGTGAAAAGACGGTACAGAGTAGTAAAATTTAACAAATCATGGTTTGGTTACTAGAAGTTAATTGGGAAACAAAGGATTGTCTGGACATACCTTCAACTTCAGATATGGACAAAAGCTTTCCATGAGCATGTAGCAATTGCCTCAGTGTCTTTGAGTGGCACCTATCAATACACTTACTCCAGATATCATCCAACTCTAAGTTTCTAGAGCCAAATTCCTCACTTCTGATCATTTCATCTTCCCATGAAGCAGACGAGGTATGACTACGCATTGGTTTTTTAAGAGGGGGTTTGCCATTAAATATATGTTCCTCTTCATGGCTAGATTTTCCATTTAATACTTTGTACAAGGAAGCAGGGTAACCTGATATATGGGACAAGTTGTGGGCATCTGACTTCTGTTTGTAAAGAGCAGCATCTCTTGAAGCACTTGAAGGATCATCATCAGTTGTTCTTGAGCTCTGTCTCCTACTGCTGCTTGACTGAGTGATTTCTGGTGAAGGTACTGAACCAAGCTGTAAAAGAGTTGCAGTGAACCATGTTGAACGGTCACTTGAAACTCTTAACTGTTTCTCAGCATCTGAGAGAAGCTTCAAAGCATGCTTTAATTTCTCCAGTTCTACTTCGTTTACTATAGATTAAAGGAAAACACAACATTAGCAGAAGAAGCACTAATGATGAAGAAAACTAGAAATTTTAAATGTCTAAATATGATCAAGATTCCTTTTTCTATACAATGTATATATCAGAATTAAATTCATACCTATATTTTGTAAATAATATCTTTTTGATAATTAGAAATTTCAATGTCTCAATATGAGAGCTCACAAGTTAACCCCAAAAGATAGATGCAACAAAACACTGCAATACTGCCATTAATCATACTCAACTCATCTTTACTAAGATGTCACTTCTATTACAAGCTCTCTTCTTGAAAGGCGGGGCTATTCCCCTTTGAAGTTATGTATGGGATCAGAGCCATTTGTATTAACATTGTACACACTTCAATCAGTCACTGACGAGTAGAGTGGCATATGTCTCCAACTCATTCTGACAAATGAAAGTCAATAACAGCTATAATCTGCGGTAGTATTCAAAATCAAAATATTTATAATTCTGTTAAAACTCACAAAATATTGGTTGTTTATCTCAACAGTGCCTGGCAGATAATAGATAGAAAAGCACTAACTATAGTGATCCAAGTAGACTTAGAGCACCCAACGCATATACTTAAAGTATGGTTATCTAGTTCTATTATTAACAACAGGTGGAGCAACAGAGATAAACTACAAGTTCAAATGACAACTTATGCCCTAGTTATCGTAGTACAGAGGTTTAAAATATTGAAATGACATCATTTTCATCCTTTTTGCTAAAAAGAGTGAAGTTGACATAACCAAGGGATATATAGAATAGCAAATTCAAATGAGCAGAACCCAATCTACAAGAGGAGACATCTTTAATCCATGAAACCAGTTATAGCTTGATGCTCCACTTAATACAACACCTGAAATAACAGGAGTTAAGGTGATAAGCCTCTGATGTGTAAGACTGAGCTTCCAATCATATCATCTGCCATCAATAGGAGGTGCTTAAAGGGAGTAGTAACCATAACAAAATCTATATAAGTTTTATATTGCCAGAATCGCTGCTCCAGAAGGGTTTCATTTGGCAGTTCAGCTCTATGCTTAGACATTCTTTTGCTTGCTTAACTGACTTTGACAGTTAAACAGATCTTTCAATTGTTTTAGCTTGCTATAATGTTACATACACACATGGAGTACATACAGAAATAGGGGGAAAAAGTAATAGGAATAGAAGGGCTCTATTAAATAACTGATGGATAATGCATATTTGCAGAAATTCGGGTTAAAGTGAATCTTTTGATTTCAACTCAGACGACAAACATAATTCAACGAAGCGGGTATGCCACAACTTTCAACTATGTATGAATGCGGGTGTTGCTACTCACAACTTCTTCTGCCAAAGATTGCATTGCCATATTTTGCATCAACAGCATTATAAGTTCCAGCAATAACATCCATGATAAGACTGGCCAATTGAGACATCAGAATCATTGGATCAACACCCGAGTCCATCAAATCTCTGGCTCTTTTTACTGTTTCTGCAGTGTCTGAAGACATTGCTAACTCCAAGAGTTCCAGCAGCTTCTCGTCAGATACAATTCCCACCTGAAAGAAGAGAAATTACAAATGTAAGTTCAAATTATTCTTGGGTATGCCAAAAACAAAGATTATTCGGAAGTTTACACTGACAAAAAAAGTTGGAAAATTAAGACCTAACAAGAGAATTCCTGTTACTCAGTTCAAGCGCAAAAAGCATCTCAAAGAAACAATGAGAATAGGACGCTCAGGAAGCATTCTAGCAAAGTACTCACAAGTTCATTTACAAGAGATGTAGTTATTCTCTTCCCTAGTAAACTCAGCTGGTCCAACATGGTTTCTGCATCTCTAAGTGACCCATCTGCATTTAGAGCAATCAAATCCAGAGCATCTAGTTCAACATCCAGATTCTCTTCTGCAGAAATTTTTCTCAACCTCATCACTATATCTGCATCTTTAATTTTGTTGAAAAGGTACTTCTGACATCTTGATTGAACAGTACGAGGCACATTGTCAGGATCAGTTGTTATGAAAATAAAGACCACTCGCTTTGGTGGCTCTTCGAGAAATTTGAGAAATGTCAGCCACATCTTAGATGGTAACAAGTGGCATTCATCAATGAGAAAAACCTTGTAGTGCGAGGAGACTAATGGAGGCTCCTTTGAAATCTTTTCCAAAATGTACCTGACTTTATCAATTCCCTTCTTATTGGTACCATCAACTTCCAATAGATCTCGGGTCTTGCCAGAAATGAAATCAGCACACTCAGTGCAGTATCCACATGGTTTTGTTTCTTCAGTAGACATACAATTCAAGGCAGAAGCAAAAATCCTGGCCGTTGAAGTTTTACCCGTCCCCCGGGGACCTTGGAATAGATAAACAGGGGCAATCCTTCCCTTACCAATAGCATTAATAAGTGATTGAACAACAATACTCTGGCCAATGAGTTCATCAAAAAGGACTGGTTTATATTTTTGGCTCAAACTTCGAATATTTTCTGTTATGCTTTCGTCTTCTATATCTCCCTTTAAAGCAACAATCTCTAACCCTTCTTGACTCCTACAATTTGACCACCTCTTCCCATCCAGTCTACTCAATGCTTCTAGATCAAGCTCTCCATAGTTTGTAGAGAGCTCATCATCACTATTTCCAGTCCCAATGGATGACCCTGCTCCTCGGCCATCACCATTATATGTAAGCAGCGGCAATATGCCTTGAGCACTTCTTGCGACAATCCTTTGCCTATTAGAAGCAGATGATGAATGACGGCATCTGTTATACATTGACCGACTTCCACACAACATGCCACTTCCTTTCCTTCTTAAGGTATCAGAAAGAGAAGGGGAATAACAACTTCGACATGCGCCTCTGCGTCTTGGTGTCCTCCTTGACCAATAGCAAGGAATTCCACATCCCTGACGACCAGGTAGCTCCACATGGTCATCAACCTCATCATCCCCATCATTGAGTGACGTTGTGGTGGCATCCCAAGATTCAACAGTGCTGGGATTCCGGGGTCGGTACCTATTATATGAACTAGTCGACAATGCAGGGGTACTTTGGGAGCAAGAAGTGTACCCTTTTCGACTACTTTTTAACAGTTTACGGGATGAATGGGACCAATTCTTATGTTTAAGTTTTAGCAGATGTGGAGATGCCACAGAAATCCTTCTTAAATCCTCAGAATTACTGTAGTCTTCAGTATCATCAGACTGATCTACGGAATACTCTCTTCCTACACCCAAACCACCAATCCCCATTGAAGAAGGATGACCCTTAAGCAATCTTCTTAAATTCAACTCTTTTTGTTGATATCTAGAAATAACATCCAAATGGTTAGTAGTTCTCTTACTCTTTCTCCTGATCCCCATGGCTCTTTTCATAGAAGGGGAAACAAGAAGCGTATCTCTGCACCCAAAAATGGTGGATACAGAGCGAGAATCGCCCAGGTAAGTGTTGTCACTCCTGGAGTCCCCAGCATTTCTAGCATCACTCAAACTATCACCAACGCTCTCTTGCACGGAACCAGACTCGTGGTAGTAATCTTCATTGCCATCATTTTTGGGCAATGCAGATTTATCGCTGGAAGATTTGTGAGTCTTCCAATTGTAAAGGAACACCCTTTGGTCACTTCCATTGTTGTAGTTAGTATTAGTATTAGTATGATTGAAATGGGAATCCAAATTCAAATGATTTCCATCATGGTGGTGATAATTGTTTGGCAGTGGAGGAGGTATAGATCTAGAGGAAGAGAGAGGAGACTTCCAAGAAGAAGTAGTACCAGGATCACGCAGCACTTTGGCAGCCTTCCTGATTTGAGTGAGCTCCTTCTTCTTCAAGTGTAACCTGCTTGCTTCAGATACTCTCATTTCCAAGGACATAGTACTAACCTCCACGATTTTTGAACACCAACCAAAAAACAAAAACAAAAAAAGATAGAAACTTGACCGCGCCTAGCTGCTTATAGAACAGCTAAATATATGTACAGCCGTAGGTCGAGAGAAAGAAAAAAGGAACATCATACAATTGTTTTTTCTTTTGTTTTCAGAAATCCAAAGGTAGGAGGAAACCCCAGTTGGAGGGCACTGGCATTTTGCAGTTAATCACAGAGACAATGAAAGACTAATTGGAAAGAAGAAGCGATCTAACAGAGGGAAGAGGAGGTGGGGAGTGTAATAAAAATATAGATTTATAGAAAGAGTAGATGATGAATGAGAAAGGAAGTGATTCATGATAAGACATGTGATTAGGGTTTTCAGTTGGCGCCCCAAAATGGAAGCCTTGAAAGTTGAAATTTTGGTTGGAAATGGACCAGAAGAGGGGGAGAGGGAAGAGTTAAGTAATATGTAATGATAATAATAAGACATTTGTTGTTATTCCATTCAATCCAATAATATGTATTACCTTACCTTTACAGACTCAGTAGCAGTCTTCAGCCATCACTTCTCCTAAATTTAGAGGAAAGAATATTATTATTTACAGCTGTGGCCATTTGTAGAATTAATTATCTCACAAATTACAGTATCTTTCTTTCTTTCACATACTTGGAAGAAATTATTCCCGGTAAAGTAAAGCATCATCATCTGCTCGCAGATACGTCTACTCATTTACTCCATCTAAATGTTTGTCCTAATTCACTTTACATCAATCCAATCTTACGTCCAAATAAGGGGATTTATTATCAACTATATTTAGAGTTTTTTTTAATTGCTTACGGAATATTTTAACGTGATCTTAATTATAATGAGATATTTTTAAGTTATTCACATTCAAATTAATTCTTACTTTCTCACTTGAATCAGGTAGGTCTCTTATGAAAAATTCTGATTCCAAATCTTAAACAATTACATATATAAAAAAGATTCAAACTCACGACCTCACTTAAATAAAAAAAATTACCATCTCATCTACGTCTTTAAGTTTAGATTTACTAATTTTACTAACTAATACTCTCTCCTATTCAAAATAAGTGTCATTTTAGAGGGATTTTAATTATTAAAAATAAGTGTCGTTTACGATTTTTTATCCATGTTTATAATTTTATGTCCAAAATTACCTTTTAATTTCTCTCACATCCTAATTATACATATTATATTTTTAAGACAATTCAACATATAAGTAATAAAAATATATCAAATATTTTACTAATTTTTTAATAAATATATATCTCCCTAAAATGATCCTTATTTTAAATAAAAGAGAGTATTTTGCTTGAGCCAGCGGTGTCTTGTCTTCTCTCAGTCTCAGGACATAAAAGGGAATGATTGTTGGCTGCCTCATCTATTGGATAACATCCAGTCAAGGGATTTGACTCTCTATTGCTAATGCACATCAAATGCACAATATGCGGAGCCATCATAATCACATGCCCTCGGCTTTTCTCTTCTATTTCATTAACTTAACTTTATAAAATATCCACTCCTCTCAGAGTAAACATTTTTTCTTTAATATCTAGCCAACACGTTTTCAGATCAACCAAAATCCAAAGAAGCGTGTTTATATCATTACTCTGATGGGTCACCTATCACATCAACAATCATCACCATAGTTAAGGCCTCAAATATCGTTAAGCTTTTGCCTTTCATTGCTGTATGAATGTATATCTGTGGCCTAATATTTTTTTTTTTTGTATAAATAACATGCATACATGAGATCTTTTGTCTATATTTGTTTTGATAGCAGTGATGGGTGGTGACAAGCAATTACAAGCGAGATCAGGGAACTCAAAGTCTTGTTTTGTTTCACATGTACAGAGCTGAAAGGCATGTGACGAGAAACCTTCTATTTTCATTCTCAACTTGTACTCATCAAAATTAAACTATATACTGCCAAATCAAGCAATTGATTTCATGTTCTTCTACACGATGTTGATATTCGATTTTAGTGGCTGATTCCGGTCAACTAAAAACGTGCTTCTCTATTTACGAATTGTGGCTCAGTTGGCTGCGCAGGCTGAGTTTGTGAGATGAGCTCTTGAGTTCGATTCTCACTAAACACACCCGTAAGGAGAGGCAAAAAGCCTTAATTATGACTATGCCTCGAACCGGATTAGTAGGCCCAGTGGATTCGGATACCAGTCCACTTATTTGAGTCTCCATTACGTAAGTTGTGTACATATAAGTTTCTTTTTAATATATGACATTGGTTGTTGTTTGCTATGTAAAAGTAACGGACATAGTCTTAGATTAGATCAAATTAATAGAGGTTAACTTACTAATTTTTGTAAAAACTTAGGTAAATTGCATATTCTCTTATGATATGACTCCTAAGATAGGAATACAAGATATTAATATTCTTTATTCCTTGACTCACATAACTCTCTTCAAAAAAATTTAGGCTAAAAATACGGATTTACACTTTTTATTTTCATAACAATATAAATGAGCCTTAACTTTTGACGTTATTATTTAGTTTTCAATAGTAATACATGTTCCTCATTTAAATGTGCTAGGCTCATTGAGATCTTAATCAAGGGATTTAAGGATAATAAAATATATAGCTACAAATGCTATTGTTTTGGATGATATTGGTAATTTCATATGTGAACGAATCAAGCAATATGTGAAAGATTAATTTCAATAAATAAAGCAAAGTCATTAAAAGGAGCCATATGACCAAAGTGAAAGTACCTAATATAATGCAAGATAACTTTAAGACAACTTAAGTCAAGTGAACTAGCTTTAAGAGAACTTAAGTCAAGTGAACTAAGAACAAGATAAAATGAATTCATTCAACGTTAATAAATCATTGAAATATTTTTTGCAACCTTATTTTCGTAATGAATTATAAGTTCAGTCAATATATAATTGTTTAAATATAAGGTATAATGCATAAATTCTATTATAGCAAAAAATTATTTTGAACTTTAAAGAAAACCTCTTGATCTTGTTTGAACATCAGCTAATTGATGGGATGACTAGTGAACCAATAGATCATAGAATGTTTATCATTGGCTAGCCGATAATTGGTTTCAAAATTTACTAAAAGGAATTTCTATTTGGACAAGAGCAAGCTAGACAATAACCTAATTAAAAGATGTAGACTAGCTAAAAGCAAGTGTTGATTGGTCAATTTGCCCAAAAAATAGTTATTATAATAATTAATTTGTGCTTATAATGTCTATTTAGGTTGGTTTAAAAATTTAAAAAACAACAACCCTAGTGCATAAGACTTCTTGCTTTGCAAGTAGGGATGACAGTGAGTTTTTAACCCGATTAATATATATACTACCCGACCCGAAAAAATAGACATGGAGGCTAAAAAATGAGTTTTAAATGGATTTTAAATGGATGTTGAAAAATGAATGTCGATATGGATTTGGATATGGGTCTAGTGATAACCCAAACTGATGGATGCCCATATCTTACCCGTTTTTTATTAACTATATTTTCTGTTTTTAATATTATGGTTAAATATAATAAATTATTAATATTTTCTGAAAAGAAGTAGCTTTAAAATCTCCACTTTACTCATCAGTTTTCACCTTTTTCACTATATTTTATTTTCTTATAGGATGATAATAATGCAAATGATATGAAGATGGAATTTTGAATGTTGTAAAGTTCACACAAAGACAATCTAAACTTTGGATGTTTCAGTCTTTGTTTCAGTTCTTGGTTGTGAAAAATATATTTTGTCTTTGCACTAGATATTATGATTTTGATTATTCCAATTTTATGATTTTTTAAAGATGTACAAATCAAAATCTTGACTTATTATTATTAAAGTAATTTTGATTTGGAACATTTGAAAAAATCTACTCTTTATATTTTCTATTTAGAAGTTATGTTTTTATGTGCTATACAACCCGATGGATACCCAAATGCTCAAACAATCTAATGGATTTAAATATGATTAGTAAATCGTAAAAATCGATAGATATAGATATGGATATAGATATAGGTTGAGTCAAAAAAAAATGGATATGGATATGGGTTGAGTAATCCTCGTCCAAGGGAAGCTTTATTACAAAAAGAAAAAAGAATAAAAATAATTTTTAAACGGCGTAGACAAAGTCAATGAGAGCGTGCAACGGTCTAAAGCATCTTGTAATGATTTTGTTCTTCACGGGAAAGAACCGTTAATCTCTCTCTTTCTTTTTCTTTTTCGTTTTGAAGTGTTTTGCAGAGTGTTAGTGGGTGAGAGGCAGAGATAAAGCTGGAACTGTGAAAAACAGGTGAAGGAGAAAAGTTCTGAGCTACCCAATGCCTTTTCATTAACTTTCTTTTCCTCTTTTAGCTCTTCAAAACCATGGCAGCTGATGATATCTGCTTCTTCTCTAAGGTCTGTTGATGATCTTCATTGTATATACCTTATCTTTTTGTTTGTCTCTTTTGGTGCTTTACTACTGTTAACTCTCTCGTTGTTTTGTTTTTCTCTTCTGATATTATGTGTTTTTTGTGATGTTTTATGATACGGGCTTTTTTGTTTGATTGAATATTGTCTTCTGCATTTATTGAATGTGCATGCAGACCCAGATTGCCCTTTTCGTTGGGGCTTGTTCTCGTTCATTATTCAATTCACTTTTAATTGAACTGTTTAATGCTGTGTGTCAGTTATCAGAAAATGTACATTTACCTTGCTCAGCGCTGGATTCTCTTGATTCACCTCATTAGTTATGTAATTAGATTGGCATCTGAATATTTTAGCCTTAGGTTATTATGTTGAAAATTTAGTTGACAACTTAATTTATCATTGTGGTTTAGCAAATTTTTTACTTGTGGGTAATCCTTGAATTACAGGATGGCTTCTTCTTAAAGGCTTCTAAGAAGTCTCCACTGATGTGTAGGATGATTGTCTTGGTCATTGCAATGGTTTGTAGTGTGTACATGTGCACAGTTTGTCTTCAACAAATTAGTTTCAGCAGCAATAATGAAAATTTGAACGTTGAAGTTGTAGAAAAGCCGTGTCCTGAACCTTACATTGATCCTTGGGAAATCCCTTATGTCCACTACCCAAAGCCAAAATCGTATAGCAGGTAACTCTTCAATACATACTGGCCGTTTGTTGCAATCCCATGCGAGTCTCCATGATGCGATTTCTTTTGGGTGCGTTATAGGGTAGAATGTGCGTGCAATCCTGTGCGGTATTTTGCCATTCTGTCAATGCAGAGATCGGGGAGTGGATGGTTCGAGTCATTATTAAATAACCACACGAACATAAGCTCAAATGGTGAGATTTTCTCTGTAAAAGTCAGGAGAAGTAATATTTCAATGATTGTAGACAGTTTCGACAAAATTTACAATCTGGAATGGTTAAGTAGCGCTTCCAGGAATGAATGTACAGCTGCAGTTGGCTTGAAGTGGATGCTCAATCAGGTGATAGTTTATTCTGGATATGGCTAGTATTATGCATTTGGTAGCGTTTCCATTAATTACCTGGTCAATTGATTCTTTCTATGATCTACTTAATATTTATTATTATCCCAAATTCCACATTGCTTCAAGTTTATAGAAAACCGTGTACAGGATACTAATGTATTGATGTAACTGGTTATTTCCACATGGCTTCTAGTTTATCCAAAACCGTGTTCAGAATACTACTGTATTGATGTAACTGGTTTTTACTTCTTACCTAACACAGTTTCCCTTTATGAAATTCCCATTCTCTTCCATTTGATCCTGTTCAATGGTTTAGGGGAATAAATCTCTAGAGGATTCTTTGTCCTTGACAAAGGTTCTATGGCTCTTGATGGGTGAACTTACCATATGAAAGGGCGGCTAGGAAAGAGTTTCTTTTTGTTGGTTTAGTGCATTTCGTTTCCATGGAAGAATATTAATGGTATGGTTTATTCTAGTTGATATTCTTTTATATTTACAAATGACTCTGAAAGTTTTGAATTCTGTTATTCGTTTTTTTCTTTCTTGAGCTATGGAGGGGAAACGAAAGAGAGAAAGGGTACAGAAAAGAAGTAAAGTGAAAGAATGCTATTGAATTATCTTGTTTACTCATGCATGTTTAGAGTGAATGGCAATTGAAGAAGCGAAATTTGTTAGTTAAGAGTCTCCCGTGGTATTAAACTCAACTGTTAGTCTTAACATTCTTATGTGGCTTCTACACTTAAGTTTCTAGCTCTTTGAACATTTTCATGCTCTTTTTGTTCCTTTTCCCTTCCCAATTTTCAATCCAACTAGAAGGAAGCAGCAAATTTTAAAAGATTTTATCTACTCTTTTTATTGTTCATCTGTACAACGTTAAAGCAAAATTCAGAAGACGTAGAAATATGAATCTTCTTTCAATACCAGCTTAGGCAACCATGATGACTATGTCAACACCCTTTAAGTGCAATCATGTTCAATTTTAATGGCTTTATGTCAGGGCAGGTGAACACCAACTGTGGAAACCAGTTGGTTGTGAATCCACTGAAATTTGTAATTAGCACTCTCCAGTTCGGGTTATATTGCGCTGAATGGATGAACGTATACCCAGTTCTTTCAACTTGATGATGCTGCTATCAGTAACAAGTCAAGATCCGAGTATAACTTATATTTGTGATTAGACACAAACTCCCTATCCTGAATTCAGAGTTTGCTTAGTTCTAAATTGATTTCTGCGCAATGTTGCTTTCCTGTTTGCATCTTTCCTCGCTTTTTCGTATCTCCCTCTGGTTTTCAATTTTTTGCTTATATTGCTTTAGGGTGTGACACAATATCATGAAGAGATAGTAGAGTACTTCAAAACTAGGGGTGTTTTAGCTATTTTTCTCTTCCGAAGAAATCTCTTGCGCAGGATGATATCAGTTCTAGCCAATTCCTATGATCGAGATGCTAAACTACAAAATGGGACTCACAAGTCTCATGTTCATTCACCTCATGAGGTTATCATCTTTGATCTTACTTCTTCCACCTCCTTTACCCCTTTTTCCACTGAAATATCTTAATCTGCAATAAATGGTTTCAGGCAGAGATACTGGCTAGATACAAACCTTCCATCAATGCAAGGTTACTAATACCTAATCTGAAGCAAGTGGAAGACATGACTGCCAAAGCCTTGGGGTACTTCAAGAGCACTAGACACATAATTGTTTATTATGAAGATATGGTCAAGAATCACACTGTAAGGAAACAATTGACATTGGCTATTAATTTTTATCGTTTGCTTAACTATATTAGTGTGATAATAAAGGGGGTGAGCTTTCTTGCCTTTGGATTTGCAGAAGTTATTGGATGTTCAAGAATTTCTGAAGGTTCCACGTAGAGAACTTAGCAGTCGTCAAGTAAAGATACACAAAGGACCAATATCTAATCAGATTGAGAACTGGGACGAAGTCCAAAATGCCCTTAAAGGAACTTACTATGAAAGTTTCCTTCATGGTGATTATTGAAAATCAAGTAATAGAAGTGGTGTAAATAGCATCATATGCAGCTAATTTGACATATGTTCCCGCTTTTTCAGTCACAGGGGGATGCAAAATTCCACCCCTCTGAAATTTTGAATGACGCATGAAAAAGTATATTTTTTATTTGTTCATGATTATCTCATCCACCACAGATGAAGTAGCAACATTTTCAAAGCTTCATCTATGGTGTTGAAACCATTATATGTATCTTTGTTCTTGAACAGTCAAGTGATGGCATGTGTAGATATATAATCTTGGATGATGATATAATAACATAAGAAAGAAACATTTTGATAGATGGGAGAAGAATTCAAAGGGAATCCAATTTTTGCACTTTGCATTCAAAGTCCAACAACAGCTCAAGGACGTGCCCAAAGGGCCTGTTTTGACCACTTTTTTCCGCGCAATTACAAATTCTTTTTATATGAACCAACCGAAGTGCTATTAAATTAATTAGGACACAAATGAAACCAACCGAAAGGAAAAAGAACCAACAACCACCCATCCATTCCATCTTCTCCTCCTCTTGGACCGCCGGTTTCATGAGGAAATCATACGTGGGCCCCACCACTCGATCGGACGGCACATTAACGTTGTAATCGAGGATTTGGTCACCTCCAAACTCTTAAACCCTCGCAAAAGCTTAAAATAAAAACAAAAATAGAAAATAGTATTATATAGCACATATGCACACAACAAACGTCTTCCCTTTCCGTTCCCCCTTTAAGTCTTAGCTTGTAAGCCCTCTATTTCTCTAAGCGCCACCACCCCCTCCCTGCCCCAACCGCCGCCACAACCACCGTGGAGGCCTGAGCTATTTTTGCTAATATTTTAGGGAGGTGGAGACAAGGTGAGTTCTTTCTGTGCTCAGATCAAGAGGATCATGATGCAGCAAACCAACGGTTCTGATCTGAGCCAACAGCAGCAACAACAACATCAACCGCATCAGCAGCAACAATGGATGCCACACATGCAGCATCAGCAACAGCAATGGATGGCCGCCATGCAATATCCTGCGGCGGCGATGGTGATGATGCAGCAGCAGATGATGATGTACCCTCCACAGCATCATCACCCTCAGTACATGACAGCTTACTATCAACAGCAGCAGCAACAACAACAGCAATATCAGAAACACCCTCCACAACAGTATCACAAGCAACAACAGCCTATGTCTCCTGAGGACGCTAAGACTATTTGGGTTGGTGACTTGCTTCATTGGATGGATGAGACTTATTTGCATAGCTGTTTCTCTCATACAGGCGAGGTGATGATTCTTTTCTTTTTCCTTTTATCAGTTTTCTTTAGATAGTATAGTTCTGGGTTTTGGTGGGATTTCGTTTCTATCGTATAAAGTCTGGATCTTTAGTTAATAGATTCAGATTCAGTGAATGTAATCGGCTTAATTTGACGAGGTGGGTTGTCGTGGTTGTTGCCTTTTGTAGAAAGTTTTTTCTTGAATTTTTGTTTAGAAATTTGCTTTCTTTTGGGGAGCATTAGGTCATTAACATTGTTCGTTTGAATCATCTGATGCAATGCTAGATTTACTAAAATCCGCTTTATGAAGGCGTTCCTTATTGAAGCTTACAATAACTGTGTCTTTTTTAAAGTAAAGTTTCTCCTGGATACGCTTGTCTGTCAAAATTATTCTCTCTTCGGCCCATCTGCTTCGGTTCGTTTCTATGACAGGTATAAATCATACCGAAGGCAATTTACACAATGGAAGAGCATTGTGGTGTATGTTTACTAAATTGTGGTATTTTTCAAATATCTGAAATGGAAGGATTCTCATTCTTGGTTTATATTCACACAGATGAATGTTAGTTACTGTATCATGTTAAGATTAGATTTGGAGGGAATTAGGATAAAATTAAAATTTTCCCGACATTCTTGCTTTATTTGATTAGAGAAGGAAACAGAGAGTTGAAAATATTTGAGATAGAGGATCACCCATATATTGTCCTCCCTGTCCATTTCTCTTTCCAAGGAACATGGAATTTAGCCAGTTGCTTGAGAAGCTTCACCCAGTCGACTGTTTTTATCTGCACAGTATTTATTGGAACCTGTTTTATCTGTTTATAATGAATGTTATCCTGGATTTATGATGGTTCTGTAAATTAAATGCAGGTTTCCTCTGTAAAGATTATACGCAATAAGCAAACTGGACAACCAGAAGGTTACGGATTTATCGAGTTTTATTCACACACAACAGCTGAGAAAATTTTGCAAAATTACAGTGGTGCTCTGATGCCAAATTCTGATCGGCCCTTCCGTCTCAACTGGGCAAGTTTTTCAGGGGATAGAAAAATGGAGACTGGTTCCGATTTATCCATTTTTGTTGGTGATTTGGCAGCAGATGTTACTGATAATATGTTACAGGAGACTTTTGCTAACAAATATCCTTCTGTGAAGGGAGCAAAAGTTGTTACTGATTCAAATACTGGCCGACCAAAAGGTTATGGTTTTGTTAGGTTTGGCGATGAGAATGAGAGAACTAGGGCTATGGAGGAAATGAATGGAGTTTATTGTTCAAGTAGGCCTATGCGCATAGGTGTGGCAACGCCAAAGAAATCATCTGCATATCAACAACATTATTCTTCACAAGGTATATTCCAAAACTCCTTGCTTTTTGCAGAATACTAGCATTTGGTTTTTACTTCTATTATGTAAATTGCTCTAACTTGCTACCTGCCTCATCAGCCCCTTTTACTGCATTGCCAATTAGGATTTTTCTAGGTTTATTATATGAGATTACTACAGTTTGTTTGATGTGATTTTTTTTCTCTCCACATTGTTGCAAATTTGGTCTCAAAGAGACTTACTTTTGCATATACTTAAGCCCTTGTAGGCATGCCTGCATTAGCTGTTGTTGAGTAGAATCCCAAACAGCTGCAAAAGCGTATTGTTTGTGGTTGGGGAAGATCACCTCACCTTTTCTCTTCTGTATTACCTTGCACTCCTTTTCTTCTTTGTTCTCATGTTTCTGTTTGAGGAAGTTGTTGGGGTGATTTAGCTGCTCACGTAGGGTAAGTAGTGCTGAAAGTGGTTGTAAATTGGAGTTGGAAAGCCAAACTGACAAAATGTATGATGTATTACTTTTATGAGCTTTTTTACTATAGACTTGTTGCTGCCTGCTGGCCTTACTGGTCTTACTATTGCCTCCATAAGTGGCTGGAAGAAGTATCACTTGATATTGGTTGTTTTGCATTTCTCCACCATACTGATATACTTTCATGTTCTCTATTTTATGAAAATGTTCAATGAATATTTGAAGGAGAATGAAGTACACAATCTTTAACTGATTGTGTGTTTCTTTTTGGTTATTTCTGTCTAAAGCTTTTACTACCTCATTTCCTTTTGTCTTCTTAAGTTCTGGTTGTCCTATGTGTTGGTATGATGCAAGCTTATATTTGGAAGCCCCTTTGGGTGTAATTGTTTATGTTGTACCCACAAATTTTTAGACATGCTTTTGCATTTGATGCTCAGCGATGTAAAAACCTTTCGCTATGTTTAGCAATATATTTGGCTCGCATCTTACTTTTTTACCATGTTTGATAAGTTGAGTATATTTTTATTTGGTTACATAGTGCCATGTTTCAGTTGCCTTGTTATGGATATTATGGATCTGAAGGTGAACTTGCTAGTGGAATTATAATAACTTTGTTTACCATCCATCATTTTGCTTTTTCATATTTTTGTTGTCATTTGACCTCTTGGTTTTCATTTATCTGCAACATTTTGTTCTTTAAGATATCATCTCTTTAAACTTATTTCCAGTTACCTTTAGCTTTTGAAACTGATGGTTACTGCGTTGTGACTTCCTTATGTTTCATGTTATCAATCTGAATTGTAATGGAAATAGTTCATTTGTACTTTGACTAGCTCTGGTGTTGGCTGGTGGACATGCATCAAATGGTGCGGCTGCCCAAGGTTCCCAAAGTGATGGTGACACTAACAACACAACTGTGAGTTAGGCTCTTACTTGTTTCATTGGCTTTGTTCAATCCTGTGAGTTCCTCATTCATGTGATGCTGCAGATATTTGTTGGAGGAATTGACTCTGATGTCAGTGATGAAGATCTGAGGTCGCCTTTCTCTCAGTTTGGTGATGTTGTGGCGGTGAAAATACCAGTTGGAAAAGGATGTGGTTTTGTGCAATTTGCTGACAGGTATCCGTATCTCAAACTTTTCCTCATCTTGTAAGTGATTTAATGTCTACCAAGGGATCAACATTTGTGTATTGTTTCAGGATCTTGTTTTGGGACCTTATTGATTATTGATTTGACAGATTGAATTGATTTTTATTGCACATATTTCTGATTGCAGAAAGAGTGCGGAGGATGCACTGCAGAGCTTAAACGGAACTGTGATAGGCAGGCAGACAGTACGCCTTTCTTGGGGTCGTAGTCCTGCAAACAAGCAGGTAAATTTGTCTCAGCGTGAAGTAGTGTGCTATTTAGAATGCATATGCAACAACATCCATACCTGATACACCAGGGTGTTTTTCTTTTTCTTTTGATCCCCAATCATTGGTATAGGGAGGTACTTTATGCTGCCGATAGCATTAGCATGTAGCAAACTTATTATATGGTACTGCAACTTATTCTTGATTCCTGGAGTTTGGGATAACTACTTTTCTTTTTTTTTTTGGGAAAGTTAGAACTACTTTTTTCTTGTGTCTGACTAAAGCCTGAAATGACTTTACCTTCTAGTTTTCTCTAAAGTTGTTGGCTGCATGATTTTCATTGTTATTGAATGTGTTGCCCTTTATCAGTAAATCCTTTTGATAATTTGATTCGTGACAGTGGAAAGGTGCGGATCATAGTAATCAATGGAATGGGGCATATTTTGGAGGGCAAGGCTATGGTGGCTATGGATATGGGACGCCCGTGAATCAGGAACCAAGCATGTATGCTACAGCTGCAGCTTCTGGGGCTTCTTGACCAGTTCGTGTTACAATCTGAAGTTGCTGGCCAAAGATAAAGTGTAGTAGCAATCAAAGCCAAGCTTGAAACTATTATGGCTTGAGCTACTGCTTAGTCCATACGTGGAGGGTTTAACGTGATTGGAAACTGTTTGTCCGCTAGTTGTGCTAGGATTGTAACAATAACTTGGAATGTTTAAGAGACTGCTCTTGAAGTTTTGTTAAGTGGTGGGAATTGATTCGTTTGGTATTAGACCCAGGACAAGAAGAGATACTATGAGAAGGATGACTTTGAATGCTTGTTGCTTTTGCTGCTTGTTAGCCATACAGTTAATATATAGCATAAGGAATATAAATTGGACTAGACTCAGAGATGAGAAGCTATTGGGTTTGCATGTTGTTGATCTTTGTTAAGCTATTATTGGCCATTTTAATAGTCTAGTTTTACCATCGAGCTTGCTTGACATGTAATTGAGTTGCTTGACTTCAGTCAGTACAAGCTTGTCATTTGTAATCTCTTCTTCTCCATTTGTTCATAGAACACCCTTAGTAGATGCATAGACGAGGCATTTGTTTGCTGTATAACGTAAAAGCTACTGGGGCATTGGCTTCCAAACCAGAAACCTTGACTTTCCCTTTGTCTTTTCTGGACTGAAGAGAGGATCTTACTAATTCTAAGGGGCTTATAAACAAGACACTGTGAATTTCGTTGATAGACTCCAACTCTCCGTGAGACGTCAAAAAAAGATCCCAGCTTTCTGTTCTCCAAAGCCGCAAGGTCAATGCACGTTAGTGAATGCCTCAACTTCCAATAAGAGGTGGAGGAAGATCAGTTCTTCTTTCACCCTTTAATTTATCTAAGTTTGCTGTAACGAACTTTTGTCATTAAACGACCGAGTTAAAATAGTAGTTCCAAGAACGTAAATCCTGAACGAAAGAAAACACAAAAATGTAAACAAAATGCAGAGCCTCAAAAACTTTGAACATGCCTCCTCTTACCATTTTGAACAGAACATCATCGGCTAGACAAATCCTAGTCCAAGTCCAAGGTTGTCGAAGCTGCTGTCAATGTTGTCTTTGTGTCTCTTAAAGTGGAATGCGATCCTCCATCACTGGAACTGAAAAACCTGGTCTGCCCACAATTGCCAGGTTGGCTTTCTGCAGGTACATCCAATTGGGTGATCTTAACACAGTTTTCATATCTCTCCCATGTTTGGAGAAGGAAAAGAGAAATCCCAAGTAAACGTAAAACTCTTAATATAATACAGATATTTGTTTTGGCCAATATTCACACATTAAGTACTTAGAACAATAATTCACCAGGCCATTTGTTAGGATGATTAGCTGCTTCTCAAGTTTTTGAGGGCTTTTTTTGGCCATTTCACCATTTCTCCTTTTTAATCCTCCAAACCACTGTTAGCTTCTACATGAAGTTAATTACCTTATCCCTATGAATGGCAGTGATTGATGCACCTTGAAATAATATTTGGCGTTTTATAGGTTGTCTTTCACCCAAATAGAAATTTTTATAACAACTAATATTTTTGTGGGCGGAGTGGGAAGAGTCATCATAGTTGATAAATCTTACATTTAAAGACTTTTTAACATTTTGGACTTTTGTGAGGATACAAATTAAGACTTCCTCACCTTCTTGGGGATACTACGAAGAATGGGAAAAGAAATTATCGAAAAAGGAGATCATTTTAATTTTTGTTAGAGAAAAATATGGCACGACACAATCAACCTTAGATTTGTATCTAATCCCTTAGCTACAAATGTTAACAAGCAACACTTTAAGCCATCAAGTTTGATGTTTTCTTGTTTTCTAGATATATATTGAATTTTGTTTACATACGATGTGATATGAAAAGGATTCGCCCACACTTGGGAAAAATATTGGTGATAAACCAACTTGCGTGATAAAATATGAGACGGTAAATGAAGAAAAATAGTATGAGATAGTTGAACACAAATTCTACATACTGTTTGTTATATATATCACGTGCCTTTTTTGCTTCAAGTAATGGAAAATCGTGAATGCAGCATATGATAGTTGACATTTATTATTTTTTGCATAGACTTGTACTTAAACTGTGGAAGAATAATCATTAACTTGTTAGTTGTCATTTTCCTCTTTGCCTTTTTAATTATATAAATATAGAGTAGTTTATTGTAATGATAATCATAATGAACACATACATATAAGAAATTAGAAATCAAAAAGGGTCATATATATATATAAGAAATTAGAAATCAACAAGGGTCATATATATATATATATTGTTAAATCCACTTGTTGCCAACTGTCCAGACCTTTGGTAGGTTGCAAACATAATGATATACTATATAGTTAGGAATTATAGAGGAAAAATTGGATTGTTGTTTCTTAATGAGGAATAGGGTGTTTATGCATGACTTGCCTCAATTAGAGCAAGTAAATAGTAAGCATCACAATAATGAAAAGAGGGTAAGCAGTATACTCACAAGAAGACGGTAATAGCAAGCAAAATAAGTAGTTTTGCTTTAAATGTATTTGTGTTCAACAATCGGCATGTACATTGAACAATGATTAAAAGAGCAGGCATTAGAGGAGCTAATTACTCAATTACCTTTGTTTAATTACCAACCAGCATTTTTGATAAGGAGGGCCATGGTATGGTTGACCACTTTTTTATACGTCATAATCCAACAAATCAAGTCATTATTATAAATTTACATATTTATAGTAAAAAAAAAGGGATCAAAGTGAGGCTAATTAATGCAATTTCTAATTTACATTTCGTAGGACAAAAAGAGACTTAAATCTGATTTTATTTTCTTTTTTATTTTTAAGAGAAGCCACCTGAATGATTGTTGAAAAACACCACCTCCAAGAAAACAAAAAGAAAACATTCATGGCCAATCAAGTCATCTGATTGAATTGTAGTTCAATAAATCCTAATTAGAGGACAATTAAAACATCACAAAATACACAAACACCCCGAGTCTATATCTTCTTTCTAATTTTATGATATTTTATTATGTCCAATAAATCTTAATCATTTATTTATATAAATTTCGCGTGAATTCTGCATAAATAAATACAAATTCTGCAGAAATAAATAACTGAGATTCACTTAATACAATAAGACATCATAAAATTAAAAAAAGTATCATTCCTTAAAACCCTCCCCGCGAATCAATTCATCTCACTTGTACTCGTAGCATAACCTGTCGATTCTCCAAATAAAATAAAAAATAGTAACAAATACTATATTATATTAAATTGGTTGCTGTAAGTACAAGAAGATTTATATAGCCGCCTCGTCCTGAATGAGAGTCGTATAGTCAAATCTGCTCTGCTTCCTGTCTCCTTCCTCGCCCACC
Source organism: Erythroxylum panamense (assembly GCA_027123425.1). Lineage (NCBI taxonomy): Eukaryota > Viridiplantae > Streptophyta > Magnoliopsida > Malpighiales > Erythroxylaceae > Erythroxylum > Erythroxylum panamense. Next base: position 19,193,464 of record JAOTIZ010000005.1, on the reverse strand, counting down.
ACTAATCACCTCCTCGCTTTCCTTATAAATTCACGCGATTCGATCGATTTTCGCCTTCAAAACCCACAACCACCAGCGACCCCCCATTGTCCCAGAGCTCGAGAACATTGAAATGGAGGTGGTTTTACCACTCGCGCCGGTGGACTTCAACTTCGACAGTAGTACTTGTTCTTCACCTTACATGACCGCACCTTCAAGTCCTCAACGGTTCGGCAACTTCTTCAGTGCCCCGACTAGCCCCACTCGAATTTCCGCTTTCTATCGTGAGCTTCGCTGCGTTTCTGATCATATTGCCACCAATATCTCTTCCTCTGCTATCCCTTTTGACTGGGAAGAGAAGCCTGGAACTCCAAAGTCTAGAAGGCATGAAAGTCAGGAAGAGGGAAACAACAAGAGCAAGATCAGTACCGAAGATGATAATCATGGAGGTTTTGTTGGTGGAGATTTTGAATTCAACTTCAGCGGCCATTTGGAACGTACTTCGCTGTCTGCTGAGGAGCTTTTTGACGGGGGAAAGATCCGTCCTTTGAAGCCCCCACCCGGTTACGACTCCTCCGTCTCGTCTCCGAGATCTCCAAGGTCACCGAAATTAAGAGCTAAGAAAGATGTTGACCCTTTTCAGGTTGCCATAGAAGAGACTCGTAGAAGAGAATTTATAACACCTCAGAATCAAGACAAAGAACAAATTCGACGAGGAAGAGAAAGAAGTTCCAGTTCTTCATCTGTTACACATCAAGTACGTAAAGGAACCAGATCTTTGTCACCTTTACGTGTCTCTGAAATCTTGTTTGAACATGATCCAGGGAGTACCATCTCAACAGGTGACAAAGTTTCAACTACTACTACTACAAGTAACGGAAAAGCATCCTATTTATCATCGATCCTCTCAGCGATGTCGTTTTCCAAGAGCTACAAGAAATGGAAACTCAAGGATTTGTTGCTCTTCAGAAGCGCATCAGAGGGTAGAGCAACAAACAAAGATCCATTGGCTAAGTTCGCAGTGTTGTCAAAGAAGGAGGTGGTAGAGGACGTCAGAAACTCAAGTTTCCGATCAATAGACAGTGGAGGAAGTTCCCGCAGGCGAGGGCCGCCGGTATCAGCTCACGAGATGCATTACACGGTGAACAGAGCGGTGTCGGAGGAGATGAAGAGGAGGACATTTTTGCCGTACAGGCAAGGGCTTCTTGGTTGTTTGGGTTTCAATCCTGGGTTGCATGAGATCTCTAGAGGTGTTGGGTCTTTGACACGTGTATGAATCTGATCCGCTCGATCTGCTTCTGATTCTGTCCGTCAAGCAAACGAGATCTTTTTCCTTCAATTTTTTTGGCTTATATTTCTTTCTTTCCTTCCCACTTCTCTCATGATCTCCGTTTTGGTTAATGGTACTTTGATATACGTGTTCGTTAGTATAGTGTGTCACTTTCCATTGAAATGGACACAAATTGTATAAAATCACAATATTGGTGATCAAGGGGAAGGGGGCATTTAAAGGCTATACAGAGTGGGAACTGGTTTTGATTGGGAGTTGTCTGGAATATTTATTAGCGCGTAATCTATTTGTTTAATAAGCAGATAATTCTCAACATGTTTGAGTGTATTCCATGTTTTCCAAACTCATTTTTTGATGGTCCAAATAGGCAGCTTGCTTGTTTTTTTAATCACTAACGTTTCCAGACCAGAACATTAATGTGAAAAGTAAATCATATGAGCTTGTAGATTTGGATACAGCAAGGTTGGAATAGGTTGTTAGTATAAATCATTTAATCTTAGCTTATGGTCCTCTTGGGCCATATTTCTCGGGTATGGTTCTCAGTACGTCAAAGTGAAGGTACGATATGCTGTACACACACACACACACATATATATATATATATATTATTTTGGCCCTTTCTTTGAACGGACCAATCTAGAGTTAAACAAGTATATATTCCCAGCTAGGTCACCGGAAAGTGGCAAATGTTGGAGAATGATAACACAACATGGAATAGCCAAAAATATAATATAATATATATATATTTATAACCAAAAGGAAACCCACACATGGGTTGGAAAGAGATTTCCTTGACATAATCATTAGGTTTATGGAATAATCACGCTCATGATCTGGTACAGTGTAAAGTTGTGACATGTTTTTTGGCCCCTCCAATAGTCAAACATAAGCTGCAAGAGCATGAATGTATGTATATATATCAAAACAGGATAATCTATGTGCCTGTGCTACAGCATCAAGATTTCAATTTCAACAAAAGAATGAATAATCCACGCCTCTTTTTTGACGAAACCACCAGATTCTATGGGTATTCACTTGTTTTAACACGAATGCAAATTGCAAAACCAATGAGAGCCTTTGCCTTCATTTCTGAACATGATCTGCAGATTCTAAATGATTACTATTTTTGAAAATAGTCTTTAGCTTGAAAATTCACTCCCTTTGTGTATCTTTGAAGTAACCTGAGAGTTCCAAACAAAAGAAAGGAGACGAGGGAGGCTATGCCTCAATTTTTTTGAGATGTTTCAGGCTCTTACATTACATGTGGATTGTCTTAAAAACGTTATAACATTGGTGTGACGTGTGATGTTGTACTAAGAACTTGAGACACCACGACGAGGAATGGTGAAGAGGACAAACGAAATTTTGCATTACCAAGAAGCAAAAGCTGCTAAGTTAAAAGTAGGACTCCAAGGTTATGGCATTTACAATTACAGGGACGTATCAGGAGAATCGGACACACCATTTGACAAAATGTTCGTTTCATAAATCTCCATATGCGAATATTTTGCTCATTCACTTGCCTTCCTGCTAATCCTTCAAATTTTGTTCTGGTGATAGAAATATGTGTGTATATATAATGGAATATGAAGTCATACTGACGTGCTGGATTATATATGCTGAGTTCGTTTGGACTGATGGATCATTAGTATCCAATAACCAATAGCTTGAAGACGATAGATTTTTTAATTCTCGAACAATTTGGTTTATGGAATTGCAGTAGCATTCACGAACACATCATTATCACCAACAACCATGCAATGAAACTATAGATGATAATCAGATATAACAGAAAACCCATTAGCATAGTGTGTGCATATATATATATATGCCCATGATCACTATCATCATTCTCTCAAGGCTTTTTTTTTTGTTTTGGCATAAATTTAAATTATAAGCAGTGGTCATTGAGAATTTCGCCTCATTATTGCAAACAGTACATTAATGGCATAATGTCCCTTGCTTTTAGACTTTGCCTCTAACAACCCCTGAGAATAAAGTTATAGCATAATTAGTGGACACATTTCATCTAGGTCTCCTCTTTTATCGGCATTACTAGCTTTCTGTAATAAAAGGTTATAGCTTCTGCAAGCATGCCCGTACTCATCTTTTTCCATATTAAAACAAATCCCAAAACCTTTGTTATATATCTATGTATGTGAATCATCACTTAACCTTTTATACCTCTTTCTGCTACAAATCTGTCGATACTGATACCCTACCAGAAGAATTTAGTTCTAACTCAAAGTTTCAGTAACCATGAAATTCTTCAGGTCAGGTTTGCAGGAATAAGTTGTGCTGCTTATATTATATGCATTAGCATAACATCGATTTATTATTCATATTGTGGTTGTATTAGTTGTAATTATTTTAGAAGTTACTGAAGCTTGTTAGTTTTTATAGGACTGAAGCATAATAAGTGAATAAAAGAGAAGAAAAGAAAATGTTTTATCGTAGAACATCATATTTTTATTGAATAGAAACTTGTCAATTTATACAGTTTTTCTCTAACTCAAATTCAAAAATAAGATAACATCTA
>JAOTIZ010000005.1:19058147-19076946 GCA_027123425.1 Erythroxylum panamense | reverse complement strand
TACTAGTTTTTATACAAGTTTTCGAAAAATACTTTATAACTTTGATTTTCAGTAGTTCTTGTGAAAAGAACAAGTTTATTTTAACAAAACGTTTTAGAAGGGGTTTAACCAAAAAAAAAACACAATTCAACCCCCCTTCTTGTGCATTTGTATATTGTATAATAAGTCTTGTATTAACGTGTGATTCACTTCACAATCTTCGTCTACATAGACTTCCTCCAGATCCTCCACCTCTTGATCGATTGACCCCTTCCCACTGTCATTCTCTTCAGAAACTATGTAGAATTGTAGCTGTTTCTTCTTACATTTGCAGCCAAATATTTATTTCTCGTCACACCAAAAATAGAGTCCCTTTGCCCTTTTTTCATCAAAGTCTCTACTATTGATGGGCTTTGAAGCCTTGTAAAATCACACCGATGGTGATTGTAGTGTTGAAGGTGATGTGTGCAATCTACCTTTTATGCTCGGAGTGCGATTAATTGTTGTTGAGTGGGGTGCTTTTAAGGTGGAACTGAAACTATTTCCATTGATCATGTTCCAAGCGGGCTGGGTTCTTTTCATCATAGAGTTTCCTGTCGACATCAGTACTACTTCTTGCTTCCTAGCCAACGTGTAAGCCTGATGTAGAGACTATGGTTCATGTAACTTCACTGTGATGCCAATCTCCAACTTAAGGCCCTCAATAAAGAAACCAACTAGGTATTCCTTTGAAAGAGAGAGCCTATTAGAATTATGATCGAACTACGCACAGTGTTCTAGTACTGTCCCATTTTGCTTCAACTCCTTAAAATCCCCCACAAGATCATAAAATTTTTTTGCATTAAACCTCTGTTAACGAGCCCTCATGAATTCTGTCCACTCAACCATCTTTGTTTTATTACGGTTTCGGATAAACAATCGGTACCATTCCTGTGCATGTTCATCCATGTGCAGAATGACTACGTTCACCTTCATTTGCTCTGGAGCGTGATCTATCTGAAAGAATTGTTCACAGTGATACAACCATAGCTTCATGTTGTCTCCATCAAACGAAAGAAACCCTATTCTACTCAACCTTGTTGGCGTAACGTGCTCTCCCTTATCGTGCTACGTATGGTTGTTTTAGGTGTATGATCAGTTATACTACTTCCTTCTCCCTGTTTTGACAGTTCTGGCGATAGTGTTGTTTATAACTCCCACATTTCTTCTTCCAATTTCTGTCCTATTTTGCATCTTCGAGAATAGCCTCTCACTTCTATCTTGCGTTTCCAAAAGCAGTCGTTCATGCCTATTCTGTGCTTATGCGAACATTTTCTCACTCCGACCTTGTGTAGCTCTCATGAAGATTCCTGAATAACAGAAATTAGTTGTTGTAAAGAGAGAAAGACATAATTAAAGAAAAAGATATGTAAAGAGAGAGAAAAACATCATTCATTCATAACCAATATATAGTACACGTGTTGGGAGACACGCTTAATATAATTAGCGAATCATTCCCTACACTCGCATACATATGACGTTCTCTGGCCTTATTCTAAACACTGTGTATAACCTAACTACGATTCCAGCTCTTTTGCGTTTTGTGCTCATGCTCCTTCATCTTTGATAATTTCCACAACAACCTAGCTAGCATATACATGCCCAGATGTTAAACCGTAAGATGAATATGATCCCTTGCAACATCTCAAACAAATTGTTGGCTGGATGATTCCCCCACGAGAACACGAGAAATAAAAAAGAGGTTTAGTGACCGAGAGATCTGTTTTCAACCCAACAACTCTTAATCTTGTTTGCCAGCTTATGCATTCTGGTAAATCGTGGTCTTTGCGTCTTGTGAAACAAGCTAGTCTGGTTCTCTGTACCCTATGCTAGCAAGCGGTAAAAAGAACAATCATTTTAAGTTGTAAAGGTCCAAATCAGAATTAACATTGGGAATTTAAGATTTCATTGAATTACTGAAAATAGGTAAGGCTTCAAATATGGCAGGTCTTTTTCCTTCTTTCGAGAATTCCAAGTTTTATTATCAAAAACATGCTTGATTTTAATGACAGGTGTCATGCGCATCTTTTTATCATATATATGTTGTTTGTCTAATTTTACCAGTCTTAAAAGTAGTATGAAATAGAATTCGCCTCAAATCCATTTTACTTCTATAGGATTTACACACGATGATGAAACTATAGATGTTCTCATTGAAGTTAATATTGGGTTATGCTGATATCTTCTAATCGTATTAGATATTTCAACTTGTTTTCAAAAGTGAAATGAGCAATCAACCAATTTCACCCTATATTAAATGAGTGTGAAGTTTATAAAAATCCAAGTATAAATATTTTATTTAAAGCATCTGTAAGTTGATGTATCGCATAGTTTTACAAAGTATAGAACACACCAATAACACTTTGAGCGACCTTTGGAAACAGCCCTTACAATCGGATTCACTAAACAGCTGCCTCTGTGGCCCTCAAAAGCAGCTAGGTGGATCCTTAAAACATCAAATATTTAGGATTCTGTTCGTCTATCATCTTATAAATTGGATATCAGCACTACATTTAGGCTTGTTAATTTCAGTTATTCTTTATATTCATGACCATAGTCCCTTGTTTTAGCACTTAAAAACTTGTCCTTTAGCAGTTAATGAACATAATGTTCTGATACCCACCACTTGGTTGTTGGGAGTAACTTCTGATAATATTGTGTTTTGCTATTATCAAAAAATTTATGAATTGTAATATCTTTACATTCAACATTAGAAATTATTCAACATATGGAACTTCATATCAAGAAGTGGAGCTCTTTGACAATACACTTTGTCTGGCAAGATAAGGCGGTTTGACAAGTGTTCCATTAGTGTTTTCTCCAACAGTTACAGAGATCCCATCTGATGAAAAGTTCTTCCTAATATAGCCTAAACCAGAATGGTCGGATGCTTTCTGTCCAGAAGTATAGCTTGTCAAGACTCCCACCTAAAAACATTCAATATTTTGGTACGTCTTACTATAAAACCCGAGCTTTTAATAACATGATTAAAGGAAAAACAAACATTAAGATTATTCTGATTGGCTGGAGGATATGAGTTCTACCTTTTTCCCATCAATTGTGATTGGGCTCCCAGGTTCAGCTCTTGCTGAAAGGCGAATTCCCCATAATGTCTGCTTCACTCCGTCATAAGTAATGAGTCTAGAGATAGTCTCTTGTCCCTTGTAACATCCTTACAAAAAAATAAAAAAACAAAATAATCAGAAAAATCTTGACAATCAAAACAAGCATCAGCCTGTGAATAGTGACATACCCTTGTTTAAAGAAATAGAGTTCCAGAGTCCAGCCTCCAGGACATTGAATTCTTTGGTGAGTTCTTTACCAGGAGCAGGTCTTCCTGTATAATGGATTGTTAAATACACATCCAACTTCAAATTTCACCAATAGAAGGCAGCTATTAACACAATATCCTAAAAATACTACAATGTTGATAACTGTTTTGCAATTATAAACAACTAGAACTGGCAGTTCTGCCACTATAACATATCACTGCAACTACATCGATACGTATCAATGTTCTATTATTATTATTATTCTTTTTGTAACACGAGTATGCAAGAGTACCATCCTGGAAGATTGCAGGATGCAAAAATCCTTACATGGCTTATATTGCAAACAGAATTGTCAAAGAATTGGAGTTGCATTAGCTTTCAACTTCCAAGATACCTCTGAATAAAAAAATTACAAGGCCTACATGTTTCATGTACAGGATGCTATTTCCCAACAGAAGACCAAGTGACAAGACGACAAGAATCACAATTTAACAGAGAATGCATAACTTTAAGCAACTTAAAACAATTTATAATTTGAAACCCAACATTTGAACGCATTCAAGCACTAGGAGTGATTATAATCATGACTGACTGAATTTTTCTAAAAGATAAATCCATATGTGACAATATAGCAAAAGAATACAATTGTTTGCATTGGTTAAATTTGATCATTGATTCTCTAGATATTTTATAACTCAGGCTTCAAGGATTTCTGCCCAGTTCTACCAGTGGTGAACGTTTTTATCTTGCTCAAAGGAAATAAGGGAAATAAGAATAAATTTGTCTGCACTTGCAAACATTCCTAAGAATCACACGACTCAATTTCAGGTTCATACTATTCTTATATACATCTGGTAATCTAATTAAACAAGGTATTCACAACATATGCTAGCCTAGTTCATAAAATTTCATTCCCTAAAGATAAGGGAAATAAGAATAAATTTTTCTGCACTTACAACTATGGCTAAGAATCACACGACTCAATTTCAGGTTCATCCTATTCTTATATATATCTGGTAATCAAGGGATTCACACCATATCCTAGCCTAGTTCATAAAATTTTGTTCATAAGTAACAACTTATTTTAAAGACACTTCGGGAGGTGAACTTAGATACAAGTGATGATTAAGTGAGCAGAGCACACCACGGGCTATGCAGACATAAATAAGATCCTAAAGATAAGACCAAAGACATATATGTAGTTGAGGAAATTCTAAAATCACACTTCCGCAATTGCATTTAAGAACAGCGATGAATATGTTTTTGTCCCTCTAAAAGGAAATTATGGTTTTTTCTGGGATTTAAAACCCAAGATTTTCAATTAGTGACAGACCATTACTAAGAAACTAAAATAAACAGTAACTCGATGACAAGATGAATTGGATCGCTCCGTCTCATCCATTAAAACCTATATTTTAAACACTTACTACAATATCCAATAATGTTTTGGGTATTTTTCTAATTGCCAAGCCACTGGGAATTCATTTATCTGTCTTTTTTCTGAACCCAACATTTGAATTTGGAAAAGGAGGAGAACGGTATAATCTTATGAATGCAGTGATGCTATATTGGATTCGAGTCAGCTCTGAGATTCAAGAGATCAAGAGGTTGGGAGGACGATAATGTCTCTAGGGAATGGTAAATAATTTACATATCTGATTACCACTTAAGACTTGTTGGTCTTGAAATGTGACATTTAATCTGTCTGTGTTGTGGTTTAAGTCTAGGATGAATTTTTTTTTCCTCTTTGAGTACCAGACTCAAACTTGCACAATCAAACTACAATCACGAGAAGCCTATTAACATTTACTGCCACTGTAAATTTAACTTTGAAGACTGCAAATAACCATGGTGCATAACAAGAAAATAGACTAAAGAAGTCAAAAGTTATCAAAGAGAAATACAATGCAGAATTCACTACCTTGAATAATCCTTAGTTTCTCCCAGACATTAGAACCCATTGGAACTGCACCTTGAGAAAGAAGCATATCCCATACAGGTTGAGCAGCAGCAGGTGACATCAACAACGAACAACCTTCTTCAGAAATAACACTGCCCACCCCTACAGTCATGGGCATTCCATTCACCTGAAATGCACAAAATTTCTAGTTTTATCATATTAAAAATTAAATAATATACGTGTTGGCAATTTAACTAGTAACTTACAATGCAAAATAAAACTCAATATTTTCTTCATTTCCTTTACTTACTAACTGAACCACTTAATCCAGAAACAAGAAAGACTATGCAAAATGAAAGCATCATCTTCAAATAGAAAGAATGTTAAAAACAATATTGCACAGAAAAAAATTATAAACTATATAAAAGAGAACAAAAACAAACCAAAGCCCAGCACTACGTTGTAAGTCAAGTAATTGTGAGAGGTCAAACATCAAAGGGACACAAGAACGACCAACATATACAAAGTGACCAACATGTGGTTGGAATCAACAGATCGTTACATATCTCAACAAAAACCATGAAACTCTAAAGAAGAGGGTTCTCCAAAGTGGCAACCAAGTTTTTTGTCTTTAACATAATCTTTTGGAAACCATCAAACATTTTAAAGAAGAAAATGATTTCCCTTAGCCATTAGAAAGCAGCCTATGTGGTACAATATGAGTTCTAAGATGCTTATACTTTTTTTTCATTCTTGCGCCTTTTCTTTATAAACTACTTTAAATTACCCCTAACCCAACCCTTGCCACGCCTAACACTAGGACTTCCTCTTCTGAGTCCACCAACATATTACTACATTGCAGATTGGCCATGTTAGCCAGAAGAGTAGCTGCAAATCTGACAAGTAGCATGAAGAGCAGATGGGGATTGGAGTAATACTGGACTAAGTTCTCTCGCAAGTTCCCTCGATCTCAAGATGTAGACGATTTACTAGGAACCATAAATTTCTGTAATCTAGATTCTATGGATTATACTAGTGTTGTCCTCTAGATTGTATATATATTCTTATAATGGAATCTATTAATTTTCGGAAAAAAATTCTGCTGTTTCTGTGCCTTTGTTGATTACATTCAAGCAATTTCTCTCCTCTTAACTTTTCAAGGCTTGAACAATCTATTATTCATTCCTGTGTGAGTGGATCACCTAATTTGCTGTCACAAGTTTTACTATCCAAATAAATAACATCAATAATTAGTAGGAATTACCAACAAAACTCAATAATAAGCACCAAATATAAGATGAAGTCTGCTGTTCATTTTGTAAATACAAGCTACAGGTTGTTGTTAACTGTCTTACAATAGAGTTCACCTAAATCTAAGTTGTGTTATCTCAATTTGTATGTCCAGTACTAAAAAGAGTTGTCAAACTGAAGTTCATGTTGCCTACGTTCTCTCATCCTCTCCGATTACAATGGAGAGCTCAATTAGGGTTCCTCCTCCAATCCTTCTAGCAGCAAATCTTCCTGAAATGTCCACCACATCCAAACTGAGCTTGCCAAATCAACCTCCTATCTCAGGCTGTCCACCTCCCCTTCCTTCCACTCCTAAGCTTCTTGCAAATCTCTCTGAACTGCCCACCACATCCAGACTAAGCTCTCCAAATAACTTCCTTCACTTACTCCCCTTGTAGACCTCAGAACCAGAACCAACTAATCCCTTCCGACCTTCCTGCTTCCTCCACCCCTGGACATCCCCTTAAAACACAGAAGCCTGATGTTTCAAAGAGAAGGACCTAGCACACATGGTTGGGGACTCGACGCCTAGTTCAAAGCAATGATACATCGCTCAAAATGCTAAAGGAGAACAGAACATTGTATCTCCACCTCTGCAGGTGCTTCAAGCAGGTGCAGTAAGATGGACATCCTCCCTGTTTAGTTGCTTCTCCGATAAGAGGCTCCCTTATCCCATGGTGAGAGCCTAGGCAGAAGGACAGTGGAAAACTATGGCCTAGAAGCAGTCATGATCAATGGAGAGGACTTCTTCATTTTCCAATCCACTAAGGAATCCTACGCTTTGAAGATCCTTGAACTAGGCCCTTGGCACATCAATGGGAAGCCTTTTGTCCTATAACAATGGAAGCCTAGAATGATCCTTGACAAGAGCAAGTTGAGGATGGTTCCAATCTAGATACATTTCCACAACATAACCCTCGAATATTGGAGTGCGTTAAGATTGAGCTGCCTAGCTAGCAAGCTCAATAGGCAAGCCTTTGTGCATGGAACACAACAAAGCTTCTAAGCAGAATTGATTACACAAAGATCTGCATAGAAGTCGATAAATCCAAGGAGCTACTCTCAAATTGAAAAAGCTGGATGAAGACTCATTGAATCTGTCATATCAATTTCCTACCAATGGAAACCTACTAAACCACAGGAAAAATCAATTTGGAGGCCAACAGGGAAGCTTTTTACTAGAGGGAATTTTGACAAATTCAATGGAAACAAATGTATAGTTCAGGGTGAGAATGCTCAGGAACTCCCTCAGGAAGAAGCAAGGAAGTACTAGAGGCAGAGAAAAATAATCAGAAGGAGATCGTTGACTTTTTTAATGCAAATGAACCCAGAAGATGCCACAAACATGAGAAGGAATGAAAAGGAAACAAGTCAAGAATTCATGTAACAGCTGGATGCCTCAGAAGCCACAAACTGGCTTCCTTTCTTCAATGAGACCCAAACCACAACAAATGTTGACACAACCAAAGAGAATTCTGAAGAAAAGACCAGAATGGTTAAGCATGGCGAATAGGAACACTTGGTTTAGTACAAGGAGGAAATCAAACCTGGATACACAACTTAAACCAAGCCTGGAAGCAGAATGCAACAAACCATCAAGAAGTAGAAGGAAATCAGGGAGGAAAGCGAAAGAGAGAGTCCATAATGGACTCATTCATAAATAGTTATATCCATCATTAGTTGGAATGTGAGGAGAATCAATTGCCCAAGAAAACAACAAGTAGTGAATGACTTTTTGATGGAAAGAAAACATATTTTGGTAGAAGTCCAGGAGACTGAAATAAAAAAAAGCAATCTCAAACCTAGCCTATGCTTTTTTGGAAAAGATTGGTTCTAACCAATCACCAACACCAGGCAAATGGTAGGATTATTATTGCTTTCAACTTGGCCAAGAGAAAGAGTATAAGAGGTCAAATCTGCAGCTCATTATGTCCATCTGGAAGTTGAGGTACTTAACAGCTCTAGAACACTCAGCATCTCCTATATATATGTTGCTAACTTTGAATTTCAGAGGTCTGAACTAGGGAGAGACTAATGCAAATTGCATGCTGGTATGAACAACTTTTGGTTAAACTATGTTCAATCAAGATTGGTGATTTTAACCACATTTTTCATTGAAATATCCTCCAATTGTGGATAAAACTCACCCCAAGTTCAAATCTTCTTACTAACTTGAAAATATATCATAACCTGAGTAAAATAAGATAAACTAGAATGAAATTAAAGCAAAATGCTTAGGAAAATACTTGTTTATCATATTTCCATAGAATCCCCCACAAGATGTGCCCAACATGCATAGGTACTACATCACACAATACCAAAGGACTCAACGTGCTCAATGACAGATTTAGGGAGTATAGAAGGAAAATTGGAGCCACTAAACTCAAGTTTGATAGAAATTTCCTAAGAAAAAACAATAAGAATCTTGACTTATCAAAAAAAAATTGGACAGGGCCGCAGTGAATGCTCACTGGCTTAATCATTTTTCAAAAAGTAAAGCACATTTTGATCACCCTCTAGCTTCAGACCATTTCCCTGTAGAAGTCCATGTGGAGTTGTCATCTCGTCCAACGCATTCTCCTTTCAAGTTCAACAATTACCTATTGGAGCTTGATGGAAATGAGGCAACATTTCTAAAGGAATTAAAGTGTATTTCAAAGGATTTGAAGTTTATATATGTGTGGAAGAAACTTAAACGTAAGGTAGTCAAGGAAGAACTCAAAGCCCTTAATAGAAGACAAGCAAGCAGCACCTTGTAGAATATTAGCAATACGAGACTTAACACCGAACCAAATCCAATCAAGAGCTTATAATGACCAAAGGGACGAATTACAAAGTAGTCAGAGAAGGCAGCTCTTTCTACTTACTTGCTATGGAATGAAACTCATCTATTCCAAAGTAAAGATCTAGAACCTTGTGGTTGGAAAATGATGACAAGAACACACGCCATTTTCATAATGCAAAAACAGAAATAGAACCAGTGCTTGCCTGATGCCAATGGCTCTACCATATCTATTCAATCTAATCTCAAAGAAGTTGTTTTATCCTATTTCAAAAATTCTATTGGCTTATAAATGGAAGTGGTACCATGCCTACAAGTCGTCAAGACCTTTATTCCCTCACTAATCAATAAGGAGCAAGTCAAATCCTTAACAGCCCCATTCACCAAGGAAGACATCAAGTTAGCTTTATGGAGTTTGAACCCTGAGAAAGCGCCTGGACCAGATGGTTTAAAACTCAATTTCTTCCAAAAGTCATGGCACTTAGTAGGTGACTAGGTATCAAAAGCAATCTTTGAACTCTTTTCCAATTGTTGCTTGCTAATTTTTTTATTCCAAAGAAAACTAATCCTGCTAGTTTTCATGACTTTAAACCAGTTTCACGTTGCAATATAATTTACAAAATCTTGGCCAAGATGATTGCCTATAGGTTGAAAAGCTCTCTTAAGGATATCATCAATCCATGTCAACAGGCATTGATACATGGTAGGAATATAGGGGACAATATCTTACTAATCCAAGGCTACTTAAGGACTATCAAGGGCTATTCAATTGGAATAGATTTCACAAAGTTTTTGATTCAATAGCATGGTCCTTTATCATTGAAGCTATGGATGTGATTACACTCTTTATCAATTCCATGAGAATGAACATCAAATCTGTGGAGCATCCTTGTTAATGGGGAAACCACACGATTCTTTAAAGAAGGAAAGTGGTTAAGGCAGGAGTGTTCCCTTATCCCCCTACCTATTCACCATTTGTATAGAGGTGCTCTCAAGATTGATTGACAAGAACATTAGAGAGAGTTCTAGGTCCCTTTTTCACTATAAATGCAAGAAAACAAGACATTTCAACTTTCCTTTGCAAATGAGCTCATGCTTTGGTGTGCAGCTGAAGAAGAATATAAAAGGTGCTAATGGATTCCTTGAGGCAGTTCAGCTCTTTATCTAGCCTAAGAATCAACACAGAGAAAGCACCATGTATATATCAGTTAACAATCAAATCCAAGCTGACTATCTGGCCAATATTGATGGATTGAAACTTGAAGTTCCCCCATTTAAGTACTGTGTAGTGGCAGTCACAACCATTGGACTCACAAATAGGGACTATCAACCCCTATTCGATGTTGTCCAATGGAGAATAGGATGATGGAGTAATAGAAACTTATGCTGGAAGAATTCAACTATTCATCTTTCTTCTTAACAGCATCCATCTGCATTAAAGCTCTCATGTTTTTCTATCCCGAAGCGTCATCAAGGTCATAGAAAGATCCACTAAACTTCTTGTGGACGGGAGACCTGAACAATTAGAAACCTTCTTAATGCCTTACATGATATCCTTGTATTCTAGGCAATTCTTGGTACTTGTAAATCTTTTGACATTTTAATACAATCCTTTAATTTCTCAAAAAATTCTCGTGGAACATGCACAATATTAGCAGAAAATGATATTATGGAAATAAAGAAGCTCAGTAATATGTAACATCAGAAAAACTTGCACACAACCACATGATTAAAGGTTAGGCAAAGCAACAAAAGCATTCTCAAGATTTGCACCAGTAAGCTAACAGAAGACAGAAAATAGAAACAGACTCACAAACAAGTTTATCCATCCATTATTCTTCATATTGAGCTAAAGTATAATGCTATAAAAATCACAAAGATTAAGCGTGCTTTGTTTATTGAATTAAGCATGTTTGTTAGTAAAATAACTTCAAAAAATTTAAAGCATGAAACAATAATGGAAAATTACTAAATCTTACTGTATAATGTCGATGTGTGCCATATGGCTCTCCCACAAGATCCCCAAGATTCAACTTTCCCATCACCTGCTTCCGCACAAGAAGCAGTAAATGACTCAGTGAACTTCCAAAACAAACTTCACTTTCCTGATAAAATTCTTGCTTACATGTTTGCTTTCTGGTCCTGTTATAACAAAAAAGCTAGTTTTCTTGGTAATATCTTGAATCTCGACTTTGTCAGCAAAAAATATGTACCTACCAAAGAATAGCATTTTTGTATGATGAAAACAATAGCATGAACTTTTCGTAAATAAGTCCAAGATGCATCTATTCTTTTCTTTTCGAACGTGTAAACAATTTCATATAGATCATAACCAAAGACCCACATGATGAACAACACTAAAATATCATCATATACTTTTTTCCATCAATATTCTCACCAACAACTTTATTCAACAGTACTATATCTGTCTCCATTTAACTTTTGGCATCAATGCTTTCACCAATCAGTTTATTCAACAGTGTTGAATCTATAGCCATAGATTAATGTAATTTTATATGGGCTTTAACGGTAAGCCATCAATAAAAAGGTAAAGCTATTTTAATCTATTAATAGAATCTAAAGTTTAGGCTATAATTGAAAACTTTTACAAGTTTATGATTTTCTATAAAATATTACACATTTAGATAAGATTACATCTCAAACTTGGAAATTGTGTAGGATTCTTTCACAATTAACGACCAAAAAATGTTTAGAATTTCAAGAGTAAGGAATTATTGCAATAAAGATACAGGAAACAAAGATGAAAGGACATCATGTGCTTTATTCCATGCATTACAGCAAAAAGAAGTTTCATATCATTGACAAACTTGTGCATTGATTATCAAGGCATACTTGGCATCTAAGCTATTCAGAAAACATCAATCACGGAGACAATTAAGGATGATAGAGTGAAGTTGATTCAGAAAATAAATTAACTCTCTCCTTGTTTCCACACCACATAGAGGTTCCATAAATCTTTCATCTACATTATACCTACCAAATTCACTTGTCCACTTCAGAGGCTAAGAAAATCAAAATTTTGGATGGGGTAGGGTACCCTGTTTTAGTGTAAAAGTAGTCCTACACCTCTCTCTGTCACACACACACAAATGCACAAAAAAAAAAAAAAAACTAGTCAAACCAATTACTTCTATTTTCTTTTACTTCCCTTGAAAGGAACAAGCTTAAGCCCTACGCCACAGGATAATAACTGCCCCAGACAGGGTACAGTTTTTGTAGGAGAAGGCAATTCTGAAAAATAATGACAGCATAACTATCATACACTTAATTAAAAGCATATGTTGAGAAGTATAGAAAATATACTTATTAAGCATTTGAATTATGTTGCCACAGGTTTCAGGTGAAACCAGTAACATGATTGAATTTTTCTGCAAATGACCAAAATAGTGTTATTAACAAAAGGGTAATTATGTTGCTGACAACTAAAAGTGAGGATGGTGAAACATAGTACCATGATCCATGTGTATGCAATGTCTATTGTCCTTGCTGTTGGCGTAACAAAAATTGTATCACACCCCTACAGATTTCGATCAAACAAAACCCTCTCAATTACCACATATAACAGCATCAAAAGAGGGGCATAGAAGGTAGCAAGTTTGTTGTTGACTTTATGATTAGCAGATTATCATAGCCCTCTAGATTTTACCTCTCCTTCAAGAAGACATTCAAAATTTGCAGTGCTTTGGTTGTGAAGAAATTGAATGCGGTCATCTCCAGTGACTTCAACAGAAACAATTCCCATTACAAAGAAAAATTTCACTAAAGCATTAATGCAATAGGAAAACATGAAGTCTTGTGGAATTATTAAAATACATTACTTGTTATTTAAGCCATCAAATTAAGTCTACTAGTATTGTATAATAATAGCTATGCCATGATTTTATTTGTTAGAATTTGGAGACAACTTTCTACCATTCACAAGAACGTGAGATTTTACGTCCTGTAACTTTTTCTTGTATATATATTATTCTAGTGATTTAATATTGTTATATTATCTATCCTATGTATTATATTGTAATAATTTTAGGTTTCCTATTTTGGAATACTAATATTAGATTGTATTTCGCTACTATTATAAATAGAAGAGTTAAAACTTAAATAATAAGAAGTCATTCTATTCTCTATTTTTTTTTCCTTTAAATATAAAAAAAGTGCATAAAAAGGTTTAATAAGAGTCTCATTTATCCATCATTGGCAAAAAAAAGGATCAAGGGGTGAAGCATCCCTTTTTTTGTTAGGATCATCCTGTTCTTTCCTGTAAACATCTTATATTCTAAGAAGCAAACTCAGTAAACATAAACACAAAAGAAACACGAGATCGAACCCTGATTTTTAGACACACCGCCGTGATGTAAGGAGAAGAAATTAATGGGAAGAAAGTTACCAACTAGGAAAGAATGAATACAAGATATTTTAGTAAAAAGTTCTACAAACACTGTACAGATATTTTAGTAAAAAGTTCTACAAACACTCTACAGAATAAGATAGGGATTCAGAAGTGGAAATATGAAAAAAAAATTAATATGGAAAGTTAAATGCGAAAAAGATACCTCTTATCCGCCCAAAATGTGACAAGTTGGAAACCTAAACCACCACAGAAGAATTGATGGAAAAAGAAATCAAAGAACATAATCAACAACCACTCCCTGAAGAAATTCCAGGTTTTAAGACAATATAAACCTAGAAGCGTCATAGCAGATAACTGATAAATTGTTCAACGAAATAGTAAAAAGCCAATAATCTAAGTTGAGATGATCAACATTGGAATCAATATCATGGAACTCCTGTGTTTTTGAGAATTTGATATATAATTTAGAGTTGTGTGTCAAACTACAGCAATTTCAATTTCAACAGACATTTCAATTCACTAGTTTGGCTGAGCTATCAGGATATTCGGAGGATGAGAAAGTATACTCATTTCAATCAATATACGACAAATATACATATAAAGAACTAGCATTATGGACACTCACCACAACCCCAGTTCCAAATGCATTTATTGCTTCATCATCATTGTTATACGTTTGAATAATACCATCTTCTGAAACCTTTGCGCCTTCCATTGCCAACGTTTCCTGCAGGCACGCGAGAGAACTCAATAAGTATAGCTAAATCGACTAAAATAACCATAACCCTCAACTTAAAACAAAAATTACATTAAGAAATATACATACGAGGAGATCGTGATCAATGGGTGGTGGAGAAAGCTCGAAATGGGAAGCAAAGGTCTTCATTTTCTTAATATTGTTGGTGTTGTTATTATTGACCTTGCAATTTGTACAGAAATAAGTTGTTGGCATGGGGGTAGTTGTTCTTCTCCTCGTCCATGCTCCAACAGCTGCTGATGACGACGACGCTACAGTTGTTGCCAAAGCCATGTTCTTTCTGTTTCTCTATTCACCCCAAAGCACGAAATGTTTATAGGCCAAAATAGTCATCCCCATGATCCATATTTCGGAAACTTCTCCGCTCCTAATTCATATTTAACCATTCACAAAAATATTTTTACAATAACTTTATTCCATTCAATAAATAAAAACTTAGTGGCTGCTTTATAAAATCCGACCCATAACTCTTATTATTAAAATTTTATCGATTAATTAATTTTATTAATTAATAAATTCTTATAAATTAAAATAAACTAAGTAATTTTTATAAAAATATATTCTTTAATTAAATTTCAAATTAATCATTTTTAGTTATTTTTATAACGATTTAATACTAATTAAACATTTTAAATCTTAAATTTTTTCTTACTAGTTTAACTTTTGATCTGATTTTTAAAATATTAATTTTGATTTTGTTCCTTAAAAAACCTGTTAAATTTAATTATTAGATTTAGACCAAACTCAAATATCAAAAAATTCAAAATAATAACAAATTTAGGTTATAAGGATCATATATAGTGATATTTAATGTTCTAAACATTTTTTATTATCTTTGAGAATATTTAATTTTTATAATGTCATCACATTAATGCTTCCTCCAATTAAATTAGACAATAATATTAATTCAATAATAACTCATCCATTATTCCAAATACAACAAATATATTGACTCGATGATAACCCTTGCATTAATACTCATTGATAATCCCCATAATTATGACATAAAAAATATTAAAATTTAATATTATATTAACATTTGAGTATTTAAGCTTTTGAGTCAATCTTCAACTTTTAAGTGAATAATATTTTTTGTTTCAAAACTTTGTATTTATTTAAATACTAATATCATTATAAATAAATAGATAAAATTTACAAATTTTTGTTTATTTAAATAATTCAAGTATAAAATTTATTACTAAAATAGCTAAAACCTCAAAAGTTTTCAAAATTAAAATTTATTAATATAAGTGAAAGCTTAAAGTTTAAAAAATAATTTTGTACTTTAGGCATTCATTTGTTTCCAAAATAACTACATCAACTAAAACTTAGAATATCATGTTGGCAATAATAAGAACATTTTTTAAAAAGTGGTACAATGAGAGTTTCTTCCACTTTAGTCTTTTGGTTTGATTCTACAATGGTAGAAATATTTGTATGTTCTACTTCTTCAAGTCGTCTAACTTTTCTTCCTCATCATCCTTAGTCTCTTGTACCCAAAAATTTTCTTTTTCTTCTTGTCTTTACTCTTTCTAGTTTTCTCTCTAATGTGGTTTCTTCTTGTTTCCACTATTTCCAGCTCCTCCTGCCTTCGTGCTTCTTTTATCTTCACTTTTTTTGCTCCTCTAAGTTTTCTAAGTCATACTCATATTCTCATTTTTTTTCTTGGCCTTCATATCTTCCATATCGCTAATTTGTCTTCTTTCATTATGTTCTCGTTTACTTTCCTTACCATTTTTAGTAATGATATTTCAAGTTTTCATTTACTAGTTCCTTTATTTTCTTTTCCTTTCCTAGTATTATGGCCTACCAAACTCCATTTAGCCTCAACTTCCAGTTTCTTGGCTTCTCCTTTATCTTTTTATCATCGTCTTCCTTCTCCTCTATATTCAATAGTTCAAGATTCTTCCGTCGTTGCTAATGTCTTTACTCCTCAAATTTTGGCTTTTAGCCCTAAATATCTTGCTCTAAAAAACAAATTATCAATCATAATTGTCCAACAATTAACTTCATATTTTTGCTCTCCCTCTTTAGAAGTTGATCAATGAATTATTACTCCTCTTGAGGTTTTTAGAGAAGAAGCAATCAAATGACATTCTACATTGATTAATTTTTCTTTGATAAAAGGCAGGCCTTTTCATCTTTAAGCTTCTAGGCTCATAAGCATTAAAGAGTTTTGGTTTGGAAGATCTGAACATGACATGTTTCTGTTTGAACTTAGTTCTCTCAGTGCTCCAAAAATTCCTAAAAATGGACATGTAATTTTAATAATATGCCAATATTTTCTCCATAATGGATAGCTTAAATTTAGCTCCAAGAGATTAAGGCTAACCAAATGCCTATCAGGATTAATATTTATAACATACCTTTAGAATATTGGACAATACATAGCCTAAGTCACCTAGCAAGTTTTATTGTCAAACCAATAGGTATAGATGAGCCCATAGCTACTATAAAAAGGATTACTTATGCTGGAGTGTATATGTTTGTTGACATTAAACAAAAGCTACCATATTTAATCTTTTAAAGAGGATGAATGAAGTAGATGAACTTTATATGGATGTGGTCTTCATTTCATATCAATTAAGGCTTTAAGCTCATTATATTGGCAAGACATGGAAGTGAACTAGTAAGAAATTCATTAAATAAGACTATAAGTTAATAAAGCTTAGTAATCCAATTAGCAACTCTTTAACATCAACTCAAGAAGTTTCAACCATAGAGCACTCTCAAATTCCCACTAGCAATTCTTTAACTTATAAAAAAAACAATTGTCTCTGGTGATGTTACTTCTTCTATTCAAGATTCATAACTTATAGGGCAGGCTATGCTTCAATATTTACCCTTTTAACTTCAGCCCCTAAGACAAGGGATTAAGGTAGGAAGGAAGATCTTATAAATGGAGACACTTATTCTTGTACAACGATTCATCCTTTATCTATTTCCAATACTGAGGTTGTTGGGCTCCGAATTTTTTTATATTTTTTATTAAACATGATTTGAATAAATTGTGTAGTCTTGCTAGATAAATTATTTTATTTGGAGTTTAATTAGCATGTCAAGGATTAGAGGATTTATTGCTTAGGTTGATAGAATTAGAAGTATTAAATGGAGAAATTAAGATTAAGTTAAAGTATAGTATGGTGTAAGTTAAATTGAAGAAGTAAGAATGCATGAGGGGCAAACTTGGAAGATCACTTAAGGTTAAAAGGCTAAGGCATTACATAGAAGGGCATAGTGGACTTTGCTCATGCATTTAGGGTAAAAGTGAAAGAAGTAAATGTAGTCTTGTATTGTAGAGGAGCAAAAAATCATGAATGAAGGAGGAGAAAGGAGAAAAAGAAGAGAAAAGTTAGGATTTTAGAGATTCTTGAAGAACTTGGAGACTTTGAGGCTAAAACAAGTAAGTATGAGCATTAACCCTTCTTAATTGTTGGATGAAGCATATTTAGTGATAGTTGGAAGGGGAAAACAAGGTTGAATGTATGTAGGAAGTTGTTGATGAATGGTATGAGTTAATATTTTACATTTTGGGTTAATGATCAAATTTAGATTATGAGTTTGTTGTGAATGATATTGGGTTGAAATGAACTTGAAAATGAAGTATAAAAGATGGTTTAGTGTTAAGATGGGTTAGATATGAAAGGGGGTGTGAAAGGATGAAAAATGTAGCAAAATATATCTTCGGAGTGGGTTTCTGGACAAGGTCGTCGCGGCGAACTTCTGACTTCACCGTGGCGAAGTCCATTTTTCCTACACAGACATGTTTTAGTATTTTGAGCATAACTTTTTATGTAGTTATCCAAATGAGATGATTTTTAATTTTATGTAAACTAGAGACATAGGGATACAACTTGTATGATGAAATGGAGTTCTAATTAAGTCTATAAAGATTTAAAATTTTGGATGAAAATTGAGTATGGAATGCTATTTTAGTATAAGTCTAACCCGAAAATGTGTTTAGTATACTTTTTAGAGTACTAAACCAAATTAAATGATTTTGGTGTCATTAGAAACTTAAGACAATGAGGGACATTTTTCTAGAAGAAAGTGTTTTCAAATTTTGTCATTTACTTAATCAGAATGATGATGGAAAATTGACCCGAAGAGTTGGATTTAGGAAAAGGGTATTGGTTCATGAAGTTTGGGGAAATGCACGGATTTAAGTACCCCAAAATCATTTTAGTGAATGTATTTTCTTAGGGTTCTCAAATTAGAATTCCTATTGAAATTGGGATTTTGTTATTGTTAAAGGAAATCAAGAAAGTGATCAAGAGAGGCAAGAGGAGCAAGAGGAAAGACATCCTTAAGCCACTTTTATAAGCAAGGATTTCAAGGTGGGTTACAGTTTTATAATTAAGTAATAGGCCATTAATGTTTTCTTTCAAATGATGGAAATAAATGATTTCAA
>JAOTIZ010000005.1:19026441-19046227 GCA_027123425.1 Erythroxylum panamense | reverse complement strand
GGAATATGAAATTTCATATGGATAAGGTTGAATAGAAATTAAAGTATACTTGAGGAAGTTATCGATTGAGATGACAAATCACGAATACGAATTATTGTTATATATATGTATAAGAGCGATGCATTATGGAAAAAGGAATATAGGAATGGTGCGAGACTTTAGGCTTCACGATTTCTTTAAAATTTTGCAGACGATTATGGTTTACGAGTTGAATTCCGAAAACGGAATTCAATACGGGTGATATCAGAAAAAGAAGCATCACAAGGAACCACGCTCCAGTATGACAGTATTTTATTAAGAGTTAGAATCCAGAGACGGGATCATCATGTTTAGTATCCAGCCAGAGGAGATTGCGAGGAAAATGAAGCGATAATAGTTATAATTTTCGTATAAGAGTTGGGCTCCAGAAGCGGGGTCCAACATAACAAGTGGTTAGGACAAAAGTGTGGAGAGATGCAGGACCTCATGGGGAATACTGGTTTAACAAAATTAAAGGATTTGGTAACTCTTTTTTATGGACCAACAAACAAATAAGGGATTGGTTGTAGATGAAAAAGCTGGACAGATGCTTGGTCAATATACAATGGATTTAACAATTCGTAAAGGAGCTTAATGATTTTTGGGGAACAAATTACCTCAAATGAAGGCCCTATCTTCATAGACAATGAAACCAAACAAGAAAAGAGGAAACCCCCTTTTAGGTTTCACAATTCCCTACAAAAACACGTAAATTTCATAGAGGTAGTCCAATAGGGTATGGAAATTAAGATTCAAGGATCCAAAAGCTACTCCTATTTACAAAAACTTAAAGCTATAAATGGAATTTGAGGGAAATTATAAAGAGCAGCATTGAACTTTGATCCTTATGGAGTATAATGCACTGGAAGAGCTAATACAATGTCAAAGGCAGGCCATGATCAAACCTGGAGATAGTAGGATAAAAAAGTAGGAAACTAAGCTACTAAAGAAGTATAATGAGGCTTTAGAGATCCTAAACTCATTATTAAAGAAAAAATCAAGAATAAGCTAGCTTAAAGAGCTTGAAAGATGTACACATTACTAATTCAATTCCATTCAAGCCAGGAGGAACAAAAACTACACATATAATTAATTAATGATAAGGGGAAACAAATCTTAAACCAAGAGAAGCTGAAGAGGATACAATATGATTATTTCAAGAAGTACCTTGGAATAAAACAAGAAGTAGAGGAAGTTCTATAAGAGGTGCTAAGGAATATAGGACCTATCTCGGGGTAAGACAAATAGGAACTTACTAACAAGTTACAAATAAGGAGATAAAAGAAGCTTTGTTCTCTATACACCTAGATAAAACCCCAGGGCCTGATGGATTTAGCGATAGGTCCTTCCAACACACTTGGGAGATCATAAAGGATTGTGTTGTCAGTGTAATCATGGATTTCTTCAAAAAATGAAAATTTTGAAGGAGTGGAACAACACATATGTTATTTTGATTCCTAAAACTAATCATACAAGTAGATTGAACAAATTCAAACCAATTTTGTGCTGCAATATGGTGTATAAGGTTATCTAAAAAAATCCTAGTAAGAAGAATGAGAAAATGTCTTGATAAAATAGTAAACTCTGCTCAGAATGCACTTATGAGATAAAGGAACATAACAAGTAACATAATGCCAATTCAAGAATTGTTTAAGGCTTATAATTTAAAACCATCAAGACAAAGTTGCACAATGAAGATTGATCTTGCTAAGACATATAAATCAATAAGTTGGAGGTTTTTATGCAGCATACTAAAGTAACTAGATTCCCAAGCATGTTTAGAAATTGGATTATGAAATGTATCTCAACCCCTTCCTATGCCATTTAGTTATGGAAAACCTATAATGCAGTTTAATATAGGTAGAGGTTTAAGGAAAGGAGACCCCTTGTCTCCTTACCTTTTTATATTTGGAATGGAGGTGTTATCTATCATAAAAGTATTGGATATATCAAGGAACCCAAATTTTAAGTACCATCACAGATGAAAAGGTATAAAAGAATATCACCTTGCTTATGCTGATGATGTATTACTATTTTGCAGAGAAGAAAAAGCCTCAATAACCTAATGTTAGACTCTTTAGAGAAGTTCCAAGCTATCTCTAGATTGAAATTGGATTAAGCAAAAAGCTCCTTTGACCTCTTCACTAATGTTAACACTGAAGTAACAATTATGGCAATGGAGTTAGGATTCAAACATACAGCTCTTCCTATAAGATATTACCACTTATGGATGCATTTAACAAAAGAATCAATCACTGGGGCAATAAATTCCCACCTTACAAAATTACATAGCCTAGTACTAGAACATGGTAGAGAAACAATAGGTTAAAAGAAGATGGTATGAGTTTTTAAACACCAGGTTACAAAGTCCATAAAGGCTGTTAGATAGTGAGTTGTCTTTTAGTTTATCTAAGGTTTTAAAGCCTTGTTTAATAGCTAACTAGACTATGAAGGAGGTTTTGAGGCATTTGGTAGAGAACTAGATTAGTCTCTATAAATAATTTATGTGGGATAAGTTTTGTCTTCTTATTCATAGTTAATGAGTATATATATTTAACATAGTTACAAAAAATCTCCTAAAAACAACACTTAAAGACATGCAAAATCCTTACATCCTAAATTTATGTATATCTTATATATCCTAATGCTCTCCTCCAGGTTGGTACATAGAGATTTTAAATGCCCAACTTGCAAAGAAGATAGTCAAATTAACCTTTGTCAAGTGTTTTCATTAGTATATTAGTGAGCTGAATGTAATTACAAACATGTCATATGATAAATTTCTAGACTAAATCTAATCATGCACGTAATGACAATCAACCTCAATATGCTTAGTACGCTCATAGAAAATACGTTTTGAGGAAATATAAAGAGTTGCTTGATTATCATAATATAACCACATAGGTTGTGTTTGTTTGTTCCCTAGCCAGCATAAAAGCTCTTTAAGCTGGAACAACTTATAAGTTGTTGTAGCCATCGAATGATATTATGTTTTAGCAGATGACCGAGATACCATGTTTTGTTCCTATGTCTTTTAAGAAATAAGACAAGTAACTGATAAAAAATACGTTGTTAATGATCGTCGATGAGAGGATAACTAGCCCAATCAAAATTACAATATGTATAAAACTGGAGATCACTATCCAATCATAGAAAAATACCCTGCCTAGGATGATCTTTAAGTAACTAACCACCCTTAATGTCACATCCCAATATTCCACCTAGGCCACTTACATGAATTAGGTAGAATATGCACACAATAGCTCAATTTAGGTCATATAATGGTCAACTAAATCAAATGCCCCACTAGGTGATAGTACCTTTTGGGATCATCAAGTATCCACCTAGAAGCC
Source organism: Erythroxylum panamense (assembly GCA_027123425.1). Taxonomy (NCBI): domain Eukaryota; kingdom Viridiplantae; phylum Streptophyta; class Magnoliopsida; order Malpighiales; family Erythroxylaceae; genus Erythroxylum; species Erythroxylum panamense. The sequence continues at coordinate 19,042,856 of JAOTIZ010000005.1, read as the reverse complement.
AACATGAGCTAATGATTTTGTTCTATAAAAAAATCAATAGGTTTAGCACCTAATAACCTAATTTTAGTGACAATATCGAGCTAATAGTTATGTTAGCATAAGAAAATTCCCTGTTGACTTATAGCCATCTCAAAATCAAGGATATACTTCAACACACCTAAGTCTTTCTTATGAAAAAAATGACTAAGATAGAACTTGAAAGTGGCTAAAAGTTCAGCATCATTGCAAACAATAATCAAATCATCAACATACACAAGCACACACATAATACCTACCCCTTTTTGAAAAATAAACAACGTATAATCAATATAGGATTGAGTGAAGCCTTAAGTTTTGAGTGCAATAGCAAGTTTAGAAAACCAATTTCGAGGGGCCTTTCATAGGCTATATGAAGATTTGAGGAAATGGCAAACCTTATCTAGAGAAGTAACAACAAAGCTAGAAGGAAGTTGCATATACCAATATCACAATGCAAAAATGCATTGTGAATGTCCATTTGTCGTAATTCCTAATTCTGTGCAGCTGCAATCGACATAAATGTTCTCACAATCACCATCTTAGCCTTAGGTGTGAATGTTTTATTATAGCCTACACGTTCGACCTTGTTATTTTTCAAAATCACTAATCGAGATTTGAATCATTTAATTATGTCATCTAAATTGTGTTTTATTTTGTTAAGCTGGCTTTATTAGGGGGAAGAGTCTTTATAATCCAAGTCTCATTCTTTTTAAGTGCATCAATCTCCTTTTTCATGGCCTTTTGCCACTGTGGGTCATATAATGCCTCTAAAAACCAAGCTAGCTTAACCTTAGTAGACAATGCTATAAGGAAATATTTGATACTAAAGTCATCATATGTTACATAATAAGCAGTAGGATAAAGAGTATCTGAGGATGATGGCAATGTAAATGAATGGGAGAGGGTAAAGGAAGGGAGGGGGGGGGGGTCTATATGATGTACAATGTTTTGGTAACATAATCTCTAAGACGAGTAAAGTCTGATGAATATGGTGTCTATAGGCTTAGCATCAACCTGTAGTGGTGTTACATCACCTTCACTACCAGTAACGTCACTCCCCACTTTCCTAATACCCTTTTAAATTATTTTCAATCCTCTTCCTCTCCTTCTCTTCATGCACTTTATTTAGACTACCAATCAAAACTGAAGTAACAACACCATCTTGTTGCCCTACATCATTGAGCAAATCATTATGACCTAAATTGAGGTCTTTGCCGTCATAAGTTGTAATGGGCAAAGCTACTCCAACACTATCATTAGAATTAGGCACCTTTTTTTAGTATAAGGAAACTTATCTTTAACAAACTCCACGTTATGTGAGACAAAATAGACACTAGACTCAAGATCGTATAATTTCCAGCCATTCTATTTATGAGAATAACCAATAAAAATAGACCACTGACTCTACAAACCATATTTATCCCTATCACTGATATGGTAATAAGTGAAACATAAATAACCAAACGTACGAATATAGGCATATGAAGGTTCTTTTCCAAATAACATCTTATTTGGTGTTTTATCACTATTCAAAACTAGTCGAGGATTAACTAATGATATATCATTAATCAAAATACATTCTCCCTAAAAACTAATTGGCAAGTGAGCTTGAAAATGCAATGCATAACCTACATTAAAAATGTGCTAATTTTTCCTTTCAACCCACCCATTTTGTTAATGGGTATTGACACTTAAAGTTTGAAAAATTATACTATGATATGTAGAATAGTTCCTTAAAAGTTGAAATTCTATCTCTTATCACTTTGTACATTTTCACTAAACAATTAAATTGAGTTTGGCTCATAACACAAAAATTACGAATAATGTTAGGAACCTCTATTTTATTAGGCATCAAATAAACCCAAACTATTCGCGAGAAATTATCCACAAAAGTAAAAAATAATAAGCACTTTAAGACGAAACTACTCAATAAGGTCCTCATACATCGTAACAAATCAATGCAAACAACTCAATTATTATCATATTACTTGAATGAAAAACATCTCACATTTATTTTGCACGAAAACATATATCATAGTTCTTATTTTCTCTAACGCAACTAGCACTATTCTTGATAATAGGATGCAATTTAACTACTTAGGAAGAAGAATGGCCTACACACCAGTGCCATAAAATGAAGGAGTCCACTGCTTTAACTCATTGTGTTTGAGCCTAAACAATGATCCTACTATTCACCCACACTAATTAGGATCCTCAAAGTGTGGTCTTGTATCACACTCAACTTATCAGTAAGCGTGACAATATAATTTATATTTTTTATCAACCTAGGGATCGAAATAAGATTGTAATTTAATTTTAGTATGAATAAAACATGTAATTTGACTCATCCTCCTAAGTTTATGATTCCTTCATGGACCATTGTAGTTGACTTGCCATTAGCAAGCCTACTGGATATGCAATCATATTCAAAATTTTACTCATCATATTTTGATTTCCTGGTATATGTTAAGATGCCTCTTTATCTAATAACCAATTCGAGGAAAAATTCTTACCAGTAAGTTTTTTTAGAGTGGAGGTTGAACCTTTGTGTGTATTAAACATGACATTAAATTTAACATTGATCATTTGTGAGCTTAAAAAGGCGAGTTTAATCCTCTCGCATCAAGGTTGTTTCAGTCGATGATCTAATAGTACTACCAACACCTTAAGCCACATTAGCAACTACAATGGTGCCTTGCCCTTATCTAGCCCCTTTTTGTCCACCATTGTGGTCACCTCATCCCCTATTCCCATGGCCTCTCCCCAACTAGAATGCTATCATTCAAGGTACCTAATGATTTTATAACAATCTTGCACCTTATGGCTAGGTTCTTGCAGTTTGTACAAACCATCTTCTCATTATTATTACCTTACAACCTAAACCTGGGCACTATTTGCACTGCAAATCTAACATCATCAGTTTGTTCATCGTGGTCACAAGCCACTTGCTTATGCCTTGCTTCCTAAATCATGAGATAGATCCTTTACCCTCTTTAAGTTGTTTGTGCCTTTCTTCCTGAATCAATCCAAAGAGGGTAAAGGATCTATGCTTAGAATATTAGTATAAATATTTCTATACGATGTCATGTCGAGTCCTACAAAAAATTTATGCACCTTATTCTTGTCTCTCTCCTCTAGGTACTCCTTAGCAAGATTACACTTGCAACATCCACAACAACATGTTGGCACCTTTAGATATATGACCAACTCTTCCCATATAGCCTTCAGTAGACCACATGTGTCACAATGTTATTTCATTACTGTTTTTAGCTTCTTATAGCCTCCTTCAACTAATGAACCCTCATTATGTTCCCAATTGAGAAATGCTCCTTGAGTTTGTACCAAAGATCTTTGACGTTATCCATATAAGTGAGCATGGGTCTGACCACTGGCTCTATTGTGATCATGATTTAATGCACAAGCATAAAGTTTACACTTTACCAATGCTCGAGTTCATCTAAATCTTCCGCTAGTTCCTCAATTACCCTGTTGATGAAACCTACTTTCTGTTTAGTCTTGAAGGTATTCTTCATTACTTTGGCCCATTCTTCCTAGTTTGATTCCACTTTGAGAACTAAACCAGATATTAAGTCCAAAATCTTGCTTTTTTCTTGCCATCACTGTCATGACCATTCTTGTTATGGCCGCTTATCATGATCTAATTTTCTAGCCGTTAGCTGCTTAGGAATGTCTATTTTAATGGGTGTTTGCTTTGACACATTGACGAATTTATAAGAGATAAGTTCTACCTTCTCATTTCCATTCAATGACTACACATACAACCATATAGAATATTTATCAAATGTCTCCTAATACAAAATATCTCCTAAAAGCAACAACTAAAGATATGAAAAATCTTTACATCCTAAATTTACGCATATCCTATATTTACATATATCCCAGTACTCCACCACGTGACTCTATTAGTAGGAACTCTGAGCATATCTAAGCATTATTTGTTTGTGAATTTCCTATAAATATGATATCTCTAGATAATTTTGTCTTCTTCCTCCAAATTAGGGTTATAATTTAGAACATCATTCATAATAAAGGAGAATCCTCTAAATCTGCAATCCTAACCTCGCTCTTCATTGATATAATTAACTTTAGCATTAAGAGGAATTAAAAACTTAAAGTTTTGGTTCTCCAATGCTTGAATGATGTGTAAGTGACTCACATTGTTCCACTTATTGAAGCAAAATCAAGTTTTTCCTCATAAGAATCTTGATTTCTTGAGACACTGTCTCTTATTTTTAAAATTTGATTGAGAGTCCATGAATGCAATTGTTTGCACTTGATATTCCATAAACTCTGGCCTTTAATGATATAAGAATGAATCTATTTGACTTGGATTGATTGTAAGTATGGGAACAACTTCTAAACTTACTAGCTAATAGCATTTTATTTGTGCTCCTTATGGAAATGGTATCTAAACTACCTTCATCCTTTTACTTTGCTTTTCTGATGATTTCTAAGTGAACTAGTTTATAGGAAGTTCTTTATAATTCTCTTCAATATTCTTGATTAAGTTTTGGGAATAAATAGGTAGCAATACCAATAAGTGTGAAAATTGTTGGAGGACAACTGAAACAAATTATAATCTACCAGTAAATGATAAGAAACTGTGCTTCAATAGTTTAATTTTTTTATTTATAATCAAAGAATGAAAGACAATCATGAAAAGACAATTCTGAATTTATTCTCCCAATTCTCTAAGTTCATGTACTTAATTGATATAGAAAATTAAAAAATATATATACATTTAAAATTAATCCTCATAGCACCTTGCTGCTAATTACAAGGGATGAGAAAATAAGTTTTTCGTGAAGCTATGGTTTGAATATAGAATTATGCAAATGTTCTCGTTAAAGATGAGCTCTTAGCATCTTTGCACACGAGAGTAACCTCTTACCTAATGAAGTTAAGAGGCACTTAATGATCAAATTGCGTACTGGTCAAGTTGACAGATTCTAATCAATGTTAGCCACGTGACTGGAATCAACAAATGATATGAAGATAAGTCCTCCGTGGGGACTACTCTTAATTTAATTTATTTGGTTCTAATCGGCTCTTTAGTCTTTCCAGTACGTTCATGTCTTTTCCAATTTATCATCGCAACAACCCAATTGGGAGTTACAACGCCTTCGTATAGCTTCAAGGTTTTGGATACCAACGTATGTCCTTCAACTTAATTTCTCGTACTTAATTTTTAACCCTCATCTTTACAAGTTAGTAACAAATCCACAAGAAAGAAAGGCACACATTTAGTTTTGTCTTTGAAATATGTTCAAAGAGGGACCAGTCTGGTACAATTTATATTTCACAAAGATTAATAATCCACTAAACATGCTTACGTTGGGCCATGATTTTTAATTTTAAATTAATTATACTGATATAATTACATTTTTAGAGGCTCCTGATTAGTTTTCAGTATGTTTCTAAAAATTATGTCTAAAACTTGTGTTTATTCTTCTTTAGCTGAAAAATATTTTTGTAAGTGCCCGTAGTTATTCTTGTTTTCTCAAATTGTTATATTTTTACAAAGAATATTTTCGATTAAAGCATTAACATTTTAGATTTTGTGTAAGACTTAAATCATCATCCACACACAATTGAAGTCTTTGATGTCTGGGGTTCTTAAGGCTTAAACCGAACAAAAATAAGAGATTATTTCTTAAACAAGTTCACTAATCTTGAAATTATACTTAACCAAGCAAAAGTATTGATTGGTAAGTTGATGAGTACTCGTTAAGAAATGTTATAGGCTGGCAAACATTAACTCATAGAAAAGATGATGATGTATTTTAAAGCACAGTGAGGGTCCAAAAAGTGGAAGAGAATGGAGACGAAACAAGAAGAAGCTTTAATTAATGTAACTCAACGGATATGTAGTTGGGATAAGATTTAAGAGAGTGGTCCATTTCCAATTCCATGGCCATGGGTGACGGTGCATGATCTGAAAGGCCGAGGATTTAGGGCCACACTTCACACTTCCGCACCGAGAGGACATGTGATGCTAATTCCTACACAGTTTCCGTTATCAATTATTATCATCCAATAATTAAACCCCGATGTTAACATTATAACCAATTCAGTGATAATGAGTATATTAAGGTTTGTTTCTTTCTCTCTCGCTGTAAAATGAATATTGTTGGATTTAGAGAATGATGGCGTCTAATGAGTCCGATGAAATTAACTCCAACACAGAAGGGAATCCTGCATATCTCATGGAAGATACGTTAACATAGACCTTACTTCGACAAGGTTCCCAGTAACCAACCATTAATACGGCGGTTATGTATATGACTTGATTATATATGTGGATGAGTACTATAACTTCAAAGATAAAATCATAGAACTAAAGAACCAGGATTCTTCTGCAAAAGGGATGATGTGCACTACACCACTTTTAAGTAACCAGAAGTGTTGCTCTTGCTGTGGCCCTAATTAATTAACCCTACATGACTACATCAGTGAGGCAGGCTATGAACACTATAACTTATAATGTCTTTTAAAAGTGGCAACCTTAGCTCCCATGCTTATCTTTTTTTCTCGACCACCTTATATTACACAACCTTTATCCATATCAAGACGGACCCCCGATCACAACGCCAAGCAATTATAATTGTTAGATTTGAACATGTCTCTCGACTTTTAGAAATGGAAAATAGATTACTTTTCTAGCTAGCATATCTTACACTTTTTGAATAAAGAAAGTTGGCCGACCTTATTTCCACAAAACAACTTCAAACTCAAAACAACTTGAACAACCACTCAACTGGGGTAAATATTGCAACACAACTGACGTGGGTTTCCGCTGTCGTTTTCCATAGACTTCATCTGGGGACTTTGTAGTGTTATGTCTGTTTGGTTTTGCTTAAGAATATTCGAAACCTACTCGTATCATCTCCGTTATAGGTACGCTAGCTGTGGCTAGCTACATAGATTGCGTTAGTAACTAACTAATATTTACGCTAAATGTTAGGCGTACAAGTCATTAGAGGAAACCCACTTTTTAAGTGTTACATAGCTATTGGTGGTCACTGTGAAAATTTCGGGGTCAAGGTCACGGGGCGCTGAAAAGTGGATGAATGAAAAGGATCCTCGTAAAGTAGCCATCTTACTCATGTCATATAGCGAGTAATTACTTGCATTATTTTATAAAAAATATATGGATAATACCAGCAATTATTATTAGAAAAGATTGGTGAACCAATGACTTCGTAATCTTCCAGTGAGAATCTTGCTGGCTTAATACGTTGATAGATGTAACACATTATAACACACAGTGATAGGTTTCACGTTAGATACTAAAGACAATTCTAAATTGTAAGTTTGTATTTGATAAAGCAATTCTAACTATATCAATGACAATCATCTTCACCGACTGTTGGTTGGATTGCTAAAAAAATGTAATTATATTAGTAGAGCATTTAATTAAACTTGATTCATTATTTGGTTCATGTATTTTGAGATTCATTGTATTTTTCTGATGCATGTATTTTACATTTACTATCTCATGTTTTCTAAGAGTTGTATTTTTTCAATGAGATGTCTTATGTATCTATAAATATCATGTACTAGTTTATTTCTAAAATGGGACAAGAAATCCAAATTAAGTGAGTTATTTAAATTATTTGAGTGTTCTCCTTTATCTTTCTATCTCCCTTATTTATTACAAAGTAGGATCAGAGCCATATTATTTTGAATATATCTAATCCCGTTGTTTCAATCCTCCAACTCATAAAAGAAAATCATGATAAGTGGTGTATGCGTATGAAAGCGATTCTTGGCTCTCAAGATGCATGACAGATAGTAGAACAAGGATATGATGAACTGAAAAATGAAGGAGCTTTGAATCAACAACAAATGAGCATGTTACAAAAGAATCGTAGATTGGATCAACATGCTCTTAGCATCATTCATGCAGCATTGGATGATGAAATGTTTGAAAAAGTGTCAAAAGCAGCAAAATCAAAAGAAGCTTGGGTGATTCTTTAAAAGTCCCATGGAGGAGTTGACAAGGTGAAAAAGGTGCGTCTTCAAACATTGAGAGGAGAATTTAAATCCTTACACATGAAAGAGACCGACTCCATCTATGACTATTTCACAAGAGTCTTGGCAACTACCAATCAAACGAGGAGATATGGCGAGAATTTGGAGATGTTCTTGTTATGGAGAAAAGTATTCGTACTCTTGATTCAAAATTTGACCTTGTTGTCATAACTATCGAATAATCTCAAGATTTGGAAGCCATAACTATTGATGAACTACAATGATCCTTGCAAGCTTATGAAGAAAGATTGAAGAAGAAGGAGCCACTGATTCAAGCCTTTCAAGCAAAGGTCTATTTGAAAGACAAGAAGCAAGAATCCACTAGCTCACAAGGAAGAGAAAGAGGAAGAAGTTGTAGTCAAGGCTATCAAAGAGGTAGAAATCATCGTGGTCATAGTCGTGGAAGAGGCACACATCACTTTAATAGTGAAGAGTCAAGCCAACAATCTCAAAACTTAAGAGGTCATGGAATATTCAATGTCATAATTGTCACGTATATGGTCATTATTGCTCTGAATGTTGGAGTGCTACTAGTAACCAAAGAGAGGCTCATCTTGTGAAGATGAAAAAAGAAGAAGAAGAAGTATTTTTGTTATTAGCTAACAAAGGAGAAGAAAATAAATTCTTACAGTACCTTGACACTAGTGCTAGCATCCATATAAGTGGCAATAAGGAGCTATTCATGGTGCTTGATGAAAAGAAAAAAGGAGAAATTGTTTTTGGCAATGATTCAAAAGTTTCAATTGAACGCAAAGGTGATATTCTTGTCTTTAAAAAAAATGGTAGTCATAGACTTATTTCACAAGTCTATTATGTTCCTTCTTTGAAAGCAAATATCTTGAGTATGGGACAACTGCTAGAAAATGGATATGATATCTATTTAAAAGATGCTTATTACACTTTGAGAAATAAAGCACATAACTTAATAGCAAGGGTACCTATGTCAAAGAATAGAATGTTCAAGCTTAATGTCAATGTTAATCACCCAAGATGCTTGAAAACATGTGTCAAAGACTTCTCTTGGCTTTCGCATATGAGATTTGGTCATAAATTTTAGAAGATTAAATTTATTTGCAAAGGAGAACATGGCGAATGGTTTGCCTCTCATTACTCAACCTAATCAATTATGTGAAGGGTGTGTCATAGGAAAGTAAGTGACAAAGCCTTTTCCAAAGGAGTCCACCATGAGAACCATCAAGCCACTTCAACTTGCTCATGCCGATATTTGTGGCCCAATCGAGTCATCTTTTTATGATAAAGCAAACTATTTCTTACTCTTCATTTATGATTTTTTCTTGTAAAACTTGGATTTATTCTTTGAATAGAAAGGATGAAGTTTTTGGAGTTTTTCAAAAGTTCAAAGTCCAAGTTAAAAATGAGAGTGGATTTGTCATTAAATCTTTGAGGATGAATAGAGGGGTAGAGTTCACTTCCTTCGAGTTCAACAAATTTAGCGAAGCTAAAGGCATTCGTCATTTTCTTACGATTTCATACTCTCCGTAATAAAATGGAGTTGTGGAACATAATAACAGATCCATTCTCAACATGGCAAGGAGCATGCTAAAGAACAAGAATATGCCTAAGGAGTTTTGGGTTGAAGCTATTGCTTGAGCTGTATACTTGTCCAACTTATCCCCTACTAGAAGTGTTCATGGGATGACTCCTTAAGAAGCCAAGTGTTTCTCATTTGCGAATTTTTAGAAGCATAGTATATGCTTATGTTCCTAAAGAGATGAGATCGAAGTTAGACAACAAAAGTGAAAAACATATCATCATTGGCTATAGCTCTAATTCTAAGGGCTATAAGTCGTATAATCCTACTAATGGGAAGATTGTAATTAGTAGAGATGTTGATTTTTGATGGAGAAAGTTCATGAAAGTGGGAAGTCCCTAAAAATGAAGAAAGTGTTTCATTTGCTATCATTAGATATTTTGATCATGACATGCATGAAAATATTTATACTCATCCTCAATCATCCAATCCTAGAAGGAATGAAAGCCCTCCTCAAAGCTCGTCTGAGGGTCCTAGAGGAAGAAAGAGTTTACAAGATCTTTATGAATCTATGGAGATGGTAGAACATACAATATTATTTTGTCTCTTTGTCGATTTCGAGCTGCTACACTTTGAAGAAGCTATACAAGAAAAGAAATGTAGATATGCATTGGGTGAAGAGATTTAAGCAATTCAAAAGAATGACATATGGGAGCTTTCTACTCTTCCAAAGGGTTAAAAGGTGATTGGTGTGAAATGGGTATATGAAGTCAAAAGAAATGCTCAAGGAGAAGTGGAGAGGTATAAGGCAAAACTTGTCACTAAAGGCTATAGTCAACACCATAGTGTAGATTATGATGAGGTGTTTGCTCCTATGGCTTGACTAGAGACCATTAGATTAATCATTTCCTTGACAACACAAAAAGAGATGAAAGATTTATCAAATGGATGTCAAATTGGCATTTTTGAATGGCTACCTTAAGGAAGAGATGTTTATCTAACAACCATTGAGGTACTTGGTGAAAGGACATAAAGATAAAGTGTTGAAGTTAAAGAAGGCATTTTATGGCTTGAAACAAGCTCCAAGAGCTTGGTAAAGGCACATTGATAAGTATTTCCAAAGCCATGGATTCATCAAATGTTCCCAAGAACATTCTATTTATATCAAAGAACATGAAAATAGAAGCATTCTTCTTGTATGCCTATGTGTTGATGACTTGATCTTCATAAGTAACAATTCAAAGATTTTCAAAGAGTTTAAGAAGGTGATGACTAAAGAATTTGAAATGGTTGATATAGGACCTATGTCCTATTTTCTTGGTATTTAAGTGAAGCAAGATGATGATGGTATCTTTATTTCTCAATAGGTTTATGCAAGAAATATTTTTAAGAAATTTAAGATGAAAAATTGCAAGCCCATTAATACCCTAATTGATTGTGCAACAAAATTGTTAAAGTTTGGTGAAGGTGAAAAGGTAGATCTAACTCTTTTTAAGAATCTTATTAAAAGCATGAGGTATTTGACTTGCACAAGACTCAATATTCTCTTTGGAGTGGGGTTTTATAGAAGCTCCAACTAGTAATCATATGGTAATGGCTAAAAGAATTCTGTGATATATCAAAGGTAATATTGACTATGGTTTGCACTATTCTTCTTCATCTAATTTTCAACTTATTGGTTATAGTAATAGTGATTGGGGATGTGATGTTGATGATAGAAAGAGCACAAGCGAGTTTATATTTTTCATGGGTGACACTACTTTTATTTGGAATTCTAAAAAAACAACCCATTGTGACTTTATGTAAATGTGAATCCAAATATGTTACAACTACTTCTTATATTACACATGCAATTTAGTTAATTAAGAAGGTTGTTAAGGATGCTACATGTGACTCAAGTTTAAGGGAGGATGTTAAAAAATGCAATTATATTAGTGAAGTATTTAATTGAACTTGATTCATTATTTAGCTCATGTATTTTGAGATTCATTGTATTTTTCTTATGCCTGTATTTTATATTTACTATCTTATGTTTTCCAGGAATTGTATTGTTTTAAAGAGGTGTCTTATGTTTCTATAAATACTTTGTACTAGTTCATTTTCAAAATGGGACAAAAAAATCAAAATCAAGTGAGTTATTTAGATTATTTAAGTGTTCTCATTTATCTTTCTATCTTTCTATCTCTCTTAGGCCCTGTTTGGTTGAGGGATTAAGGATGGAAAGGGGATGGAACGTAACACACTTCTATAGTTTGTTTGAGGGTTTCATAATAGAATGGAATGTAATAGAATGAGATGGAAGCAGAGAGTTTCATGTTACATTCTATTCCATCTTAAACAGTGAAAATAAGAAACCTTCGATTCGGAGAGTTTAGGATGGAACGTAAACTAATAAATACATACTACTTAATATATCCTCAATAATTCTTCTTATAAACCTCTTGCAACAACCATTTTAATCTAAGAGGTATAAAAGTCATTTATTATTTATTATATTCCATTCCATCCATCTTCCAAACAATACTTCACTACATTATAATATGAACCCTTCTATACCTCCCAAATAACTTTTTACTATATTACATTTAATTTCATTATAAATCGTTTCGTTTCGTTCCATTCCGTTTCATTGCATTACATTTCATTAATCAACATTCAACCAAATAGGGCCTTAGTTACTATATGGAGGCTACTGATTCATTCCTTTACAATTAGGGTCGCTTTGAATACAGGGACACTTAGGCTCTAAATTAATTGGTACAATTTCGTCACTAGTAATGTTATTTTATGTTGAAAACATGATTAGAAAGTTCCTATATAAATAACAGCTACGAAGTTCCAAGTGATTCATGCTCTCTCCCAACCAGTACATAGGAATAGGATGGCATCTGCAATTACTTCCCATGCAAAGTCTCGAAACTTGACATGCTCCCTATCCGCGATGTCATTTGTTATACTGATCATTATCATCACCTGCCTGACTAATTCGGCTGAATCTAATCCAAATCCATTACCATCGCGGTTCTCAAAGTTCTCCCGAGGAGCTACTACTGTCCCAACCATGGACTACTCAATCTGCAATGGTATCCCTTACAGATCAGCATGTGAATCTGTTCTTATGTCAATGAAAGCGGAGCGTAATTCCAGGATGACCCCAGAAGATCTCTATGATCATTCAATCAGAGTTAGCCTCAGCCAAGTTGATTCAGCTTTAGTACACCTCTCTTCAAATCTCAGCCTGTCTTATCACAAGATTGTCACTCCTATGGCAGCTGGTCGGATGACAGATTGCATAGAGTTGCTGGAAGATAGCTCATACCTACTCTCTAACGTCATAAACACCAAGAATGAGCCTGAAGATGTCCAAACATGGTTGAGTGCAGCACTTACCAACCAAGAAACATGCCTCGAAAGCCTTGCAAACGACAAGACTCAAGTAGACAAGCACATGCCCATGTTTGCAATGGCGCTAAACTTAACCCAAATTATAAGCAACACGTTAGCACTCTATATGTCCAATTCCAAGAGTGGTCATAAGTTGAAACAGCACACTGGCGGGAGTGGTGGGCGGAAGCTGTTGAACGCTAGGGGGAGCATTTTTCCGTCATGGGTTAATGACCGAGAAAGGAAGCTTTTAGAAGCATCAGCAGGGGAAATATCTATAATAGCTCATGCAGTGGTAGCAAAGGACGGAAGAGGCACGCACAAGAGCATTGGAGACGCAATAAGGCTAATAACAGCATCCATGTCGGCCGGGGGCAGAAGTGTAATATACGTGAAAGCAGGAACTTATCATGAAAACATAAAGATTCCAACCAAGCAGAAGAACGTAATGTTAGTGGGCGATGGAAAGGGCAAAAGCATCATTGTCGGTGACAAAAACGCCGAAGGTGGTTCCTCTACTTACCAGTCCGCCACTGTTGGTGAGATATACTACTCTCTGTTTACTGTTTCAAAATTTTGTAGAGATAATATTATTATTACTATAATTAAATTAAGAATTTGATATGACGCAGATTCATGTATTCGGTTGCTTTACTAGGATGAATAGAGTTATCCAATTACAAGAAATTCACACTCCATTAAAATGAACTGTCAGAGTTATTAACCATTAATACCAACTCGAACATAAATTTTCTGTATGTGACGGTGTCTACGTATCTTCTTATATCAACGTACATTTTTGGATGGTTGTTTATATAAAGAGTTCGTACTTGAATGCATGAATTAATGCGTCTTAGCTGGAAGCTTTACTAGGATATTCCACGTTATCATAATGTTTCTGTTTGCATGTCTCCACTCTCACATCGATGAAAGGAAAGGTATTTGACATATTATCAAATCATCAGCTACGAATAATTACAGTGGTTGACAAATTATTTTTTTATTTTACTAAATTGCAAGTGATGTTTATTTGAATTCAGCCCACCATCTTATCCTGATCCGAGCATGTGAACCACTTTCACATGTCACATGTGTCTATGTACTTAATCCGTCATATCACCAGCTTGTGACAATCTTCTCCAAATCCAATCAACATTAACATCTTTTTTAAGAAAATAATTTGGCTACTTCCTTTTTAAAGGTGCCATGGGCGATGGATTCATAGCTCGAGACATAACCTTTGTGAACAGCGCTGGTCCGGGCAAGAATCAAGCTGTTGCCCTCCGAGTTGGGTCCGACAAATCTGTGATCTTTCGGTGTTCAATTCAGGGTTATCAGGACACTCTCTACACTCTTTCCAAGCGCCAGTTCTACAGAGACACAGACATTTACGGGACAGTGGATTTCATATTCGGCAATTCTGCTGTTGTCTTCCAGAACTGTAACATCTATGCAAGAAAGCCCTTGTCTGGTCAAAAGAACTACGTCACGGCCCAAGGTCGAAGTGATGAGAACCAGAACACTGGCATTTCTATACACAACTGCAGGATCGTAGCAGCATCAGACCTTGCAGGGTCTAACTCTAGGATTACATTTCTTGGGAGGCCATGGAAACAATACTCAAGAACAGTAATCATGCAGTCTTTCCTGGACAACTCAATTAACCCTTCTGGATGGTCACCTTGGTCTGGTAGTTTCGCACTCAGTACGCTGTATTATGGAGAGTATATGAACTCAGGCCCTGGGGCTTCGACTTCAGGTAGGGTCCACTGGTCTGGATATCGGGGTACTCTCAGTGCCGATGAAGCTCAAGAATTTACCGTCGGGAGTTTCATCGCCGGCAATCTCTGGTTGCCCTCCACTGGCGTATCTTTCGATTCAGGCTTAATCGGCTAACAATTTTAAATATAATAATATGAAATGGTCCAGGTTAAATAAGTCGTGGCTATATATATATATTGTAATGGTTTAAGAAAGCATAAACCATCCAACTGGAATGTGAATGTTAAACATATTTTATTAGTTTAGGCGTTATATCCACCCTTTCATGCATAATGTGTTTGTTATCACAAGGAAAGATGACAGTTTTAGGATTCCAAGTTAATATTGGAAAGTGGGAGTATTAACAACTATGCTAATTGGGTAATTGTTGGTTTTCATTTCTACTATGAAACAAATATAATTAATTATGTACATAAGGTTGCCTCGACGTTTAAATGCTATCAAGATCAAATACACCATGTAATCATAAATTGGTGCGACAAAAATGTGTCAATCTTTTATCTATTTATCAAAACACTTATAACTCTATATATATATACATATCCTTTCTATATCGATTCAAGATTATATAAATCTTAATTCAATTAATTTAATTGAATGATGTAATTAAGTAATAACGACAAAATGGAGCAAGGTAACATATACCATACCCATTTAATAATAGTTTTGAACCCTTTAATAGCTTATATCAACTCTTACAAATCTTTTAGTATTTAACTTACTATGCAAACTCTTTTTTAATAGTTAATAGAAAGTTTAACACTTCTCTCACTAAATTTGTTTTTCAACAAAATTAATAAAAATTTAAGAAAAATTGAATTTAAAAAAATCTTTAACAAGATGAAGAACAATTAAAACTAAGAACAATCTTAAGTTAAGTACTGTAAAGTCTGGAATATAAAAAATATGATTTATCGAAGATTAGTTACTCTCAATCACATAATCTTTCGCATTTTAGTTCAATTTACTTAAACTACTTCGAAATTAGTATTTTTCTTCTTCCTAAGACATCAACCTAACACCTAATACAACGTCAGTATTAAAAAGGATTTAGTCATATATATAAGTAAATATTACAACGATAACTTATTGATTGGTGGCTAATTACCTATCTTATACCACTCTATTAACATTTTTTACAACTAACCACTTTTAGTGAATATTCACTGTTTCCTCTCTTTATAAGCTAGCTTTTGAGGTGCACATATATTTAAGTTCATATCAATTAGTATCAGAGTCTCACTTTGTTTAGACAATGAACTAGGCAAATAGATTGTTGCATCCCGTTTCCGGAACCCAACCTCGGAATCATAAAGCGAAAAACAAAGTGAGCGAAAACGAAAGAAATCAAAATGGAAATCAAATAAAGCGCGTGAGGAAGAAAATGAACGAAATCAAAAACCAAAAGTGGGCCAACTTCGGATCAAAAACCAAAGGAATCGAAAGGCTCGCAATCAAAGAAAACAAAACGCTTAACTCCAACATCCGAACGTTGGAAACTATAAGGACACACTTGGTCCAACCCAATCCAAATCGGTATAACTTTTTTTTCTCAACTTTATTCAAAGCAATTTATTTTCCAAATGGAATTTATCAATCCCTCAACTTCAATTCATTGCAACTTCAATTGCCAAAAGGACTTTATCAATCCAATTGAAATCATTCACACTCAAACTCAATTTAT
>JAOTIZ010000005.1:19000394-19014738 GCA_027123425.1 Erythroxylum panamense | reverse complement strand
TTTCTGTCATTTTAACCAACGTCTGCTGCTACTTTTTTTTGACGTTTTTTAGTAGGACAGAGTAGGTACAAGTTTAGTGAGTTAGAAGATCTGAACCCTTTAACCATTGGCTTAGCTTTGCATATAGTCATAATTAGTGTGATCATTATTATTTCTTGGAAACTCTTGAGTTATCGACTAAAGAATAACAAGTGCGAGAAGATCGTCGGCTCTGTTTTAAAAATCGGATTGGACCAGTTAGTTTGATTGGTTCGACCGGTGACTGATCGACTATTTGGTTCGATTCACTCTTAAAAATCGGTTCTTAATTAAACCAGTAGGAATCGGTCAAAACCGGTCAATTGACCGGTCGAACCGAGTTCGACTACTGGTTCAATAAACTTTTTATTTTTTATTTTTTAAATATTTTTTATATTATTTGATATATTTTTATATTTTTAATATTTTTAATATTATATATAATTAAATATAATTATTGCATAATTATGATGTCACACCGGTTCGACCGGTAGTTGAACCGATCAAACCGATCAAATCGGTGATCAGTAAAATCTCCGATTCAATGTTCAGTCCGGATTTCAAATCGTTGATAATCGCTATTAATGTTTCAAATGTGTTTATAGCAGCTGAAGTCGCGATAAGAGTAGTCATATTGGAGTTGTGATCAAGGTTCCTAGTTATGTTCTTTAGATTCGGACTAGAATCATGAAGAGATGCAAGATTAGGATTTTTAGATATAATTATCAATTAGTGTTTATTTTAGACTTTTTTTAAAAATATTAAAATTAAATTTAAATAATTTGAAATATATTTTACTAAAAAGGTTAGAATTCCTTTCCAGTTTTAGTCGATATTTCTGCTCCTGAAAAAAGAAAAATAGACTTTCCGGTTGGGTCAGTTCTTCTAACTTCTAAGGTATGGTTGGTGAACGTAATTTGTGTTAGTTCCGTGGACCTTAAACCCTAGTAGGCAGTGAAGTGCTTCTTTTTTCTGGGGATACAAGCGTTATACAGTTACAGAAACAGAAGAACAAAGTTCAAAATGGCCGGAGCGACTCCTCTTGAGCTTGTCCGCAGCTATGAGCTCCGTCTCATTCGATGCACTTTCACTTCTCCACCACCACAGCCACAGCCACAGCCACCGCCACTTTCACAGCCAGAAGTATTAAACAATAAAAATCTGCATTCACATATCAATGAAATCCTCAATTTGATCGAGTCTGGAAACTATGTCCAAGCTCTCTCTTTTTCCAAGCTCCTCCTCCCCCACTCCCCTGCTACTCACAATTTCTTTGCTCACACTTTCTACTCGGACCTGGTTGAGAACATGGAGGCTTTTCTTCTGGAGGGCAGTGATGAGAATTCTGATATGGCTTCCAGGGTTGTCTTCGTCATTTGCTTTGCTGTTGCCGCTTTCTTCTGCTTTATAAAGATAAACATTACTGGGTAGCTACAGCTTTGCCGTCGTCGTCATCATCATTATTATTACAATAATATTATCTTTTAAATAAATAATGAAATAATGGTTTGAGATGATAATAATAGTAACCCATTTTTATTATCATTATTATTGTTATGATGTTGTTAGACCTCTGGACGAGGAATTGCCAAAATGTCCGGTACCGTGCAAAGTTCTAGAAGATGCAGAATTTGTGGAATGGGAAAAGTGGGCGTCTACTCAGCTCATGTCTGATGGCTCTCACTTGCTTGCTAAGTTTTCTAATCTTCAGGTACCTTTTTCATTTCAAATACATGTTATCAATTTCTTTACAGATTGCACGCAAAAAGCACTCATCAATTTGTTTTGTTGTCTGTAGTATCTAGTTTTCGCTAAGATGTTGGTTATGAGGACAAGAGATTTGTTATTTCAAGGAAACATCTCTCCTGTTCATGGAATTAGAAGTATTTCCTGGTGGTTGACCAGGCTTCTATTCACCCAACAAAGAATTTTGGATGAGCAATGTTCTTCTCTGTTTGATCTATTGCAAGTGTCTATGAATGAAAGTCTGCATCACTTTGGCACTTTGGAGAAACTTCAAAGTTACTGGGGTTACAATTTGTGTGATCAAGAAGCATTCACTATCATCTCAATGATCCATCTTGAAGCTGGAATGGTTGAACACATTTATGGACGGGTGGATTCATGCAGGTACCTTTTTATTTTACGTTTGATGTGCTGAAAAAATGGCTTCAATATAATGGTTATATTATATGTTTAATATCCAAATGCACTTAGACATGGAGTCAAAGACGTTAAGAAGAATCATTTTCTTTTTCCTTTTCTTGATACTGCACTTTCATAATGAAAGTTCTGTCCCAATCATTTTTTATATAGATGAATTTTGCTGGTTGATGATATTTGGTAAAACTTCTAACTTGGCAAGTACAATTTTATGCAGTTAACTTCGCCTTTCCCATTTTGGTCCATTTCTTCTATTCTTGTCATTGATGCAACATTTTAATCTTACATTTTTCACCAAATGAACAATGTACATGGCCTTGATACCACTATTTTCTCCCTAGCTAAGAGTTTTTTTTATTGTTTTTTGTTAATTTCTAGACCTCATGATTTTATAAGGAAATTGTAATTTATTAAGATCCATCTAGTTGTGCATTGTTTAATGAATTCTCCATCACACTAGCCCATTCTTGTGCACTAGCATAAGTCAATTAAAGTTCACGCAAACTTATTTTAGGACATAAATTTAGGTGGTGCTCTCATCTTAATGATGTGTAGTCCAACATTTGCATTATATGCAGACAAAAAGGATATTGGGCAAGATTAGCATTTTTGCATGGTTGTTGGACAGAGGTGAGAGAAATAAACTTACATATTTAAAGAGAAATGTATACATGGAAAAAGAATAATGGCAAGATTAACATTGCTCTATGGTTGTCATGGGAATTGAGAGATGAGAACTTTTTCATAGCTCAAATAATGCATGCTTCATATATGTTTTGATAACCCTTTTGTTTTCATTGCGAAGAGCGAAGTTGATGATCTAAACGATCATCATATGTCCTCTATTAAACCTTGAATAGTATACTCTGTGGTTTATCTAGGTTCATTGTTTTTCAACCTACATTTTTGATATGTTGTATCCTTAAATTTTTGCCCTTATATGAAGTCCATGGTACTGCTAAAGAATTTCGTGAACCTTTTCATTCTTTGAAATTGGCCCATCTTGTTTTAAACATATTTTTTGTGAAAAAGGGTGTGAAGTTGTATATCATTTTAGAAATGTTAATTTCTTGGTATCTAAAAGTTGTGGGATTATAAGAGATTCCTTTCTTTTCCTAGGGAAGTATAGAATTCTAGGAGACTATTTTCATTTCCTAGGAGGGTGTGGAATTCTAGGAGCCTGTTTCAATTTATTAAGGGAGTGTGGAATCCTAGGAGATTAATTCTTAGAGATGGTTTCTTATTTTTCTTCTTCTCTAAGGTGTATATAAGCGTGTATCCTAAATCATTTGGGAATAAGACAATTCATTTCCCTTCTATTTTGTGATATGGTATCAGAGTCTTAAGGTTTTTAAGGAAAAATTTGTAGCCTTCATTGAAATTTCTAGCAACTATCATTGCTACTTCTCTAATCATTATGCAACTGTCATTGTTGCACTTTCCCAACTAGACCATACTCCTTCTCATCAACGTGATTTCTTTTCTTTAAACTCTAATCACAAACACCTTGTCTCGAATCACATAAATTAATTATATACAAAAGTCACCTAGCTGAGAATGGGGCAATAAGGGAAACTAGAAAAAGGCTGCTAGTTTAGCCCACATCTCAAAATAATAAAAATGCTATAGGAATTGGGAGAATTTAGCAGTGGAGATATTGAAAAGCTTTAAAAGCTACTGGATCAGGTAAATAAAATAGCCGTGTGAGTTCATTAGCTCTCTTAGGTAATCCTTCTTGTTCAGTTAGATTTAATGCCTTGGAAAAATCCTTTTGCCATTTATGGGTAATAGATTCAAGCGCATAACCCATATAAAATTTTTATCCAATCAATTTAGAGTTTACACTCCTTGTCCAAGTAATAGAAAAATTATTGTTGTCAATGGGTCTATTATCATTGTTGTCCCTGCCAATCTTATTAAAAAATGTCTTTCATGTTCCTAAGTTATCCATTAATCTTGTTTCTATACATAAAATAACCATAGAGATGAACTGCATAGCCATTTTTATTCTCCCTTTTGTGCATTTTAGGACGAAAGTTTGGGGAAGAGGATTGGACTTGTTAAGGAAAAGGACATGTTACTTGGGAAGTTCAAACCAATCCTGTATTAGCAATAGTGATACATCTTTATCACTTTTATCATCATCAAAAAGAGATGTTATTTTGTTTCATCATTTTATTGGGGTCATCCATCATTTGCAACTTGCAAGGGATAGGTATAGCAAGTTTTCATTGTGATTTGTATGAGTTCGTCAAACACACCTGTGTGTATTTCCCCATTGTCAACAAAAAAACTTCTACATCTTTTTATTTAATTCATAGTGACATGTTAGGTCCTTCTACTGTCCCTAATATTGCTGGTGCAAGATAGTTTGCATCCTTCTCGTCACATGACTTTTCTTGTTGAAAAATAAATCAGATGTGAGTAACATTGTTCCCAGCTTTCATTCTATGATACAAAATCAATTTGGTATTAAAATTAAACGATTTTAGTCAAATAATGCAAAAGAATATTTTAGCCAAAATTTGTCATCATACTTTAAAAAAGAAGCAATATTTATGAATCATCTTGTATCTATACACCCTTGCAAAATGGAGTGGCCAAAAAGAAATATCATTATCTTTTAAACACCACTAGAGCACTCCTATTCCATCATGACGTGCCAAAACAGTATCGGGGAGAAATTGCTCTCACATTTGCATAAATGGTCAATAGGATGCCATTACGTGTAGGTTCCAAAATACTTCTAGCATGTCTTTCTCACTTTTATCTAGACGTAAGAACTTCTAATAATCTTATGAATAAGATTTTTGGTTGCCCTGCATTTGTTCATGTTCATGGTCTTCAATAGGGAAAATTGGAGTCTAGAGTAGTGAAATATGTCTTCTTAGGATACTCACCCAATCAAAAGGGCTATAAATGTTATCATCCTCCTTCTAAGAAAATTTGTGTATTTGTTGATGTAACATTTGTCGAAAATGTACCTTATTATTCTCAACCTTATCTTTAGGATGGGTCTATATCTGAGCAAGATAAGGAAAGAGAAAATAACCTAGAAAAATTGTTTGACATCTCTCTTTCACCGTCATCATCTCTACCATCATCTAGTCCTAGGGTAGAATCTTCTGAGTCAAATAGGGAACTTAATCCTAACTTTGTGATGAATGATAAATTTGATACATATATTCCTATTGATAAAAGGCGATTGGAATGATGTATTCAAGAAGGTCAATTGATGGTCCTGACCTGAAGACAATCCAAGAATTTGCTCCAAATCATCCACCAATAAATGAGGTAAGTGAGATATGTGAACCATTCATTCTGAAATGTCTAGTGAAACTAAGAGCTAGGATGATGATAGTGAGTTACCTATTGCTTTGAGCAAAGGAACTCGCGAATGTACCAGGTGACCTTTTGTATCCTTTACCCCACACCATGTTCTTCCATAGATTTTCGCCTTTCTACAAAACCTTCCTTATCAGCCTAAGTACTATTCCTATACCTAAGACTTTATTTGAGGTATTATCCAAAGAAGAATGGAGGAAAGCTATAGAGTTGAGATGGATTTAGGGATGGCAATTATCCGGGCTATAATGGACTTGCTATTGCCCTAGCCTTGCTTGACCCTCTTTGGACATGGTCCAAGCCCAGCTTGAAACCTAATCATGCATGGCTCATGCCATCTAAGCCTGAGCTTGAGTCTGAGCCTGATTGAGTTTTGGGTGACCCGAAGCCCACTCAAAGCTTGACCCAATTCGAGCCAACCTGACCGAACCCATCAAACCCTTTCCATCGTCTTCTTACTCTCTCTATCGCCAAATCTAGAGATTCATCACTAAATCTCATTGATAGGAGAAAAGATATATTGCCAATACACCCAAATTTGTCACTAAAATTCAAGCAATTTCTAGATTTGGGTTGGAGCTAGAAACATGTTGAACAGTAGTAGGTTCTTTTCATATGCAACATATGCCAAAATAATAGTAGAAAGATTGAGAGAGATGGAGAGGAGAAGTGATAACCATGAGAGAAGCATGAGCATGAGAGCCATGAAAAGTAGTTGAAAAACAAAGAGAGAAGAAGAGACATATTGAGGGAGAGCCATGGAAAAAAGTTGAAAACCAAAACAAAGAGTAGAAGTGACGAAGGAGAGTAGAAGTGAGGAAGAAGAAAGAAGAAGAAAGGGTTAAAACATCTGGGCCATGGGTTTTTATATATAACTGGGCTTTAGGCTGGGCTAGGCTGTGGAGCTTGAGCTCGAGCCTGAGCCTGAGCCTAAGCTAGGCTCAAAGTTTGAAAATTGAAAAAAAAAACCCACCCAACCCCATTCAAAGTCAAACGGATTTTGCCAAGCCTAGATGAATGCATTAGAAAAAAATAAATCCTAGGAGATAGTAGATTTGCAAGGGGGAAAAAAACCATCAGTGAGATGTAAATGGGTATTTACCTTGAAGTATAAGCCTAATGGATCTTTTGAGAGGTATAGAGCAAGACCAGTGGCTAAAGGGTACACTCAGACATATGGAGTGGATTACATTAAGACCTTTGCTCCTGTGCAAAGATGAATACGGTAATAGTCATTGTACTCTTGGCAACTAACTTTGATTGGGAATTACAATAGTTTGATGTAAAAAACACATCTCCATGGTGACGTGGAAGAAGAAATATACATGAATGTTCTTCTTGGATTCGGTGACAATATGGTGGATAATAAAATTTGCAAGTTAGAAAAGGCCCTTTATAGTTGAAGTAATCACCAAGGGCGTGGTTTGGTAGATTTGCTAAGGTAATGACAATTATAGTTAAAGATAATCCTTGATGACTTCAGGATAAGGTGGCGTGTTCCAATGAGATTGTGTTAATAAATTAGCGATAAATATCTCACATATTCTAGTACAACATGGTTGGACCAAACTTATTGAAATTGATAGGCACTTTTTTAAAGAAAAATTGAAAAATGGGTTAATTTGTATGACTTATATTCCAACTTGAGGATAGCTTGCAGATGTGCTTACAAAAGGGCCAAGTACCCAAGTACTTGAAGGTATCCTTGGCAAGCTAGGAATGACAAATCCTTATTCACCAGCTTGAGGGGGACTGTAAAAAAGGGTGTCAAGTTGTATATCATTTCAAGAAAGTCAATTTTTTGGTATTATATGAGTTGTGGGGTTCTAATTGATTGTTCTATTTTCCTAGGAAAGTATAGAATTCTAGGAGACTATTTTTGTTTCCTAGGAGAGTGGAATTCTAGGATAATATTTTAATTTCCTAGGAGAGAGTAGAATCCTAGGAGATTGTTTCTTATTTCTCTCCTCCTCTAAGGCGTATGTAAGCATGTGTCCCAAATCATTTGGGAATAAGACAATTCATTTTTGCTTTGTGACATTTTCCTTAGCTGAATAATTTCCCTGTTCTCAGATTGCATTTTGATTCTGCTGAAACAGCAGCTGGGCTTCAGCTTTCTCTTACTGGGGTTCTTGGCTACCGCACTCTGCATCAGGTACAATGTCACAGTTTTAGTTGTAATCCAAATATTTAAATTGTTATTAAGAAAAATTCTGTGATTGTTTTGGCTTACAGGTGGAACCAAGGGCACAACTGGTGCTGGTTGCAAATACATCTAGCATTGATGATGGAAAATTTTCAACAAGCTCTGGTGGGAAGCTCTGTGACTCTGACTCTGTGAGTGCTGAAGATAATATTTATCCACATGAATGTCGAGCCTCTGAATTTTCTGACATACTTATGACACCAAAATTAGTAGAGAACGGTGATGAACATGGAAACAGAGTAATAGGCAATCGAACTGACAACCCTGGTACCGCTGGCCCTTTAAATGGAATCCAACAGGCAGTGGTTCTGGCTCACTGTCTTTTAATTGAAAAGAGTCATCGAGATGATGAGTTGCAGAGTAAGTTATTTTGTTTGAACAATAACTGAACCTTGTAATTGATATGTGTAGCACTGTTTTATACCTTTGCTCTGAATGTAAATACCTCTCTATTTTACACATACACGTCCAAACTTGCGAACAAAGTATACGAAGTAATTCTTGACCCTTAATCTTGGAAAATTTCAATGGATGAGCTATGTTGCCTAACATAACTTCTTTCTCTGTTTTTCTCTTAGCTTTTTTTTTAAATGACAGATGTGTCCTTTTCTGACTAGAGATATGAAAACTTGCTTTTATAAATCAATTTTTATGCAAGCAGTATCATTTTACTGAAATTCTTCTTCTGGTTGGAGGATTTTCTGCCTCTGATAAACTTTACCAATGCCCAGCTATAAGCAATGCAGACTTCTTTAAGAATCATTGTACACTATCTAGAACAAATTAACACTTAAGGTTTGTGAACCTAAAGCTCACTTTGTCTGGGAATTTGTCAATGCATGCGTCTTTTTTGTTTCATGGAAAACATGCAATTAGAAAGAATGGTGATATATACTTCCAAAGAAATACTAGATTGTGAATCTTCCAAGTTAACATATTCTTAGTGCAACTAGGCTCTTTTATTAGAAATGGTTACTTTTTTAATTAAAAAAATAGTCTAGGATATCTCAATTCTATTTGGTGGATAATTAGTGGGTTATTCTTGATAAATAAGATGTGCAAAAACTTCCGTTCACCAACTTTGACTAGAGGTCCGTACACAGTGTTAATACTTTATAAAGTCCACCGTCTCTCTTTCTTGTCATTAAACATGTTAGGAGCATTTGCATATTCTTCTAGTTTGATTATTTGGACCTTGAATGGAGATGTTTATGGAGTCTTACAGTTTTTATATTAATGTTTAATGTGACATTATGGTCAATTAAAACTTCAATTTAAGTGCTCCAGTATGTCAATTCTTTAAGTAATTTATAATTGTCCATATTGACTCCTAATCTAGAAATTTAGGATTCAATGGTCTCTAGTTTCCTTTGTTTCTGTTAATAGACAATGATTCCTTGAACATATCTAAGATGCTGAATTATACATTTTGGGTATTAAAGTTCTCATTTGTTTCAGGGTGGAAGATGGCTCCGTATATTGAAGCAGTTGATTCACAGCCGTCATTGGTTTTTTCTGTAAGCAGTTAGAGTTTGTGTAATTGCTTTTTGTAGCACATCTTTATCTCTTTAATTGAATTTGATCACAATGAACTCAAGGGAAAGGTACCATAGTTTAGGCGTTTAAGTGAGTGAGGCTTGAATCAAATGATAAACTCAAATAAGAAAAGTTGACATGATTGCCAGCTGCATATGTTATATTGAATTGTTGTTAATGTGGTAATATGTCAATTGGGCTAGGCCAAAGTCAATAACTCATACTTTTGTTTTATGGTTTCTACAATGATATTACGATTGTGGTAACTATATGAGATTCAATATTATGTTACCTATCCCATATAAAATTTCTTATATTAAAATTTTTTAATTATTTTATTTTGAAATATTAGTATTACCTTTTATACCCTAATTTTGTCTAATTTATCTTGAATTTCTTTTGTTTTATGTTGGGTACTTTTGTCTCATTTCATCTTGGACATTTTTGTTTTCTTAAATGTATGGACTTGAGTTGTTAACCTATGGGCTGATTTGAGTCTTGGAAGTTTAAAAATTCAAATTCTAGATGAAGTTCTTCCCAGTGAGAATTATTCGAAGCTTCCAATCCTTGGGTTGGTTGTTTATCTGTTTCAAAATTTTTATTATAAACGAGAAAGGCCTTCAACTTGTTGGGGGAATTTCGTCTATACTGACTGGAAGGGGTTTCAGTTAGTTTGTTTGGGGGATTTTTTGTTTTTGATGTTGATTAGGTGAGCTTATCATTATTTTGTTTGAAGAATTCTAATTGGAAGTGATGACTTTGCAGAGTCTATCATTATTTTGAATAGATGGTCTAAACCTAGTTAATAATAAGTCATCCTATGTTTTTTTTCAGGGTTTTAGATTGTTGATTTCTTAGTAATATTGTTTGGAGGCCTTTCTATTATCAGTTCCTGTGCTTTACTTTTATTTCTTTTCCTTTATGCCTTCCTGACATTATCTTGTTCTTTCTCTAGCTACGATGTTTCAGCAATTTGTTACGCATTCGATCGGAGTCTACTCGCACTCACACAGTGGTACGTGCTTTGGAAATGATGAGAAAATTGGTATGTAGCCTATCTTCCTTTTGATTGTGATTGATCTTCTTTTAAGCATCGTACTGTTTTTACTTTTTGAGTCTACTGAAGTGGTCATGTGAAGTAGGAAACAAACTTGGCTGATTTGCAGCCAGCTTTAGAATCTTTGAGAGAAAGAGAGATATTGAGATGCCAAGGACATATTATTAGTAGGAGTCAATACTACAAGTGTGGAAGGATTTTACACGTAGAGACTTGAAAGATTCGGGACCTTTGGCAAACGTTGATATGATCATAGGTGAGTGGCTTGTCAAAGGTTTTGGTTTTGGTTGTCTGGTGCACAAAATGCACAAAGTTGGGGTTGAGCTACATCAATGGTGTTGGCCATCAAGGGCTTTCTAGGCCCCAGATGTTTTTGACTGTCAATGGTAGCTGTCGGTGAATTGCAATCGAGTAGTACTGAGGAAAGGGAGCTAAGTTTATGCTTTTGTGGTTGTATGTCTCCCTTGCACTCCCTGTTCTGCATGCCTCTATAAATACAAAATTGTTTTGGTCAAACTTTACGCTACAATCTGCCCCGATGAGCTGGATAGTGTTTGAAGGATCAAGTCGGCCAGAGAAGAAGGGGGTGTCTTTTTTTCTTGTCATTTTTCTAATGTAAATTCTTTTGGGTACCTTCTAGACATTTCCATTTTTCTTTTAATTTTCTTTTGTGGTTATTTCCTTTGGATTTTGTCTTTTGATTATAATTACTTTCCAATTTATTATATTCCATATAGGAAATAGAAGACGAGCAATCTTTCTGTTGCTGTTACATTTTAGTTGTATCTTTACTTTTGTCTTACTTATGGATTCCTGTTTATGTTGTTTTAGGTGGAAGACATCCACGGACCTTTACCTGGAGTGGCGGAACGGGTTCCCTTTTGTTACGTGGCATATAATCCCACTATTCCTGCCCTTCAAAAGTAATTGGTTTCCTTCTCTCTAGTTGCATCATAGTTCTTGCATTCCTTCAGTTTTCTTGGTATCTACATAAGCTTCTGTAAAATAAAATTCTTTATACTCCTTATTCTTCTTTATTTCTGTTCACTTTTATTCATCTTTTATTTGCTTGCTTTTCCTTGGTTTAGGGAATATGGTCAGCTGTTGGTGAGCTGTGGCTTGGTGGGTGAGGCGATTAAAATATTTGAGGATTTAGAGTTATGGGATAATCTAATTTACTGCAACTGGTAAAATGTCCCTGATACCATCTTTTTATTCTCTTGATGGGTTATATTAACATAAGTAAAGTTCTCTATGATGTGTGGATAATAGTAAGAAGCACTGCTTATATGAGATAATTGTTCAAAACAGCCTTTTGGGTAAAAAGGCTGCTGCAGTGGAGCTCATCAAGAAACGACTATCCGAAAGGCCTAATGACCCAAGATTGTGGTATGTAAGCCCTTTTCTCTGACTCCTAAATGTGTTTTACATTCTGATTTCTTTATTATCAATGGAATGGGATGTGCTACCTAACAAGCTCAGATGTAGCGTTTTGTTTGTGGAAGTCCTAAAGGACTTGAGCAGCAAGTCCATGTAAAAAAATTTATAGGTCTGTGTGATGAAGTTGTTCTGTAAGGTTTTATAAGAAAATTTGTTAGTTTTTTAAAGTGTCAGTGGCGGCAAAATATTATTTCAGAGAAGGTGCTTTGATTCAGTTCTTGATATGTTTCTCGTTAGATAAACTTTCAGTTGTTAGTTATTGGAGTTTAGATCAAGTTGGTCGTCTAACCTCATCTCAAGGTCCTATTATACTTGGGTATATTTATGCACTCAAAAGCTAATTTGTTTCTAGGTGTTCATTGGGTGATGTTACAAATAATGATAGCTACTATGAAAAGGCCCTTGAAGTTTCAGATGATAAGTCAGCACGAGCTAAGGTTGTATCTTGTGTACCAAAATTCTGTTTTTAAATATGTTGATATTTAACTTTCCCTTTTCTGTGCCAGCGATCTCTTGCTCGAAGTGCGTACAATAGAGGAGATTTTGAGACATCTCAAATCCTTTGGTATGCTTATCTGTTCATCTTCAACTTATGAAGTGTGCCCGATTATCTCATTGTCAAATTCTAATTTGAGGGAAAGCAACACTTGATTTTGGTATAGGGAATCTGCAATGGCGCTAAATTCCTTATATTCAGATGGTTGGTTTGCACTTGGTGCTGCTGCTTTGAAGGTTGTATTCTCTTTTGGTTTATTTATTAGTATTTATTACAATTTTCTATCAATCAATCTTTGGTTGATGCCTTCTATTTTCAATGTTGATTCAGAAATTGATCATTTACATGATAGTGCAGGCAAGGGATGTTGACAAGGCTCTGGAAGCATTTACTCGAGCTGTTAAACTTGATCCTGACAATGGTGAAGCTTGGAATAACATTGCTTGTCTGTATGTTGTTTTCATATTCTGGCTTTTTTGTTCCCGTTTTCTTTAAGTAGTGTTTTCGTTCCTGAACTTGTTTTGCTTTCATTTGAATTTCCTGTTGTTATTTCTAGTTTTCTTTTAGCTAAATGGGAGTTTCCTCACAATTCATTATATATTTAATAATTTTTGCTAGATGGATCTCATAGAGGCTTGTAGTTTGACATTGTTGTGTATCAAACAAGACAGAAGTACAATCATAGGGTTGATTATTGTTATTTTGCTATTCTACCAATCTTATTGAGGTGGAGAGCCCAATAAGCATTAGATCTCCAGTAGTGAGATGGATATATGGGTAGAGTTTGCTGTAACTAAAACTGAGGGATACTTTTGGTTTGCTTCTAGAGGGATCGGTTGGGGTTAGAAGGTGTGGTTTTGAAGAGTATTTCCCAACTCATCCAGTTGAAGAAGTCATACATACCAAACTGTAGTTTCTTGTATATTGCTACTGCAATCTGAAAAATTGCAACATAATAGTTGCTCCCTTGATAATTTCTCTTGTTTCACTTCAAAATAAAGTGTGAATCATGTGAAAGTTGTACTTGTGGCATTTTTTCACAAATTACTTTATAAACTTTTTGTAGGTTGTATTTTCCTTACTGTTTTTTCGATTAAGATTTATTAGTTCCAGTCCTTTAACAATTGTATTTTTAAGTCTATATTTGGACGCTAAACAGCATGCAATGTTGGCATCTAGTTGTTAATGCAATCACCCTTTGGTTCACGTTAAAAATTTTCCTTCATTTATTGTCATCAAAATTGTAAATTATGATGCATATAACTGATGATGCAGACATATGATCAAGAAGAGGAGCAAAGAGGCTTTCATTTCTTTTAAGGAAGCCCTGAAGTTTAAGTATGGCATTGTCCATTTCATGTACATTTCACATTTATTATTCTTGTTGAGGCATACCCTCAGTCTTTCCTTGGATTGATATGGATGTCATATCATGACATGACTGTGTGGCAGACGAGACAGCTGGCAGATGTGGGAAAACTTCAGTCAAGTAGCAGTAGATGTGGGCAATATTCGCCAGGTACTGTTGAATATTCATGCTTGTTGGTTTGCATCTACAAGATAATCTGGAAGATTACTTTTTGTGCTAGTAGCTTGTGGCATTAACTTTCTAGAATATGTTTAATTCATAAAAGGTTCCCATTTGTTCTGTACTTTCAGATTAATTGACCTAGTTATTTATAACGAGTATTTGGACTATAACTTCCCAAAAAAAGAGTATTTGGACTTAAGCTCTCAAATCATGAAATGAAATCATTGAGAAGATAAAGTTACTCCCTACGATAGAGAAGTATCTTACAAATGATATTACAACAGTAAACTTCATGTTTTGTTAGTATTACATTTGCTTTGAGAAAGGATTTGATGACATTCAAGGATATACATGTAGAAGGTGTCATTCACGCAACTTAGAAGATAACATAGTGTTGAGATACTAAACAGCTGTAAATAGATTATACTTAGATATAGATAGGCTGTAAATGGATACAATAAGTTTGAAATCCCTTAAATTAAGGGATTACATTAGATAGCTTTAGATAACTTTCCATATTTAAATTCCTACTTGTAATGTCCTATATATGGC
>JAOTIZ010000005.1:18979832-18991355 GCA_027123425.1 Erythroxylum panamense | reverse complement strand
ATTCCTACTTGTAATGTCCTATATATGGCTGTATACTCCTATTCAATATATGAGAAATAGAAAAATTCTTTCCCACATGGTATCAAAGCTGTAGGGCTTCTTTTTATGGGATTTGTCCTTTGAGCAGCCTTCATTGCTGCACTACCGAAACCCTATTTTTTTTTCTCTTGTGTGTTCCAGCCTTCATCGCTGCGTTCCTCCTTGCCTCTCTTGTGTGATTCTCATTAGGATAGCCTTAATTGCTGCAGTATCTATCTTCTTCTTAATCATGTCAACCTCTCAAACCTCTGTCTCCACTTGATCTTACCCTCCAGAAGAATTCGGCACCATTCAGAAAATTGGAGATTTACAAAATATTCGGGCTTCCAATAGGCTTAATGGGAAGAACTATCTCAAATGGTCTCAATTTGTCTGTACATACCTCAAGGGCAAAGGGAGACTTAGTCATCTTCTTGGAACAGGACCGACTAAGGATAACCCAATGTTTGAAACATGGGATGAGGAGGATTCCATAATAATGTCTTGGCTATGTGATTCTATGGATCCCATGATCAGTGAAACATGCATGTTTTTGTCATTGTAAAGGAGATTTGGAACTACATTCGTCGCACATGCTCGGAGGCTCGTGATGTTGCTCAAGTGTACGAGATCAAGATCAAAACTGCAGCTGCTAAGCAAGGAGATAAATCTGTCACAGAATATGCAAACTTGCTGTAGAATTTGGATCCCTATCACTTGTTATAGTTTCAGGCATGCTATGGAGTTTGAATAGGTGTGAGAGGAAATTCTGAGATACCATTTTAGCTGTGTAAAGATGCTTCAAGGCCACAAAAAGTGCATACTTTCTGAATTTATAAGTGACAACTATGATTACTGAGAGACCATTTGATTTGGGAAAGCCTTCAGTGAAATACATGTATCTGTCCGACATTCACTTGGGATGCATAATGCTAGTCATTAACACCAATTTCAACCTCAAACCAGCGTTGAAAACAACCACCACCCCCCTTTTCCACTTAAGAATGCCCCTTGCCATTGACAGGTGCTGACTGTTGAGCTCCAGCAGCTAACTGAAAAATAAGGTCTTTGATGGTTGTATCTTCCTCCAATCAGTAAATTCAGCGAATAGGTTCAGCAACTCTTGATACTGGCTGTCCTCCAACTTAGAATCACCCATGTTCAATTCCTGAAACTGATGCTTTAAGGAGTATTTCAGTTATACATGCAAAGCTGAGCTGCAGATTGTGGCTTTGAGAACAACTTTTCAAACCTTTTGGTATCACCCTTCGACAGAATTTGCTTTGTCTGCTTACCAAAGTTATAAAGCACTTCATCCAGTGTGGAGAGCCACTGAACTCCCAAGGCCATATCACAGCCTCCAAGAGATAATACTAGTGCATTTGTACTACAATTAAGCTCTTCCATTGTCCATTCAAGCACACTGCAAATTTTTGAACCAGGCTGCTGCAGGCCTCCACAAGCTGTAATCTTAGCCCCAACGACATCCTGCATTTGATCCCTTATGTACACGGGCAGTGTCCACAAAATTGTGGGTATTCTCATTGTCAATATTAGCTTGTGGAGAGGTCTCCCTTTGTGGTGACCAACAAACCTCATTTGTTTAAATCCTTATTAAACACTCCTGACAATGTGAGGAAATCATCAGTTTGTAGTAACCAACAAACCTTATTTGTTTAAATCCCCATTAAACACTCCTGACATTGTTTATAACAAAAATCATCAGTTGATTCCATTTCTGTTGAACTACCAGCCATTTCTTCCCAAATCTATTCTTCTTCATCCTCAACCACAAATAAATTCCGTTGTTTCTTTTTGCATTTGTGCCTAGGTGCATATTTTATCATCACACCAGGAGCAGATACCCTTAGCCCCCTTTTCTTCAAACTCCTTGCTACTTAGTTGCCTTTGCTGTTTTAAAACAGTCATAGTAGCCATAATGTGATTATTGTTATAAGGTGAGAGTAGTAAAGCAGAAGGATGAGGCTTCATAATCACCAATGCAATAGTATTAGTTGGAACCACTGCTAGAGAGAAACAGATGGTGTAATAGCAGTAGTATGTTTCAATGTATTCAGCTAGTGGAGGGATAACAGATTGCAGCTATGGCCTTTTGTTTCTTTACTAATATATAGGCTTGCCGTGAGGATTTAGGATTTAACAACTTAATAGGTTATTCTAACTTAGGCTTTGACCCCATTAAGAAAAGACCTACTAAGATTGATTCTGGAATTTGTAACTTATTGGAGTACCTTCCAAAGAAAATTCATTATTTATGTACAGAACCTGTTTGCCTTAATTCCTTGAAATCTCAGGCCGAGGCCTCTAATGCTTCACCTCCAAATGGTTGAGTTATTGCAGCAATATACTTTCCCCAGCCGAGCTCCTCATTCATCAGATGGTGTCACACATATAATTGATGCCATTCACTACACATTCCAAATGAATTGCGGCAATCTTGACCCTTAATTAAGGAAGACTTATGTCCATGTTAAAAAGCTGCTTTGCTTTGTATATCCAGCTGTGCATATGAACCATCTTAAACAGGGAATTCTACTTTTCCCAGTCTTGTTAGAGCTGCATAGGGAAGCTTTTCTGTTGGGGATGAATCTTGATTAGTTGGGTTCCTAGCTGACTCCTGCAATGCTTCAGCAGAGTGGAGCTTTGTGATATATGGAATGCTACCCACTGTTGGAGAAGTTCTTTATGTGAGCTCATATTAAGTTTGTTTTCATGAATCTCTTGCTGCAGTTTCTTTTATCTGATTGCATAGAACTTCCTCCATTTGTCTGAGTTCCTCTAGTTCCTTCTACCATATTCAATACAGACAGTAGTAGAAGATGGATTGAGTGTGATAATACAGTGCCAGGGTTGATGCTCTGATACCACATGTGACCCTGAAAAATGGAGTTTGGGCTGAAAGAAGAATTGCAAAGAAGAAAAGAGAGAGAGACTTTAGGGAGACTTTGTTATAATTTCTGTTCTGGGAATTCTTGCTAATGGACAATTTCTGGAATATATCAGTTAAGAGCTAACAACTTATAACAGTATTACAACTGGCACAAGTCATGGGCTGCCACCTAGCCATTCTAATAACTTTATTAACTAAACAATATGGTTTAGTATCATTTAAAACTTATCAATCTGGTTCACTTCATTTACTCCTCACTTAAAACCGTAACAGAATCCAGGCAACACTATCTCCTCCATAGTATATTACTTGTTAATCAGTGTAAGGCTGTCTGCTTCGTAGAAGTTAATGGTTGTTTGTCAAACTGATAGTGGGACTTGTTAACGACTTTTTCTGTTTGATTTGATATTAGCAGGCCCTTGAAGCTATGAAGATGGTGTTGAAGTTGACTGATGGAAAAAGAATTGATGTGGAATCATTTGAGGGAGTAATGCAAGAAATAGAAAGAAGGTCTTCAAGACAATCTACAGAGATTACTCCGAGCTGTGAGTGTAATGCATCTTGTCCAAATGATGGAAATGGTCCTATAGACGAGTTGGAGTCAACTGTTGGAGGGCAAAGGGGAACTGAGAAATTGGTGGAGTTGTTGGGCACACTTCTGCAGCAGGTATTTTGAGCTTTTATTCCTATTTATATATTTTATCATCCACCCATATTTTTCCACATCTGGGAAAATGTTGCATCTGAAAGTCCAAGTTCGATAATCATCTTCAATTGTTGGACCAACTTAAAAAGTAATTAGAAGATTTAGCATTATTTGCTTGAAGTAATTCCTTTATTGAAGTGATCGATATCTAAAACTGTCTGTTATTTACCCAACAAAAAAAAAATTGTGTTTGTTAATTATGCAGATAGTCAAAAGTGAAAGCAGAGCAGACATGTGGGCCTTATATGCAAGGTGGCATAAAGTTAGAGGAGATCTTACTATGTGCTCTGAAGCCCTTCTGAAACAAGTTAGATCATATCAGGTGACTCCAGTTACCACTTCTGTAATTTTTGCTTACGTGATTTCTTTCAAGTGTTCAAGTGAGTTGCTATAGGTTTATTTTTCGCTGTGATGTAAGAAATGGATAAGTGTCAAGTTAGATCATATCAGGCAGCCCGGCCTATTGCCATATCTATTAATTATATGGCAGATGGCCACTTTACATAATAAGGGACGTTCTCCACCCAAGTTCCTAATGGAGCTATAGATTTTCTGTTTTCATCATTGAAGTTCATAAGTCCTTCTAGGCATATGAATTGGAAATAATTGTTCTTCGAAATTTCCTACAGCAACTTATGGTTTTCTTAGGATCTCTAGTATTTCCTTGGGATGTGTTTTTACACTTACATCTATGATTATTGAGTTTCTGACATTTTCTTTAGTCTGTCTCTGTACAATCTTCTTTTTCATCATAACTAGATATATTTTGAAAGGACATTACTTGGATTTCTTGTGTTTTTTTATTAACTGATTGAACTTTCTACCTCAGGGTTCTGATTTATGGAAAGATAAGGAACGATTTAAAAAATTTGCACATGCCTCCTTAGACCTTTGTATGGTATACATGAAAATTTCATCTTCAACTGGTAGCCGTCGCGAGCTCTCTGCTGCTGAGATGCACTTGAGGAATACGGTTAAACAGGCAAGATGGCTACTTTTTACTTTCTTGGGAGTTACTAATTTTGAGCTTTATATTTTACTGTAACTTTCAATTATTTTACCACAAGTATGCAAGCTTCCTTTAGCTAACATTCACTAATGAAGTTGAGTCGTTGCCGAGTAATGACAAGTTGAAATTGTGTCCGTGGAAATCCCAGGCCGAGTGCTTTTCAGACACACAAGAGTTCCGGGATCTCCAAGCGTGTCTTGATGAAGTGAAACTGAAACTTCAAGCCCAATCAGTATAATTTCTAGGTAACATAAGTTGGTCGAGTAATTATATTTATTCTCTTGTTTTTGTACAGGCTGTTTCGGCTCTATTTAAGTAATCGAGTCTCCTAGTTCAAAGGAAGAGTTTTGAATTTGCTTTCCCTGTGCGAGTAATCTTGTCATTTGTTGGCGATGCCACAATCTCTTAAGTTCCATTTTTCACTTTGAGCATTTATTTCGTCCATCAATACTAATTTTCACTTTGTGCCATTAAGTGCATCATGAATACTCATGACTTGGATAGAGTTTATCATAGCCAGTGTATTTTGCAATTAAGTGATTAATGCAAGAATGAATTCCTGTTCTCTACTACTAATTAGGGTTACAGCATTTAATTTATGTAGTCTTTGGAGAGTCAGAGAGAAAAACTAATTTTAATCCTGAGCTATGTGAAATTTATTCTTGATCTCTAAAGAGAAAAACGACATTTCTTGCATTAGGTACATAATATTATACTTCAATGATTTGTGATAATTGTTTATTCAAGATATTAAAATTATGAATATAAATTTTGATTTTGTCATAAATATCATATTTTTATGTGGTACAGAGTTTGTTTTGAATAAATAATTTGTTCATCTAATATACTATGATTGTTTTGATGATAATTATTAATATTTGAGTGTTTGGGGAAAAAAAAGAAGAAGAAAGAATTAGATTAATGAATAATCTATCTAGATATCAAACACGGCTTATGCATATAATATTATTTATTAAATAACAATAGCAAGGGGACTTTCCACTATTTTTAGCGTTGGTCCATAGGTTAATTTATTTTAACCATTCGAAGTCCTCATCGGCCATTGTCCCTATTCCTTTATTGTTTCAGGTGGAGTAGGTTTCTAATTAAGTTCAATAGTTTTCAAAGGACAAGTGGAGAGGTGAATGGTGGCATCTCTTTTTTTTTTTTTAATCACCTAAAGATAAAACACAATATATATACGTGCGTGTATATACACACACATACATGTACATATAATATTAGAATTCAAAGATCTTTTTATAGCAACATATCCGTAACGCGCGTGTGTTAAAGACCACATAAATGCAGAATTCTAATGGCTTTTATCATATCCAAGCCGAACATTAATGGCCATTATTTTGTACATCACATATTTTATTTTATTCTTATATTTTTATTTTTATGTTATGTATTGTATTAATTTTTATCGATGATTTCATGCTAGCTTTATGCACATTATTATTGGAATTTAAAATTGTGTTATTTGTTAAATTTATACATGATATTATAAAAAATTTATACATGATATTATAAAAGGATAATTTATTAGTCACTAAAGTGACTAAATTAATTAAGTGGATTTTTGTCATGGAAAAATAGTTATTTATTCATAAAATATTAATTTTTGTTATAAAATTAATTATATGAATAAATGAAGTTTATTAATTGATGGAATTTTAGAATTTATCTAAAGATAAATTAATAATTTACAACTAATAAACATAATAGGGAAAAATCAATATTCACTTGTCAAACATATTATGTATCCAAAGATATTGATTGTACTTCATGAATTTTTGTTTAATTACCTAATAAAGTTTATATGACATTGAGTTTATAACAATATATTGTTGAGTTTGCCCAAAGGAAAACTACAGTATATTTTAAATGTTTAATTATTTGAATTTGGTAATATATTGATCGTTTATATATTCACAACTATTTTTCTTCATTTGCATGCTTCTTCTGCTACCATCTTTAACAGGTTGAACTTCGCTAAATGGTGCATATAAGTCAATTTTTATTTAGGTGTTTTAGATCTTGATTTAGTATTATTGTAAGAAAAACCTGCTTCTATTACGGATACGAGCGATTAGGTTGAGAAGCCAAACTATAAAATGTAAGAAAGGTCAAACATATTATATCTTCATTTTATGCGAATAACTATTGCCAACATTATTAAGACCACTATTCTACAAACTAAAATGGTAAAGAATACCTTAAATTAATGGAAGAATATTTTTGTTCTGCGGACTAAGTCTCTGGCTTATATACTAATGAATAAACTCACGACCATAAAGTTTGATGGGTCATAGAGCATGTAGTAACATGTCCTAGAGACGAAAATATTGTAGCAAAATTAAAGACCTTGGGTAGGATAGTTAATGACTTTTTCTTAGTGCAATTCATTATCAACTCATTACCACCTAAGTATGGACCTTTTAAAATTAACTACAACGCTAAGTAGAATATTAGTGAATTTTCTAGTATGATCATTCACGAGGAAACAAGGCTAAAGAATAAATGAGTTCGTTTAATTAAACTTGTGGGTTAAGGGGTTAGCAAGATTCACAAGCTAAAGGCCAAGAAATTTAAGAAGAAAGCACCTATTAAAGAAACATATGTTACTAATAATGTTGACAAGAATGAACAAAGGATAAAGAAGTGTTATTTCTGTAAGGAGGGATACTTTTAGAACGATTGTCTGAAACGTAAGGTTTAATTTGAAAAGAAATGTAGAAATAACCTTTTGTATGTTCTGAACTAAACTTAATTGAAGATCCTTCTAATCGTTAATGGCCTGAATCTAGTGCTACTACTCATATTTCTAATGTTATGTAGGGATTCTTTACACTATATATCGAATTGAAAACTTTTTGTTCGGGAGAAACTATAAGAAGGTCCTAGTTGATGCTATAAGGACTTAACCCCTAATATTAGATATTGGTTATCACCTGGATCTAATACAAACTCTTTATATACCTTCAATTTCTATAAACTTAATTTCTATTTCTAAAATTGGTGAAAGTGGTTTTACTTTTGAGTTTAGTGATGAATGTTTTGTTTTATTTAAACATTATTCCATTGCTAATTATAGAATTCTTATGGATGGTTTATATAAATTGAAACTTAAAGTTAATTTTTTTGAATCCATATTTTTTATTTATCATACCATAGGAACTAAGCATATCATAATGAATAATAATTCAACTTACTTATAGCCACATATAGTAAGAAAGGAGCCACAGGAGTACTCAACTCCTTGAAATCATACACATTGTTATATATGGACCTTTTGACACTATTTTTTAATGGAAAAAATTATTTTATCATTTTTATAGATGAGTTTTCACATTATGGATATGTCTATCTGCTTAATGAAAAATCTTAAGCTATAGATTTCCTTGACGTGTTTGTAAAGAAGGTTAAATGGAAATTAGACTAAAAGCTAAAAATTGTAAGATATGACAGAGGTGGTGAATATTTTGAAAAATATGATGAATCAAGATAATGTCTAGGTTCATTTGTAAAGTTTCATGAAAAATACAGGATACATGTATAGTATATTATGTTGGGCACACCTTAACAAAATTGTATGACAAAAAGATGTAATAAGACATTAATGGATACAGTTAGGAGTATGATGAGTAATTCCCCATTACCCAAAACCTTGTGGATGCATGCACTTAAAACTGTTGTGTATTTGTTGAATAGGATTCCTAGTAAGGTAATAAATAAAACTCCTTTTGAGTTATGGATTGAAAGGAAACCTAGTATAAGATACCTGCATATTTGGAAATATATAAAAGAAGTACGAAACTATAATCCATATAAAAAGAAATTAGATTATCGAATAGTTAGTGGTTACCTGAAAAATATAAAGGTCATAGGTTTTATTGTCAAAACCATAGTCTAAGAATTGTTGAAACAACTGATGTCAAGTTCATTGAAAATGTTAAAGTTATCAAGTTACCCATAAATGTCCCGATATCCATATTTATACCAAATGTGATCCTAATATTGGAAGAACAAAGCGATCCCAGACAACATTTGGGTGAAACTGTACCTCATGAAGAAACTAACTTGCGACCAATTGTTATAAATGAACCATATGGAATAGCTTTAAATAAACCTATAAGAATAAGGAGATTAGTTATTCCTAGTAATTGTATGGTTTATTTGCAAAAGCCATAATTTGATTATGACATTAATATTTCATTTTCATAAGCCATAGAGAGTGATAAATCATATAAATTGATTAATGCAACAAGATATGAGTTAAATTCAATGGCACAAAACAATGTCTTATTTAGATGGTAAACTAATCACTATATGTTAGAATTAATATCTAAAGAGATACACTTTCTTAATGTAATTTGTGGAATTAAGGAGTTTCGAAAGGATGCAATTGAGCCATCTCTGGACGGAACTTTTGTTAGGAATGGTTTCCTTTATAATGGCACATGGGTTATGTTGGGACCGGATCCGGACCGGATCCCAACCGGTTGGCTTGTTACGAGGTAAAGGTCGATTGATTTTGGTTAATTTTATAGTGATCATAATTGTCATTTGGATTATTTCCTTTATATAATTACAATTCTAATAAAAATTGACTCCACATGTGAGGAAGTTCAAGCCACAAGCTTATGCCCTAATGACAGATTTTATGAAATTGAGTCAAAGATCATGTTCCAATTATCAACACCTTTTGTGCACTATTTATATAAATTGTACTCTTGGGCTAGGGGATTAATTAAAATTACTGATGGGATAGTTAACTGAACTTAATGGCATTAGTGAGTCTTATATAAAATATAAAAATATAAAAAGTCTTTTATCAATGCTAAGTTGTTATTTATTTGATGAAACCCTAATAAACTAGTTAAAAGTTTAAATTATATTATTTTGAAATGTTAATTTTTTGTACACTAAAAAATAATAAGGTCTGACCTTTATTTTAGTGTAAATGCAAAGGTTCAAAAGAGACTTTTTCAATACTTAAGAGTTCATAATTTTACCTAGGATTTAACATAAAAACAAAAATGCCTAGAGATAAAGTCATAAGACTTGAAACAAATGACTTAAATCGATCAAGGCTTTGATTTACTAAGGTATCTCTTAGGAGAGGTAAGAAGGATGGTAAGGTTGAAGATAAAGTTGGATACACTAATTACCAAGAACAAGAGTACTAATACCATTGATTTAGGAGACAAAGATTATCGGGAATGGAAGTTTTTGGTAGAATGAGGCATTTAAATATTTTTCCTTTTTTTAGATGTCTTGCTCTCCTTCTATTTTTTAAGTAATGCTCTTGATCTCATATTTTTTTCTATTATCTTTTTATTATTTCTTCTTATTGTTCTGCTTCCTCTCTACTAACCATTTTTTTATTATTATTTTATCTAACTAGATTTTCACTTTTGCTAGTGCCTTCAATGCTTTCATAGTCATCTCAAGTTCCTTTCTCTCGCCTTTCCTCTCTTCTCTATTTGCTCTCTCTCTCTCTCTCTCTCTTTGTCCCCTATTTTTTATTGTTTTCAATATGATCTCTATATTATAGATGTTATATCTCTCTTCCTTATTCTGATAAATAAATTAGGTTTTGATAGTCGTGGTCGATGTCTTAAATCGAGGAGTTATACTTAAGTACTAATAATTCTTGAAGTTGTTATAAAGTCATAAGTTTTCTTGAATTTTAATCTTTTTAAAGTCATGTATACGAAAATATTTTAAGTTTAATATAGTAGTATTTGAAGAGTCATGTAAGTTATGTTTTCATGAATATAGATACCTTTATTACTTCACATGAAATAGAACCAATAACTTTAACTTTGAAAATTTTCCTCCTTTTATATAGCCAACAAAATATTATTAGAGTTATACATAAACAGAAGAAAAAGAAAATAATGAATGGAGCCATTTTCCCTTTTCAATTTTCAAAAGTCATTGAAGAAAATTATGATGTTTGATTTATCCAAATAAAGTCATGCTATGATCATAAAATGCATAGGAGATTGTTGAAAAATGGTGTAGAGTAGTCTTAAGATGAAAAAGTCTTGACTCAAGTAGATAAAGAGGCACTTTAGAAGGCTACAAAAAAGGAATGCAAGTATTAGTGTCGACTCATATGTGCTTGAAAATTAAAAAAAAAAGATGAAAAAGATGATAGCAAAGAAGAATTTTATAAAAGAAGAGAGGAAGTGAAAAGGATGTAGTAATTATCGAGGATATGAAAGAGGAATTTTTGACAGAAATTTAAACAAATATAAAGTTACAAACTATAATCAGCCCATGAGAGGACATGATAGAAGTATCTAGTATATAAAATGTTACAGTTGTGATAAAGTTAGCCATTTTATAGTAGATTATAAAAACACATACGGCAAAGAAGAGAATTCTTATTGGAGAAAAGCAAAGGAAATGAAGAGCCAACTTGGTAATTGACATATAATAGAGATGATGGAGAAAATTATCAAGAAATGTGGTTATTGTATATAGTTGCAAGTAACCATGACTAAAGAAAATAATTTATTTATATTACTTGATGAATTTTCCTGAGTTAATATTTCTTTTGGAGACAATACAAAAGTTGTTATAGAATGGAGATGTGACATTCTTATTTAGACAAATAATGTGTCTCATCAATTTATCTCTCAAGTTTATTATGTTTTAGCCTAGAAATGTAACAGCCTAGACCACCCGCTTTTAGATATTATCCGCTTTGGTTCAAGGCCTTCATGCCAAACACCCGCACGGTTTTGCTTTTCCAGCGTGTAGACCTCTTTAGGGCACTACTCCTTGTAGGAAAATCCCGGGAGGAACATCACATGTTCCAGCAGCGGAAACAAAAA
Source organism: Erythroxylum panamense (assembly GCA_027123425.1). Taxonomy (NCBI): domain Eukaryota; kingdom Viridiplantae; phylum Streptophyta; class Magnoliopsida; order Malpighiales; family Erythroxylaceae; genus Erythroxylum; species Erythroxylum panamense. Next base: position 18,979,857 of record JAOTIZ010000005.1, on the reverse strand, counting down.
TTTTTATTCCCGGGACCTTCCCGAA
>JAOTIZ010000005.1:18948179-18958660 GCA_027123425.1 Erythroxylum panamense | reverse complement strand
TGCTTTTCCAAATCAAGAAAATAAAATGATTTCAATTACTTCATAAATTTTGCTTTAAATGTTTTTGAGTGATTTGAAAAATTGCTACATATTGGTGTATGAATTTTGATTATAAAATGGAAAATAGTTTTGAAATATTTATGTAATACCCTGAAACATGTCATGGCATTTTGTATGAATGAAAAGATGTGAAAACATGAAAGTATGAGCATATGATAAAATGATTTGAGCATGATTATATGCTTTTGTTTGGGCGAGAGTGGAACCATTCTGTTTGTCACGTGCACGTTCACAAGAGCCTTCTCCCGGCTACCCGCTTGTGGCATATGAGCTCTGAAAAGTGAACTCATTCTGTTCATAGGGTAAATTTCGGTTTCTCTATTTTATTTCCATGAAACCCTCGAGCTATTTTTTTGTGCATTGCATCTTTGAAATTTTCAAGTTTGCTGCATAATTTGAGTATTCTACCGTGATGGTTAAATGTATATGCTATATTGATGTGATGAAATTTTTTCTTACTATAAGTTTTGGAGCTAAATTTGTGAATTTGACTGAGAATTTGAGAGCAAGGCGTTTTATAAATTCACTATAACTTTTATAAGACAAGAAACATTTCAATGATTTTGCTTATTCTTTGTTATAAACTTGTTACCTGCGAGCTTTCAAGCTCACCCCCCCTTTTATCTCATCTTCAGGTGATAGCTAAGAGACCAAGTGATCAAGAGCCTAAAGGCATTTCTCCAAATTTGCTTATTTTATAGTTTGAGTTGATTTTGAGAAAGCAAGAAGTTTGTTTGTTCAAGGGTCTTTTGTAATTTGAGATTTTGAGACGATGATATAATGTGGCTTGGAATGCCATTAAAGATTTGTAAAGCTTTATTCTTTTGATGTTAATGAAATGTGAACGGTGCATGGATGATGTGAATTGAAATTAGATATACGGGAAGAAGAAATCAACTTGAGTTTATGATTTTGGAACATAAATCGTTGATATATATATATATATATGCACAAGTGAGACATTACAGAAAGGAAGATAGGAATTATAACTGATCAGATGTAGTTAAAGGTGATGAGACAAATGAGTTAAGATTTGAGAATTTAATGAAATCATTTTGGTAGCTGAATAGTTATGCTCAGGACATTTCAAGTTTGCACAATGCAAAATTGAAAGTCTTCCATAAGGAAAAAATTCGTGTTATGACTTTAGGGTAAAAATCTGGATTAATCTAGGTTGAATTTGACAAAGCTATCTTCATGGAAGTTGTAGCTTGTCTTTCTAGGTTTCCAACGCTATAAAGTATGAAATTTTTAGATACCAGAATCAAAAGTTATGGTCCTTATAAGTGGAGATACTCAGAAGTATAGGACGTATCGTCTGGTAATGACGTATCATCTGGTGATGACGTGTCGTCTGGTGAGGACGCATCGTCTAGTGAGGACACATCGTCTAGTGATGACGTGTCGTCTGGTAAGGACACTTCGTCTGGTGAGGATGGATCATCTGGTGAGAATGTTTCGTCTGGTGAGGACGTATCGTCTGGTGATGACGCTTCGTCTGATGAGGACGTATCGTCTAGTGAGGACGCTTTGTCTGGTGAGGACGTATTGTCTGATGACGTCATATCGTCTAGTGATGACATCATATCGTCTGGTGCACTGTTCATCTGGTCCTATTTTTGACCCTTTAGATGATCGGATTTGTCTTCAAGATCTTCATATAGATCTTGAAATTCTCTTTCAAACCGTCTAAAGAACACCCTAATCTAATATCTCTAGGAAAAGTTATGACAATTTTCTCAATTCTTTTGACCCTTCATCTAGTTTCGTCTGACCCTATCGTCTGGTCCAATTCTGACCCCTTTAGATGACAAAATCTCACTTGAATGGTTTCATGAAAGATGTAGATATTGAAGTCCTCTTTCTAACCCTTCAAGAATGACCTTGATCTGATATCCCTAGAGTAAGTTATGTCATTGTCCCGAACCAAGATCATTATGATTGAGGAAGGAACCTTGTTTAGTTTCCTTCGACCAATCTTTGTTATCTGACCTCCAAATGAAGTGATTCTTGAAGGAATAGATCCCAACACACATTATGCTATCTCTCCATAAAATTGGTAGCATTCCGAATTGATTGTAAAAAGGTTTTGATTAAAGGAAAGTAAAGGAATCTGTTGGAATAATATGAACTGATGTTATTTTACTAAACATACTTCGGCAGTTTGAATATATCTGAATCTGTAGGGTTCCAACTGAGATGATTTTTAATGTAAAGTAAACTAGAGACGTACGTTTACAAATTATATGAAGAGGTCGAATTCTGATTCAGCCTCTAAGATGTTCAATATTTGGATAGAAGTTGAGCATATAATATTTGCTTTAGTATAAGAATGATTCGAAAAATAGGGCCCAACACTTACGGTATCAGAGAATGAAGATGAACTGAGAATGACTAATTAGGGCTAATTGGAATAAGCCCCAACTCTTAGAATTCTAAACCACATCGAATGATTTGGTGTCATTAAAAACTTAAGACAATGGGGGACAAAGGTTCTGAAGAAGTCAAATTGTGATTCCAATTTGAGGTTTCCCAAAATCTATTATGAAGTTGAAGAAATGTGTTTGCTCATGTTCTATGATTCAGTCCAGCACATGTCTTGTGACTCCGAATGTTGGGCTCCGGAAGTGGGGTCCAACAGTTGGTAACCTCCATCTTTTTGCTAGGACCTACTGGTCTCGTGTCGTAACACTACCAAATTATCTAGACTAGGTCAATCTCATAGAGATTAATTCCATTTACTTTCTTAAATTATCTATACAAGTAAAGAAGGGGTTTTATTAGAAGAAAAATAAAAATAAATCTATAAAAGAAAATCAAATTAAACAACAACAAAGTGATAAAGTTGATGAATGAGTTGAAATTTGGTTCTTTAGTTTAATCTTGGCTTAAGCACGATTTCGTAGATGAAGTTGAATTGTCGTCTTTACACCTCTCTTAAGACTATCGATCGTGAACTAACAATAAGCTCTGTTAATTCCATTTTTTCCTTAGATCAAAGTTAATCAAGAAGAGCTCATTAATTAACCTTAACTATCGAAAAACCTAGAACAAGCTCTCTAAGTTTATCTAGACAGTCGCATTACAAGTGAGAAAAATAGATCAATCTAAGTAACAATCACATAAGCTCGAATTATTTAACTTATGTTATGTTATCTCTAATGATTTAATACCTTTAGTTGGCACATACAAACTTTAACATGACTATTATGTAGCACATTCATGTTCTAGCTATGGGTTTTCATTGAAAAGATTTAATAGAGCATTAAAATCATTCTCATACAATGCCCAATCAATCCATACAAGATAACATAAAAAATCCAAAAAGAGGTAAAGAAAATGATACACGTCAACAATCTGCTTAATGTATTTCTCAGCCTTGACTGCACCTCTAAACCGGTGTTAAGAAAATTAGGCTTTCACCTCCATCTTCAAGCTCTCACCATCAGGCATCTGCTCCATTGCCACTGTCGGTATTGAAGAACGAAGAATAACCAAAGAGAAAATAGGAGAAGAGTATTTTTGGCTAGGTTTTTCTCCCGCATGCCTTTTTGCCTCCACTACCTTTTCCTTATATAGTAAAATTTAGGTTTAAAACTGAGTGACACCTGGCTAGGACACTTGACTTTCTCCAGTTAATTCTCAGGTGTGATAATTTATGACCGTGCAAGATCATTGCAGAGCCATGCATGGTCATGCACGACCATGCATGACTGTAAGAGATGCTGCATAGGCGTGAGAGATTTCTCATGCCCATGCAATCTAATGTTTGACCTTGAGACTTCTCCTTCTTTTGTTCTTCATTTACATTCTCTCTTGCTTCTTCTTCTTTCAATCCTCTTCTTTTTCACACTCCATGAATCAATAGAATATGGAAATTGAGAAGATGGCTTCAATGACATGCTTTTGGGTAACTTCAGCTTCTTTACTTTCTAAAAGTACCTAAGATAAAATATGAGCTAAAGTGAGTATCTTAAGCATTTCTAAGGAATTAATCACTAAGTGTAGTATATCAAATGAATTAACATTTAAACACATATCAAGTTCCCTTACACTTAGTTTTTGGCCATCCTTGGCCAAATCTTCAAAATCAAAATCACAAATCAAAATTTTTACTCATTTTCATATTTCCTAATAGTAGATAACCATAAGTAAAGATGAAGGACTTAAAAAACCTATAGCAATAACACAACATTCAAAGCTTCAACTCATGATCAATCAACATTCATCACCCTTAGAAACTGAGTAATCTAGAGGTAGATTTGGACAAAAGGTGTTTAAAGAAGATATTTCCATAGGTACACTAAAAAACCTTTCATAATCACAACAATCCACATCTTTGCATATCATTACCTTTCTCCACCATTAAAAGTCACATGCATAATCATGAATTAAGGGACTTTTCTAAGGTTGTAATGTGGATAAGGTTAAGGTGAGATGTATTTTGAGTAATTTAGCATAAAAGCCATCAAGCTAGTGAAGCAAAAGTAACACTAAATAAGATATCAAGCGCACAAGTTGACATTCATTTAAAACTAGGTATCGTTAGCATAAAGAGTGCAACAACTATGTTTCTTAACTCGATTAAGCTCTCATGCGATAAGCCAAATGAACATATCACAAAAAATGCTCCATCCAAAACAACGTCCTCTTCATATGCAATATATTTAAACACCCAATCAATACAACTTATGGAGGATAAACTACTAATTAACAACTTTTTACAACGTTTATATTTCCCCTTGCAACTTTTATTCAAACTCACATTTTTCTTTTCTCTTCTCTTCTTTCTTTTATTTTTATTTTTCTCTCTTTTTCTTGAATATAAAAATGATAGAAGCTACATCAATATATGATTCATAACATAGAATTTTAACAACTATAACCAACCCATATGTATGCATACCCCCACACTTAGGCTTTTGTACAATCACATTTATTAAGAATTAAAAATTGCTCCACTAGCTTGATGGCTTGGGTAGGGCATTTGGTTAGGTGCATCTAATGTGGTTTATACAAAAAAAAAGGCTAATAAAGCTCAAAGGGGGTTGACAAAGGAAAATTCACATAAATAGGTAGGTAATTTGGTTAATGTTGCTCGTAATCAACACAAAATGCCTAATCATTTTCAAAAAAAATGCGTGTGATAAAAATGTGGTCTTGAATAGAAAATCAATGCAAAGTAAGGATGTATATGTCATGAAGGTCACACAAAACGAAGACAATCAGACTGATATGAATGTGTCAGTTTAATATGGCTCAAAACCTCACTTAATATGGCTTAAAACCTCATTAGTTTTTGTTTACCATTAGTCACTGTTCTTATAAAGAATAATGCACATTAATCGATCACAAGAGCAAAAGTAATAGAAAATAGGAAAATTTTTGATTCTATTCGTTTGATTTTAAAAACCGCCCAAGAAGTCACATAAGCATCCATTTAGCTCAAAGCATGCATAAAAGCTAATATAAAACTAAGATCCCCACCCCCACACTTAAAACTTACATTGTCCCCAATGTAACATCAAATGCAAGAAATGGGGCATTTAAGGAAAATAACAATTGCAAAAATGTAAAGAGACGCAAATCAACTTTCCTGAGGATGCCTCCCAAGCAGCATCTTTGTTTACCATCGTTGACTTGACTCCATATTGCTCAATTTTCATAACGAGGGTTTTCTAACCCTATCACTTTCACATCCCCCACTTGGAATCCTTCATAGAAGGGTTTCAGTCGATGACCATTGACTTTGAATTTCTTGTTAGTCTGCAAGCTTTTAATTTCAACTACACCATGTGGAAACACATTAGTAACAACAAAAGGTCTAGTCCAGTGGTAACACAATTTACTTGGAAAAAGCTTAAGTCATGAATGGTAGAGAAGAACTTTTTGTCCAACCATAAAATTCTTCCTAACAATCATCTTGTTATGAAATCATTTCGTCTTTTCCTTGTAAGTTCTACATTATTATAAGATTCAAGTCTAAACTCTTCTAATTCTTACAGTTACAGTTTCCCCTGTTGACAGACCGCATTCATCTTCATATTGAATTATTTAATGGCCCAAAAGGCTTTATGCTTAATTTCTAATAAAAGATGACATGGCTTTCCATAGATTAGTCGGTATGGAGAGATGCCAATCGGTGTCTTGTATAAAGTCCTAAATGCCCAAAGAGCATCACCAAGTCTCTGACTCCAATTTTTAAAATTTGGGCTCACCATTTTCTCAAGAATGGACTTGATTGCTCTATTTAACACCTTTGTTTATTCGTTCGTCTGTGGATGATAGGCCGTAGACACCTTATGAGCGACATGGTACTTCTTTTAAAGGTTTTTTTACTAATAGATTGCGAAAATGAGTACCCCTGTCACTAATCAATGCTCTCGGTATTCCAAACCTAGCAAAAATGTTAGACTTGACAAATTCTACAACAACCTTAGAATCATTAGTCTTGGTGGCTTTAGCTTCCATCTATTTAGAAACATAATCCACAACCAAGAAAATGTAAACAAAACCAAAAGCAGGAAGAAATGGTCCCATAAAATTGATGTCCCATATATAAAAAATTTCACATGCATGTATTAGAGATAAAGGCATTTGATCTCTATAGGATAAATTACCTTGTTTCAAGCATTGCTCACATGCTTTACATAACATATAAAAGTCTCAAAATATATTTGGCCAACAAAAACCACATTCAAGAATTTCCCTAGCAATTCTATTAGACCCAAAATGACCACCACAAGCATACGAATGGCAAAATTTCAAAATTGATTCATATTCATCTTCAAGCACACATCTCCTAATCACTTGGTTAGAACAACACTTCCACAATTGAGGATCATCCCAAATATAATATTTCAACTCAATCGTTACCCTGTTTCATTTAGCCTTACTCAAATCATTAAGTATCTCATGGTACATTAGATAGTTCACAATATCAGCATACCATGGAACCTTACCTTGAAGTGTTGGTAATTGCTTATTTGGAAACAATTCTTCCAAAGGTGTTGAATCCTCCTCCTTCACTGCTTAACCAAAGTGACCCGTGACTGAATTCTCTATACGTTTCTTGTCTTTGATCTCCAAATCGAGCTCTTAGCGTAGGAGAATCCATCTAATTAGCCATGGTTTCGCTTCTTTCTTCAATAAAAGGTACCTTAATGCTACATAATCAGAATACATAATCACTTTGGAGTAGGAGAATCCATCTAATCATCCATGTTTTTTCTTCTTTCTTGAATAAAAGGTACTTTAATACTGCATAATAAGAATATACAATCACTTTAGAACTAAACAAATAAGGTATAAATTTAACCAAAGCAAACACAATAGCTAAAAGCTCCTTTTCAGTGGTGGAATAGTTGCATTCAGCTAGATTGAGTGTTCGAGAAGTGTCATAAATAGCATGAGTCATCTTTCCACATTTTTGATCTAGGACTACACTCATAGCAAAATTGCTCGTATAACACATAATCCCAAATGTTTGACTCTAGTTATGTGATTGAAAGATTGGTGTTGAAATCAAAAGTTCTTTTCACTTGTCAAATGCTTCCTTGCATCCCTCATCAAACTCAAAGGGTACATCTTTTCATAACAAATGATGGAGTTTTGTTGAAATCTTACTGAAGTTCTTGATAAACCTGCGATAAAAACTTACGTAATCAAGAAAAGAATGAACTTCACACATATTTATGGGGTAAGTTTCGCATAATTTCTATCTTACTTTATCAACTTCAATTCCTTTAGCTGAGATTACATGTCCCAAAACTATTCCTTGTTCAACCATAAAATGACATTTTTTAAAGTTAAGAATAAGATTAGTTTCGATGCAACGTTCAAATACAAAATTTAGATTATCCAAGCATGCATTAAATGAATCCCCATAGACAGTAAAATCACCCATAAAGACCTCTATAATGTGTTCAACATACTCAGATAAAATACTTATCATGCATCTTTGAAAGGTGACCGGGGCATTGCAAAGTCCAAACATCATCCTTTTATAGGCAAATGTACCAAATAGGCATGTGAAATTTGTTTTCTCCTAATCCTTCGAAGCTATCCAAATTTGATTATATCCTGAATACCTATCCAAAAAATAGTAGTGAGATCATTCTACAAGTTGTTTAAGAGTGGAAAGTGATCCTTGCATGTAGTAGCATTCCATTTCCTATAATTGGTGCATACTCGCCATCCATTTTGAAATCTTGTGAGCACAAACTCATTATTCTCATTCTTCACCATAGTAATCCCAGTTTTCTTCAGTACTACTTAGACTGGACTTACCCATTTACTATATGAAATTGGATAGATTATACCAACATCAAGCAGTTTTAAGATCTTTGTCTTTACCACTTCCATCGTCGAAGCATTCAACCTTCTTTGTGATTCTCTTGATGGTTGGGATCCTTTTTCCAACATAATTTGATGCATAAATGTTTAAGGGCTTAATGTCGACTATGGTCCACCCTATAGTTGTGATGTGGTCTTTAAGCATGCAAATGAGCTTTTCCTCTTGAAACTTGGTTAAGTTCCCAGATATGATTACCAGAAGTGTTTCTCCTTCTCTAAAAAAATGTATTTCAAGTGCTCTGGTAATTGCTTCAATTCAATTGTAGGTGCCTGCATCATCGAAGGTAAAGATTTCGTATTAGATATTGACAATTCAATATTTTGAAATACCTACCTTTTTGTTATTTTTTTGCAGTGATTGCATTGCTAACACCATTTCAACTGCAATGAACAAGTTAGAATTTCGCAACATATTTTTCTTTAAACTCATGTGAAGAATGAATTCTAACTCATCCTTAACGTCCATATCAAAAATTTCTTGTGACAAAGAATCAATGACATTAATTGACAAAACAAACATCACTAGGTTACCTCATAACTTCAAAAATATTAAAACAAACAATTTCATCGTCAAACTCCATATTCAATGTTCCTACATCTACAACAATTTTTGTCTTTGATGTCTTCAAAAATGGTTGTCCCAAAAGGATAGGTGCAGAATTAGACAAAGGTTCTCCCTCCATGTTCAACACATAAAAGTCAGTTGGGAATCGATTCATTAACCTGCACTAAAACATACTCTACAATCCCTTCTGGATAAGCATTAGATCTATCAGCCAATTAAATTATAACACCTATTTCCTTTAATGATCCCAAATTTAATGAAGTATAAATGGAATAAGGCATAACATTAATTGAAGCTCCTAGATCTAACATTGCTTTTTCAAAGCGGGTATCACCAATCTTACAGGGAATTGTAAACGTACCAAGTGTTGGAGTTATGTAAATATAGTGCCCTAGCAAACAAGTGTATTTACTTATAACTTAATTTTCTTCCAGTTACTTTTGTAATGAAAATATTTATTATTAACAAAACAAAAGAGTTTGGTTTTTATAAGCATTATATATCTAGTCATAGGTATCGAGATTCTTTTATAAGTAATATACATATACATAGAGATGTATTGGAAACATGTATATTATAAGAATCTAAAATAATGGATTCATAGTTGAATAATCAAGTTGGTCACTTAGTTATGTTTCAGACTATAGCGTTGCGATTTACCTCCGTTCAAGTAAAAGAGTCTACTTCAAGGGAATGATGAGTTTCATATCATGATAGTAGTTAACTGTCGATAATGGCACTATTAAATGAATATGGAATCAAGTATGTTTTAAAGAATAAAGAGGGTCGTTACTTTAATCTTAAAAAATATAACTTAAGCATTCATTTATTATGTACCACAATCTTGATGAGTGGTGAACTCATATGTGTTTCATTGTAATTCTTGATATGATCATAATGGATTTTTACAGAGTATCAATCCAATGTCTGCATGTTGGAATTATTAATTGAACATGTATCAGGGAACATTCACTCAAATAAAGAGTTTATAGTGATATCATTACTTTTAGATGTTTTAAGGATATTGGTGATTAATTTAGTGCCAGTAGTTTGATGGACTAGCTACCCATCAAGTCTTAATACCAAGATGAGATCTTGTGTATTGATCACTATATAGAGTAAAATAGAAGATCTAGAAGGATAAATCAACATAAGGGTAAAACGATAATTTTACCCTTTATTGTGCAGATGGCTATAATACGATTCATATTAGAGTTTGCAATTAGACAACTTATTTGAAACATGTGTTCTCATAATATTTAGTAATTCAAGAGTTCAACGAATTGTCTTTAGCAAAGTTACAAATTTTTTACCGTACCGGATGGTACCGGCCAAAAAACGATACTAGTACGGGTGTGGGTGGTATCGGAGAAAATTTTGATCGGTACCGGTTGTTTTTTGTCGGTACCGACCGATATCGACAATACCAGATAATTCCTGGCGATTCCATTAAAAATTAAAATTCTAGGTACCATTTTGCAAATAAAAAAGTTTCTAACCT
>JAOTIZ010000005.1:18867648-18891864 GCA_027123425.1 Erythroxylum panamense | reverse complement strand
ATGAATGGGTCATGCCGGATTTTAGTAGAATATAGAAAAGTTAGGCTTACTACGGGTTTTGGTGGCATTAAGCCTACCCATTCCTTAGTGCCAACACTACCCAAAAAGGCAGGTCGTGTCACTTTTGATACTACTGCCTCATCAGGGTACCCAATAAATCTATATGTGTCACCTGTGGTTCCCTGACATTTGCGGACCATACATATATGTTGCATCACTGCGAAGTTTAGTCCTACCATGGTACCCATTTGCTACAGCAGTGGTAATCAATCAAATATCCCCATCCATCATGAAAGTCTGGTCATGTACGTCTTGACACAGATTGTGTCGACTTTTCTTTCTTCGCTCTGATGCCTAATGAACTGGGCAAGTGCATATGCTAGGTGGATTGGCGTCCTCTCACTCATACTCCACAATAAAACATGTTCAAATTTGCGACGATTCCTCAATTGTCACCCAGACCGCTTAGCGTGTGACTCAGAATACCATAAATGTACCTAAGCGCAAGATTTTATAGTGTGGACACTTTGGATTTGCTTGGATCGTAGTCTTCATTAGAGCTAATTGTATGCCATAAGTGTCGAGAGACCATCCATACGAAAAGTCTATTCGTAGTGCAATGTACTATAATGTCCCTTTGAATTCTTAGTCGTAAAGACCCATCGTGATGGAAAATTCCAAATAGCTCATCCGGAACATATTCCCTATCATCTGGAACTAGATCATATTAGGTCGATTACCATCGTAGCCACCTCTCTACATGAAAAATATAGGGAACACCTCTAATCTCAACTCCGGCAGGAGGATTACACGATCTCAAAGAGTCAAGACCATGCAGCAACGTTAATGAGATCCTGAACTTGTTAGGCTAAACCAACTTACTTCAGTGCCTCCCAGTTTATAAATTTGTCAGCCAAGTTTATTATGCTCACTAATTTATTAAACATGAAAATTAACTAGAAAAAGAAAAATTAAACACATAAAATTACAGGCAAATAATATGAAGCAAATAAATAAATCATTAAATAATTGAAAATTTATCTTAAGGCCTAATAAATCACCAAAGTAAAATTAAAAATATTCTAATTAACAAATTAAGCTAACACCATCTGCTACATAGCCATGTAGCTGATCGTGTAAGATGAGAAGCATGTATCTAACCCCATAAGCATACATCAACGTGTACAGAGAGTGTCTAGCTCTTTGTAATGTGTGCAACTTCAAAATTAGATCATCAAACTTAAAAATTTTGCATTTTAGCATTATAACACATTAATATGCATACCCTAACACCATAATTATAAACAATCTTGTCAAAGATGCTTAATGTTCTAATCCTGAAATCACGTCATTAATATAAGAATAAAATAACAAGGAATTTAAAATAAAACCTAGATTAATTCATAGGTTGCCTTACATGTAGCACTTGGTTAATGCTATTGGCTCAATATACCCTGCACAATACTGTTATTCTGGGTCTATAATCAATGACTGACTTCCACTCGTTTCTCTACATAGCAATTTCGTAGCCTGTAAGTAAGCCATATATTGCAAGATATTAATAATAACATAATGTATAAAATTAATAAATCTAATTAACTTTGGTAATGCCCTTTTATTTACAAACTGTTAATAAAATAAGGGATAACAAAACTCCTTTAATCTTTGGTTGACGTAAGTTTGAGAAAGTGAGAACATTCCGAACTTTAGGTGACTACCAATGACTCATCAGTAGTTTCTTTATTTGGTTCCACCGCTAGTTCTTCCTCAACCATCTTTGTTCACTCTTCTTCTTCTTTTGCTTCCTGGAAAAAGTTTCTAGCTCGACTTCTTTAATTATCTTTTACCACTTTTCTACTTCCTTTTTTAGGATAAAGGCTTCCTCTTCTTTTTTATCTTTTTCTTCTGGAAGCTTGTTTTCACTCCTAAGGGTGATTGTCATTCCACGTTCTTTAGTATCTGTTTCATCAGTATTAGGCAAACTCCCCTGCATTTCATTAGATAATATCTTCACTAATTGATTAACCTAATTCACGGTATTATGGATACAAGCATTTGTTCTCTGATGCCTCATGTTTGATTATTGAACATATTTGACCATTATACCTTCTAGAGTTAACTCCTGAACTTGAGGTGCTAGGTGCTATAAATATTCATCTAGACCATAATCGTTTCGTCTGTAAGTGTAAGAATTGCTCCACTTTAAACTATAAACATTCTTGTATGGTATACCTTGAGGTTGGTAGTATATGCTTGGTTGTTCACACATATAAGTCAGAGCCTAACATTCATGATTGTAATAATTACTCCTATAAATTTCACAACACAACATAGAATTCGATTGAGCTTCCAAAAACTTTTTAGGAAGTAGTTCTTTCCAATATGGCGATGTTACATATTGTGATAACATACCATAGCTCACTTAAGAATACTAATTGTTCCATGCATCCATTATGAGTTATAGTTATAACGATGAATCTCAAATCCTAACAATAATTCACAAACTCAAAGTCAAGGTAAAAAAGTTCAAAAGATAATTAAATGAATAAGACAAAAATACAATAAGATACAATAAAAATAAAATAAAATAAATACAAAAATAAATGTTAGATTAATATAATATAGGCTTTCCTAATATTATCGTCTCTGGTAACGATGTCAAAAACTTGATTGATTACTTTTATACCAATAATTAAATTACCACAATTCTATAGCATAATTATAGTTAGCACAAATAAGTACGAGTCAATCACACGAAGATGGTAAGTACTAGTAGTTACCCTTTGCATATTGGGTTTTAATTAAAAATAAAGCTAAACAATTAAATTAAGATTGGAAACATTATTAAATGCAGGGCAAAGGAAATTACATAGAAAACTTAATATCAGGGCAAAGGAAATTACATAGAAAACTTGATATCAAATAATAATGTCTACGTGATGACCAAAATATTATTATTATTATTCCAAAAATAGAATTCTTATTTCTGTTAACCAAACTTGCCCTATAAGAACACTTCTTTAATTTGTATGCTAATGTTGGTGGACCGTATCAGTACAAAAGCCAACTTGGCATAGTCCGGTTCAAATTCTTTTAATTTTTAAATAAAAAATAACATTATTTTTTGCAGAACTTCATATTTATTATAACAATGTAATAAGAAGTGGCATTGGAAAATATTTATAAAATTTACAGAAGTAACAAATAGGAAAGAAAACAAAAACAAAATCGATAAAAATGAGAGAAGGGGGCTTATATTAGCAAATATAAACTTTCTTCGGCCTCCAGAGGCCTTTTATAAAAGGGAGGTGATGAACAAGACCATCAGGTATAATTTGCTTTGCTAAACAACGCTTTCTATGCATTTTTCTTCCTCCGTATACCTGTGGGGACTCCATAACACACTGGCGATGCCCCAATCAAGAAGGGAAGTGTGCAAGCTTCACGAGCCTGACTCATGAACGATCCAATTTTGGGTCTATGATCGCAGTAGTTCTTAAATGAGCCACTATCAAAAGCTTCTTTATCTTCCTTCTTGCAGTGGCTACAAGCAGTACAAGAACCTCTCGATCTTTCCTTTAACCAAGCATCAAGCACAGATCTCCCAAATCTGTCAATGTCCTTATCTGTAACCTCCCAAAGGTTTCCTACTATAGCAGGAGAACCAGCCAATAGATATGATAGTGGAGTACCCTGGGGAACATAGCATCCATTTAACAACAAAGACCCGCTACTACAACCCATGAGAAGGGTAGCAGCACAACTTTTCAGCTTCTGAATCTCTTGCCGAGAAATGTATTGTGCCCCTACATTACAAGATGCCCAAAATTATAAACTACCTCATACCAGGCTAATACTGGTGCAAAAGCTAGACTGGGATAAACAACACAGAACTGATGTGGTTAATTAGCCATACCACTTCCATGACCAAAATATACAAAGAGATCATGGCTTTTCAACGCCGAAGCCAATTCTTCACCTGTAGGTGCGGATCCAGCCATACCCTGTACGGATATATTCATAAGAGGATCATTAAAAACGCAGCTTAGTATTAGAAAACATATTTTTTCATACAGACATATCAGACAAATAGTTTTGTGATAGATGCCTTGTTTTCCTGACAAGAGAACGCTTGATTGATTCCATTCAAACAATATCATTTTATAGTGAATTATAATCGAAGTTAAATTACCTCAAAGTCTTGATCCTTAAACCAGCTCTCAAATTCAAGCTGCGTGCTGCTCAGATCACCGCTGGGATTCAACAAATAAAATGCATCCAATGGATCTATGAAAGGGAAGGCAGAAACTACCCTTTCAGCATGCTCTTGATGAAAATACCTTCTATCAAGCACCCAACAGATGCTGCCAACAGAAGGCATGCGGTAAACCTCCTGGTCTCTTAGTGTCGGTAAATTCTCCCATGGAAGCATCTACGTACAAATTCATCAGTTTAATCATCATGAACTCATTACAGGAAACAAAAAAAATAGTTCCAAGAGATCAAATGATTAAGAAACACTAGAGAGTCATTCTACAACCTTGCCGATAAAGGAGGCATTTGTAGGATTTGTTTCAGCAGTCCTCCATTAAAACCCAAGCAACTTGTCACATAACAGTAGAACCATCTAAAGTGAGAACAATATGGAAAACTACAATTTTACCATCCTCTAGTCACAATGGCTGGTGTAATAACTGGTTCAAAACTATTCTCACATCTGGTCCACTCCCTAGGTTCCCAGTGTTGTTCATGGCTCAATATAAACACGCAGATCAGACATGGTTCAACATTAAGAAGATGGTACTTCTACCAAGTTTTTTGAAATAAATATAACATCAACAACAATGTAGTATGGAGGCACCTCCACACAAGTATATCCTATATTGCTCAAAGAAGGAGGTCCAAGAAAGGCACTTCTTGATCAAACCAAGCCCATTAATTCCCAAAACATCATTATAGTTCACGTTCAATTGAAAGCACCAGGGTCAAATGTACAACTTTTTAGATTTTCTATATTAACAAGGACACCAATAGTTTTCAACTAATCTTACATCTGGGAATGAAGGGCTATTTATAAGCTCAGACTCTGTGTAGCAAAAGGAGACTAGAACAATAACATTAAAATGCATCACTTTGTTCAGTCGTATTATGTATTAGGATTCTAATACACATTTCTTGACCTAGGAAAAAAATAGTCAAATTATTGTCTAAAGGATTTATGATGCTTCTTTTTTATCAACAATAAAGAAATTATTGTCTAAAGGACTTATGATGCTTCTTTTTTATCAACAATAAAGATTAGAAAGAAAAAGACGCACAAGGCTTGTGAAAGTAGTTTCACCAGGCAATATCATCATGTAGCTTGAATACACAATCAAGCAAAGTTAATTGCCTCAATAACATGGAGTTCAGAATTCTTTCGACTTAGACTGAATTGTTTCATCAAAAAGAGTTATATTCTATGATTAAGGATCTAGCCCTTTTCCCGTTTCTATATGGCTCACCAATTTTCAAAATTAGAATTTTCATAAAGTTATATTCTCGACAACATTGATTTCAAAATTCTTTCGAATTAGAATGAATTGTTTCATCAATAACCTGTGATTAAGAATCTAGACCTTTACCTGCTTTGTGTGGCTCGTCAATTTTCACAATAAGATTTCCTTTATTATATAATCACTATCATACCATTAACTTAGCAATGACATTGTGTGAAGGCAAAAATAAAATAAAATAACTGTATACATTGTTTTAATGTCCATAGATACAAATACCACCAAAGTTTTAAATAGTATTATTCGTTAGATTTAGCCCACATATTTATAATAGCAGGCAAATACAATATTTCATGATAGGATAATAGAATATTCTTAAAATATAAACTATTCTAGTACAAAAATATTCATATATTGCACATATAATATTATTTATATACTAAAAAATGACTAATAATGACATCTGCCCAAAAAAACAAAGATATGTTAAAAAAGAAGAAAAGAAAGTAAAATATAATAAAAAGATATAAACAAAGGAAGGATAAGAATAGAGGCAGCAACGCTCTCGATCAAAAACCAAAAAAATAAGGTAAATAAGAAATATGCACTCTCAATGAGTTGCCAAAAAGAGATGACAAAGGTAACATTACTTTTGATATTGTGAGACAGGAACATAGAACAAGGATAACCATAGAAAATAGAACCTGAATGGAGGAATAGGTATTACACCCTTTTCATTTTACATTGCTGCATAATAAATAGACATTACAGAATTCTATTCTAGGCATTTACAGTTGTACATGATAAGGTCCTTCTATTCTAGGCATTAACAATTTTACATGATAAGGTCCTTATTTGATTTAGCTAATTACAGTTTTACATGATATGATGATGATCTGAATTAGCTAACTTATTGGAATCAAATATTCACCAAGAATATCTCTCAACACTCCCCCTTGAGCTGGTCTAAAAATATCTTGCATGCCCAGCTTGCCAACTAGATCATTAAAATGCTTCTTAAGTAACCCTTTTGTGAGAATATCAGCCACTTGTTGAAAAGTAGGAACACATGGAATGCAGATGGTGCCAATTTCAATTTTCTACTTAATAAAATGTTTGTCAACTTCTATATGCTTTGTCCTGTTGCGTAGGACAGGATTATGTGTGTCAAATATTAGCAGAGGAATAATTTCATTCTCATATATCGTAGGTTACATCCTTAGGTTATGTATACAATTATCTATACTAAATATAGTAACAAATTCCCTAAGATATAGGGAAATCAGTATCTTATTCTAATCCCAAAAATCAAGGATTTCTATGATTTCTATAATAACTATACAATCTTCTAAATAATACTACATAATCCGACAATCCCCCTCAAACTGGTGAGTGGATATCTTCCATCCCTAGCTTGCCAATAATATCTTGAAATATTGTGCTTGTCAGTCCCTTTTGTAAGTACGTCTGCCAACTGATCCTTGGTTGACACAAATGGAGTGCATATTAAGCCACTGTCTAGTTTTTCCTTGATAAAGTGCCTATCAACTTCAATATGCTTTGTTCGATCATGTTGAACTAGGTTATGTGCAATGTTTATATCTGATTTGTTATCACAGTACAATCTCATAGGTCCTTCCCATTTCATTCTTAAGTCATCTAGGATTGTCTTCTGCCAAAGTAATTCACATATCCCCAACACCATAGATCTGAATTCTAATTCTGCACTTGATCGTGCTACTACATTCTGCTTCTTACTCCTCCATGTTACAAAATTACCAACTAGGAGTGTACAGTAGCCAGATGTTGATCTTCTATAGACCAAAGACCCTGCATAATCTGCATCAGCATAAGCCTCTAATGTCATACCTATGACTGTTTGTCGCTTAAACAGAATTCCTCTTCCCAGGCTGCCTTTCAAGTATCGCAATATCCTATTTACTGCCTTGAGATGTGATTCCTTGGGATTGTGCATCAATTGACTAACCATGCACACTGCAAATGCTATATTTGGTCATGTGTGTGCCAAATATATCAACTTCCCAACAAGCTTCTGATATGATACTTTGTCTACCATGGGATCTTCTAAAGCATCACCTAATCCATGATTGAATTCAATCAATGTCTCCACTAGTTTACAACCCAATTTTCCTGTTTCTTTCAACAAGTACATACTTTTGTTAAGAGATGAAAATCCCTTGCTTTGAGTAAGCTACTTCAACGCCTAGAAAGTACTTTAACTTTCCTAGCTCTTTGATATCAAATTCCTTTAAGAGACATTGCATCAAATTTTTCATTTCTTCTACATCATTACCTATCACAATGATATCATCTACATAAACTAGTAATGTTATGACTCCCCCAGAATTTGAGTGTCTAACAAATAATGTATGGTCTCCTTGACTTTGCTTATATCCCAATGAAATCATCACCTTAGCAAACCTCCCAAACCAAGCTCGTGAGGATTGTTTGAGCCCATAAAGGGCTTTCTTCAGCTTGCATACCATTCCCTCTTTAGATTCAAATCCACGAGGAACTTCCATGTAAATTTCCTCTTCTAGATCACCATGAGGAACGCATTCTTAACATCAAATTGTTGCAGATTCCACTCAAAATTAGCAACTAATGCTAACAGTATCCGTACCGTGTTCATCTTAGCAACAGGGGCAATTGTCTCTAGATAATCGATACCATAGATTTGAGTGTACCCTTTGACCACCAATCTTGCCTTATTTCTTTCCACCGAGCCATCAGCCTTATACTTTATGGTGAAAACCCACCTACACCCAACTGGTTTCTTCCCTCTCAGCAATTCCACTAACTCCCATGTCTTGTTCCTCTCAAGGCCCTCCATTTCGGTCTTCATAGCATCCTCCCATTTTCTATCTCCTAATGCCCCAGTTAGATTTCTCGGTGTGGGAATCGTATGGAAATTGGTTAAGCAAGCTCTATGTTTTTGGGATAGATTCTGATAAGACATGAAAAAGGACAGTGGGTGTTTTGTGCAGGTTCTTGTTCCTTTCCTAAGTGCAATTGGTAGGTCTTCAGTACTTGTTTCTTTTGGTTCTTCTACTGGTTGAAATGACTCAACCCTTGGCTCATCACCTGGTGTGATATTATCAGTTGGTTTAAGAGAGATTTTTGAAAATTGGGCAGCAGCACGAATGGGAGACTGAACTTGTGCTAGTGGAGAGATTGGTATCTTCCTCCCAGAATAAACTTGCAGTGGCTGCATGTTATCTTGATTTCCCTTATCTTTCATCATGTCAACAGATGTGGCTAACTCGATTAAGGGAGAAGTAGATTTAGGCACAGTTATGAGTTAAGATTGAACCAAACTAGGATCAAGAAGAAACATATCCTTTGCTTTATCTTCACTCAAGGTCTCCCCCTGAAGATAGGTGTGATGAAAAAAATGTTCATTTTCAGCAAAAGTAACATTAGCTAAGATAAAAAAAATTTAGGAGGATGAAAGCATTTATAACCCTTTTGTGTGGAGGAATATCCAATAAAATGGATCGAAGAGCACGTAGATCTAATTTGCTCCTATTGTGAGAATGGATATGAACAAACGCAACACAACCAAAGATTCAAGGTATCCGAATGTTTGAAACAGAAAAATTCGGCAAAAATTTTGTAAGAATATCAATTGGACTTTTGAACCCAAGAACCCGTGTTGGAAGTCGGTTAATAAGATGGGCATCAGTTAATACGGCTTCACCCCAGTATTATTTTGGAACATTTTTGTGAAACAGCAATGCTCTAGTGATCTCTAGGAGATGTCCATTTTTTTGCTCAGCTACACTGTTCATTGTGAGGTAGTAACACATAATGACTCATGAATAATTCCTATTTTCTGAAAAAATTGAGAAAGAGTTTGGTTGAAATAGTCCTTGGCATTGTCTGATCGAAATCTCATAATTTTGACATCAAACTGAGTATTGATCATGTTGTAAAAATTAGGAAAAAAGTACTAACATCAGATTTATTTTTCAATAAGTAAAGCCATGTGACTCAGGTACAATCATCAATAAATGAAACAAACCACCTAACACCCGAAACATTTGGGATGATAGAAGGTCCCCAAATATCACTATGAATGAGGGAAAAAGGAACAAAGGTTTTGTTGTTGCTTATTGGAAAGGAAGCACGTTTGTGCTTTGCAAGTTCACAATCATCACAATGAAAAATTTCAAATGTAAGACCTTTAAATAACGAAGGAAACATCAACTTGAGAACTCTAAAAGATGGATGACCTAAACGACGATGATGAAGCCAAATTTTGTCTTAGTTTGACATGATAGATTCAGAAATGAAGCCAAATTTTGTCTTAGTTTGACATTTGACATGATAGATTCGGAAAAGAAAGATGTAGATAAGGGTTTTCCAACTTCTGAAATACTGTGTTGTTTTGCCAAAAAATAGAGACCATCTCTTTGACTAGCACATCCAATCATCTCCTTCGTGCCTAGCTCCTGAAAGACACAATGTCAAGGAAAAAAGATTATGTTACAATTTGAATCTGTGGTTAATTTTTGAATGGAAATAAGGCTTGCAAATAGCTTTGGAACATGGAGGACATTTCTTAGTGTGAGGTCCTTGTTTATGTATATATCCCGTGACTAGCTACGGTGGTGATGGATCTATCAACTATTGTGATCCTTTTATGGCTACAGCTGGGGTTATAAGAGATAAAATGTTTGGGGGAACAAGTCATATGATCAGTTGCTTTGGAATCAATTACCCACATAGGAGGAGAATTTCTTTCTGAAACATTAGAATTAGAAGAAGAAGAAATACCTAAAACGCAAATGAGTAAGTACCCGTTGACGTTGGTTTATCAAAGGACTCCACGAAGGTTCTTAGTTTCTCAATTTCTATGGTATTAAACTCAGGGATAGGTTTTTTGGAATTTTCTTCATTAGTTGACGAAGTGCTCACCTTATGTGCTTGACTTTAGTCATTCCCACTTCGATATGGCTTGCCATGAAGTTTCCAGCATTTCTCCCTGGTGTGTCGATGCTTCTTGCAATATGTGCAAAATAGGGATTCTCAATTAAAAGGTTTGGATGAGTCCCCTCTAGTAACAACTATTGGATTGTTTGCCTCCTCCAATTCTGTGGCCTTGGTAATGAGTGCAAAACCATCTCCTCCTTGAGGTTCAAGCATAACATTTCGACATCCCTCTTCTGCACATATAATAGCAATCGTCTCATTTAGAGACGATAGGTCTTGTTTTCCTAAAATTTGCACCCTTACAGCATCAAATTCCACTTTTAAACCTGCCAAAAAAATCATAAATATGATTCTTTTCCACAAACTACAACGCATTTGGATGCATTGATAATTATCCATCTCTTGCCACAAGCTTTGTAAGAGACTGAATATTCAATCACAGTCCGAGTCTCCTATTTAGTTGCTAAAACTTTCGTCTTAATCTCGTAGATTTGTGCAGCATCATTAACCTTCGAATATGTCTATTGAATAGCTTCCTAAATCTCCTTGGCAGTTCCCAACAACTTACATGTGTCCCTAATTTCTGGCAACATTGAGTTCCATAACCAGGACATTACCTTGGAGTCTTGTTCATCCCACGCTGCAAATCTGGGATCGTCCTGTGAAGGACTTGTGCCCATTAAATGGCTCAATTTCCCTCTTCCCTTTAGGAATGTGCGGACCAATTGTGACCACTTCAAATAGTTCATCCCATTCAATCGGTATGCAGCTTGAATATTCTGCAAATCTCAAGTTATAGTAGCAATAGTATTCTTGACTGCAGAACTGATGATTTCAGCAAAACTTCTAGGTGATTCCAACATGGTTGATTGGGTAAGACTAAGGATAGGAACAAGAAAATATGAGAGATAAGGCTAGGACGATGAGAGGGGTAGTGGAGATGGATCTCAGTCAGTATGACTAGGGAGAAAAATCAGAGTTTTAGTAATTTCATTCTCATATATCACAGGTTACATCCTTAGGTTATAAATACAACTATATATCCTCAATATAATAACAAATTCCCTAACATATAGGAAAATCTATATCTTATTCTAATCCCCATAAATCAAGGATTTCTATGATTTCTATAACTATACAATCTTCTAAATAATACTACATAATCTGACAATGTGCAATTGAAATTGTAGCGTTATTATCACAATATAACTTCATAGGAATAAACTAGGAACCTTCAACTCCTCCAGTACCCTTTTTACCAATAAAGCTTCACAAATTCCATGAGCTAAAGACCTAAACGCAACTTCAGCACTACTTCTTGCAACAACCGTTTGTTTCTTGCTTCGTCAAGTTACCAAATTCCCTCCAACAAATGTACAGTAACCTAAGACCTTCTATCAATAGAGTTTCCCGCCTAGTCAGCATCAATGTATACTTCTACTTGGAGATTGTTCCTTTTCCAAAACATCAAGCCCTATCCAGGAGTACCTTTTGGTATCTTAGGATCCTATACACTACATCAAAATGTTCTTGACCTGGTGAATGCATAAAGTGACTTATCAAACTCACAGTAAATGTTACATCAGGTCTGGTATGAGACAAATATATCAATCTTCCAACAAGTCTTTGAAATCGGTCTTTATCAACGCCTTCAAGCTTAGCAAGAGTGAGATTGACATTAGATTGAACTAGAGTTTCTACTGGTCTACAACCCAGTAGTCCAGTCTCATTGAGAAGATCTAGAACATACTTCCTTTGATTCACAAAGATGCCTTCCCTTAATCTAACAAATTCCATACCTGGGAAGAATTTTAGATGTCCTAGATCTTTAATTTCAAATATCCACATATAAAATAAGAATAGAGAGTTTACCTTCCTTAGATATCCTATAGAACATGGTGTGATTTGCTTGACTTTGACAATAACCATAGCTTTTCACAACCTTCCAAATCTATCAAACCATGACCTTGGTGACTGCTTCAGGCCATATAAAGTTTTTCTTAGCTTGCACACCTTATTCTTCCCATAAGTCTCTTCAAATCCTAGAGGTAGGCTCATGAACACCTTCTCATGAAGGTCTCCATTTAAGAATGCATTCTTGACATCAAGTTGATGCTATGTCTAGTCAAAATTCAGAGCCAAAAGATAAGAGAATTCGTATAGTATTTACCTTGGCCAATGGAGCAAGCATTTCTTGATAGTCAATACCATATGTTTGAGTGAAGCTCTTAGGAACCATATGACAAGTCCCAAGCTTAGCATAGTCCCAAGCTTAGCATAGTCCCAAGCTTGCTTACAAGTATCGGCATGAGAAAATAAGTTTGAGATTTCAAATACCATGGAATCAAAAAGAATATGTAGCAACTACGCATCACCAGCTAGCCAATTCTCTAGTTCTTTGATATCAATTGGAGGATCAGTTGTGAGATGAGAATTTCCATTGACCCTTGAAAAATGATGCAACATTCTTAGACCAAAAAGAGTAATTATTACCATTCAAACATTGCTTGGTGATTCACAGATTGGAGGATCCCATTGTCGAAACCATTCCCGAGCCACTATACACTGACTTTTCATCGAGTTTTGACAAACTTGCAATCTACTCACCAAAACTATTGACGAAAGACGGTGGACTGTTGTTGTCGATAACTTAAAGCGTCTGATGGATGACAAGGACAATAAAATACTCATGTTCTGGTCATACTTGACACAAACCGAGACCAAAACCTTGTTTAGACTAAGGAGGCTAATTGACTTATCAACTCCTCGTCATGAGAGGACGCCAGACGGCGGCGCGTGTCACTCACGTGTCGGCGTATGGGAGGTTTTTGGCGACCAACAGCAATGCTATTCTAGTCGCCGATGGCCTCCAATTGCTGATGTGAGGTCAATTTCGGTGCTTTGTTTTAGGGCAGAGAAGAAGGATGACGCAGAGAAGAAGGGGATGGTCTAGGGTTCAAAGTGGCTCTGATATTATGTTGAACAAATTAGAAGAATTGAGGGCTTACTCATTCACCAAGACCCTCATCTTATTTATATAGCAAAAAAGAGCTAATTACATAAGGAAAAGAAATCTTAAGAAATTTAGGTGATCACTAGAATCATGGATAAATTAGGATTCCTAAGACTTTCCTATTAGTGGCATACTATACAAGATGAGATTAAATGCTCTAGAGTTTAATGGCACTTGAAAACTTGTCTCTCTTCAAAAAAGTCTACGATTGGCTATCATTGGATGTTACTATTAAATATCTCCAAGTGACACTACTAATCGTTAAATTTTATTTAGCTGCTAAAGGTTTCACCAAAGTTTATGGTCAATTATGAAAATGCAATTTCCCCAGTTGCCAAGACTACTTCTATTCATATTCTCTTTACATTTGCAACCAAGTTATGATTGGCCTTTAGCTTAGTTAGATGCTAAAAACACCTTTTATAATGGTGTTCTTCATGACGAGGTATACATGAAACAATCACATAGCTTTGAATATGGCTGTAACACTACGTCACCTTAAAAAGGTATTATATGGTTTGAAGCAATCCCTTGAGCTTAGTTTAGCTGTTTTAATAAGGGAGTTTTGCAATATGGTCCTCATTTTGCAAAAAGTAGGCTTGGTAGTAGGTCAGTCCAAGTTCAAGCCTCCCTAGTCGAAGCTTGACTTGAAATAATTAGTTAGCCCCAAGCCTAGCCTAAATACCAATCGAGATCAAAGCCCGCGACCCAAATTCGAAGCTGATCAGGTCTGAGCCCAAGCCTAATTATTTTCTTTTTTAATTTAAAGTTTCAAAATAATGTCTTTTTCTTTTTCACTTGTTATATTCGAGCTTTAGGCTAGGCCGAGCTAGACAGTCTAAGCCCAACTTAAAGCCCAAAAATTAAAGGAAAAGTGCTCAAATATGATTTGAAGCCCAATTAACTTAACCCAAGTCTATTAACTTTGGACCAAGCTAGGCTGGGTCCAAACACAAATGTCATCCATATGTAAAAGGTCATCCAATATTCCACCCAAGCTTCTCATTCAACAAAAGTGTATTGCTATTAGCATATTTAGATGATATACTAATCACTAGAGATAATTCTACACGAAAACAAGATATCAAGATGTTCCTTCAACCTAAATTTCATATCAAATCTTTAAGGCCTTTATAATATTTTCTTTGTATAGAGGTCGCCCAATCAAAGCATGGCATATTTACATTTCAAATGGACATTCTAAGCCTAAAAGTTAGAATCTCGTCCCAACGACTTTCCTATGAATGCCAATTAGGAATTATCATCAAATGGTGGTATATACTAAGACCCAAGCAGATATAGGTGGTTGGTTAGGAAACTCAACTACCTATGTCTCATCTAGATGTTCTTTTTGCAAACAATGGTGTAAGTCAGTTACATTATCCACAATTTTGTCATCAGAATGCAATCATTCTTACACTTTCATATATCAAAGCAAACCAAAGAAAATGTATCTTGTACAAAAATCATTGACATAGTGAGACTTTAAAACACTCCTATGTTGTTTAGGTAGTATCACACAAATAAATGCTCCCTAATTTCGTTGAAGAGTAAGAAACAAGGACTTATTTGATGATGTAAAATATCACGCTATGACTTCGCAATTACAGCCAATTGCAATTAGAGGCAATTGACGCCTGTAAAATTACTATCACAACAAAGCAAATTTGTAACATCTAACACAATTTTTCACGAGTAAACCAAGCACATCAAGATCATTTTTCATTTTGTTTGTGAGAAAATGTAGGGCAAATATGTGGTATCTTTTGTTTGTTCGAATAATCAACTAGTTGATTTGTTTACCAAGTCTTTGAGAAGTACTCAAGTTAATAAATTAGTAACAAGCTTGGTACGTGTTTTATGTATGTATCTACTTGAGAGAGGTTTATGAATAGGGATATTATTATAATTGTGTAATCTTGTGGATATTATTATAATTGTGTAATCTTGTTGATATGTATATATATTAGGGCTAGGCTAATGATTAAACATTAGTCATCTTTTCTCCAATCTTTATTGTAACAATACATGTATTGCATACACAATAATATTCCCATACTAAAAACTAAATCTCCATGATCTTTAAGAACTTTCAGGTTTTATATTTTAGATGGTTACAAAGTTCCTCAATTGTGATACCTTGACAAATAAAACCCCTAATTTGTCTCCAAATAGGACCCAATCAAAGTGCAAACAAATGCTTTTGAAGCTAACCTAACTCTCACAGATATTAATCAAAACTCTACGCATCAATAAGTTAAGGAACTAAGATAAATGCAACATGAGGTGGAAAGGGAAGAACTATTGCCTACTGCTAGTTAAAAACTATCTTAATTAAAGAGGAATGGAGAAGACAATTTTCATATATACTCACCTGAACTTCATCATCCAAAACCAATATTATTGGCTCCCTCTTTGCAAATTCTTCCTCTTCAAGCTCATTCATAGCCTCATATAACAATTGGACAGCTAGGGCTGAAGATTTTGGAAGCTTTTTTGATTCTTTAGATAACGAGCCAATTAAGCAACCCTTTTTCATGTGTAGTAGGTGTGAGACACATGATTCTACATCCAACTCATGTCTTGCACCCCCAAGTACAACCTTAAGTAAGGTTTTATTGATGTCCCTTTTGCATTTAGATTTCAAATCACACAAAAGCCTCTTATGAACCAAGTCCAACTGTCTGCATTCAGACTGTTCCCCCAAAAGTATGTATCTTAAAGAACCAAACCATGAATCTTCTATGTCCCTGCTCATCATGTAATAATCAACCAAGATAAGTTGTTAATCACTTCTGAAATCTACATTCAAGGAGTGTAGCAACTTCTACAATGACTAAAGAAGCCATGCTTTTATATAACTGCAATACAACAATTAATTACAAGAAAACATGTTCCTAACTATGAAGGTACAATAATACTAGCTCAACATCAAAGGAAGTTTATGCAAATTCAAACAGTATTATTGGAAATCTACATATAAATTAAAGGCATGTGGTGAATACCTCAACAATTTACCAAGTTGACAATCTAGCTTCTTTCTTCGCATCCACCATAAAGTTCTATTCCTTTTAGTATCTTTTGAAGGAATGACCATTGAAGATAAGTAATTCTCCTCCAAAATAAGCTTAAATGTTGGTGCTACATCATCAACCATAGTGAAACCCCATGGACAATGCCAATGCCTATCCAAGCAATGGTTTTCAAGAACCTCTCTAGAGCTAGAATTTAGATCATCATCTGAAACATCCAAAAATATTTTGAAAAATAATGCATCTATTGTAACATGTTCATAGTTCACTAATGTGCCATACATTTTCATTGTATTTTAATTGGAGTACCTTTAGAAACTGAATTGACAGGCAAAAGCATCACAATGGGTTGCTCATTATAGCTCAAGCGAGACAACAGTAACCATGCACATACAGATGAAGAGTAGTCCAATAGCTCTTGCAATAGATGCATGTAACAACCACTTATCAAACTTATGCAAACAATCGTGGTGGAAGGAAGCGTTGAGAAAAATTTTGTGACTGATTCATTCAACTCTTGGAAAGATTGTGTTGCAAGCCTGTAACACAATAAAAAGCAAGACATTTTAGATGTTCTTTAAAACATGACAAGGTTCAATATCAAAATATAGCAAATGATACCTTGGTAAATCACATGATTCTGCTCTTGTTCCAATTGAAGTAGTCATATCAGAGTCCTATAAATAAAATTATCATATTCATATCACATTAAACTGTGGAATGAAAATGGTAACAACAAGACCAACTAGAGGCACCCAGAAGAGAATAGAAGGTAATCAAGAGAATTATGCTTCCAACTTGTTGGTTCATAATCTAACGCTTCATATGATCAAATAATAGAAACCAAAAACAAAAAGAAACACTTAGGTGAGCTCTCATACTACCAAACTGAATAACTTCATTTACAAGGTAATTCAAGTAACCATATAGCATCTAAAAGAAGTTTCACAGAAGTGAATAACAAGTGAGCATTCATTTACACAAGGGACTTGAAAGTTTCACAACTAAAGATTATGAACAAAGCATAACACAAAATAGAAAGGAAAATAACTTAGGACTCGTTTGGTTCCACTTTTGTTTTTCTGTTGTTGTTTTTAGTTTCTGTTTCTTGTTTTTGGTTTCTATTTTTTTTTTAAAGGAAAATCTGTTTGGTTGAAATTTGTAATATAAAAATTGAAAATAAAAATCTGTTTGGTTGAGATTTCTAATAAAAAACTGAAAACAAAAATATGTTTGGTTTTATTATCATGTTTCTATTTTTAAAATATATATCAAATTTAATGTTTAAGTTTGCTAATCTTCACATCATTTAAAGTGGAAAAGGCTTTGAAGCCATAGTTTAAGCCAATATCTAGTAGATAATGATTCCAATAAAATGGGAAAAAATCTTATCCTAGATTTAGGATAAGATAAATTAATACGTAAGTAGTTAAGGTTCTGTAGATTAGCAGACTTAGGGTTCTATAGATTAGTAGAGATAAGTAGTTAGGATACTAATTCTATACTGGCTGTATTTTTCCTATTTAAGGGTTCTGTAGATTACTAGAGATAAGTAGTTAGGATACTCATTCTATACTGGCTGTATTTTTCCTATTTAAGATGTACCAGTCAAAAAATAAATAAACAAAACTTCAATTCTAGTTTTCTTATTCAGTTGTATCAACAAGTTCAAATATGGGCTATTCAAACATAGTCATATGGTTTTTCTAGCATATGGATTAGACAGAATCAATTAGAAGATATAATTATTGTAGAATTTGATAAAAGAATCAGATCAAGCAAAAACTTTCTTTGTCTTCTCTTACACGGGTAGAAGGCTTCCTATGAAGCTTTCAACATTTTTCACAAGTGTGGTGAGGTTTCTTGTGATAAGTACACCATAATCCATCATAGATTGAAGTCCTTAACTGACCAATTTTTCCTACCACTTGATCTACTCCTATTTCCAAGTTGGTGACTGATTTCTTACTTTTAGCCATCATTATTGAACTATCGTTGTCTTGTGATTCAAGCATCAGCCTTCTACTTTCCTCTCCTCGAATAAGTGCCACCACTTCATTGAAACATGGAACCTCTTGTCTACCTAAAATTTGGATTCTGATTTGATCAATTTATGGGTTGAATCCTACAAAGAAGGCATAGACTTTATCCTGCTTAATAAAATCCTTTAGAATAGCCACATCATCAGGGCATTTAGTTTTATTACCTGATAGTGATCAAGTTCCTACCATAGTGACTTCAATTGGTTGGCATATTCAGTGATAGTCGTATTCCCATGTTTTGCAGTTTTCACCTTGACTTCGTATACTTGAGTAGCCTCTCTAGCTTTGGGGTAGGTTTGCTGCATAGCCTCCCAAATGTCTTTAAACGTAGCCAAGAACATGCACGTGTCACTTATTTTAGGAATCATATAATTCGATAAACAAGCCAAGATCATGGAATCTTCTTCACCCTAAACTTTAAAATAAGGATCCCCTGGGTTTGGTCCAATACTTATGAGATGGATAATTTTTCGTTTTCCTTTCAAAATTGTAAGCACAAGTTGGGAGCATTTGAGATAGTTTTTTCCAACCAATCTATTCCCCTAACCGTTGGAATCGAGCAGCCTCTTCTGACTATTTAGTAGTGATATTGCTTGCTTCTTCAACTTTTGACACTTTCCTTCCTTAATAAGGAAGCTAATCCTTAGATAGTTCCAACAATAAAGGCTGGAAGAATGCTATGTTTTAAAGGGGAACAAAGCACAATAATTAACAATGAAGGCTAAGATAAAAGAGATAATAAAAAAGTGAGGAGACAGCAATGAAGGTTGAAAAGGTGCAACAATAAAGGCTGAACTGAAAGGAGAGAAAAATAGAAATATTTTTTTCAGTAATGAAGATTGGAAACAATATAAACCAAGGAGCCTAATTTGGCTCCAATACTATTCTAGAAAATAAGTTTTGGAACATGAAAAACTGTTTTTAGACAAAGTGGTGTAATATGTACAATTGCTCCTGCAGCAGTAGCTAAAGAACCATTGGCTGCTGTATTCTTCCTAATACTAGGGCATGGGGTAAAGAAATGAAAAAAGTGTGAGGATTTATATGGTTTATGTTTATGGCACCAGAATCAATTATCCAAGCATTGGCATAATACTTATGATGTAAAAGAATTTAGAGTTTATAAATGAATTAAAAGATGACAAATTAGTCAACCATAAGCTTTAATTTAGCAGGATGAAAGGTGGAAGTTGAAGTAACAACAAAGACAACAATGGATAAAATTTAGTTTATGCTAGGTTTCCTTATTAAATAAGTAATAGCAAGTTAGAAATGTTATCCTAGTTGAAGATATATTATCCTAGTTAAAGATATATTATCCCAGTTGTTTAAGATAATTTATCCCAGTTAAAGATTTATTATCCTAGTTAAAGATATATTATCCTAGCCTATATGTCCATTAATTAACCCTAAAATTCCAGTTAATCCAAACTTGAAATTCCAACAATCTAAGCTGAAATTCAGACCTAAAATTTCATGTTCAGTAGCCTAACAACACTCAACAGCCCATATTTTCTAGTTTTTGTGAGTTTTAGCTACTAATTGACATTTCTTCTATTTGTTCTACATTGACTTGTCTGAGGTATTCTTGCAAAAAGAAAATAAAGATTTACATAAGATAACCAAAAAAACTTGCTTCAAAAGGCTTCTTAAGAGATCTCTATATATTCCTCACTTTTTCCAATCTCCTCACTATTAAAAACTCCTTTATTTGGACCGTCATTTTTTTGGGAATCTTAATTTTTTATGCAAACATATTGACCATAAGGGAAAAAAAGAATAAGGTCCTAAGAAAAACGCAATAAAGAGGATTGCTCAAGGAAGATTCCTAAGAAAAAACCCTAGGACTTTAATACCATGAAAAGAAATAGAAAACAAAACATGGTTATAGACATCTTAGTACAAGAGAAAAATAGGATAGAAATCAATCTACTAGAATTCCACAATCTCTTAGATAGGAAACAATATCCTACGATCCCAATATTTTTGGAACATTAAGAAGTTCACTTTCCTAAAACCTGTATATAACTTGACAAAACAATTGGGCCATATCAATTACATAAAGAGTTTAGCAATGTTAAACTAAAATTTTGGAGTCCTGTGTAAATTTGTTTGTAGGGGCATTTTCTTACTAATACAAGCTAATACTGGGAAGGTTAAGGCTTAAGGAACAAATTTGACAACCAATTGAAGATCACAAAATCTTGCTTTCCAAGGTTATAGTTTGTTGTTGCTTATAGTAAGTGGAGAATAATTTAGTTGATAGACATAAAATTGATGGATATTGTTCCCCTTTTACAGCATATTCTTCTTTATCTTCTCAATCTCCTATTCCATTTCCAACATTTTATTTTTCTTGCACACTTAATTTCACTTGACCAAAAATTTTAATTTGGTATAATGAATAATAGCAGTTAGTGTGACACTAATCACATTATTGTTCACATGAATAGTGACAACAAAGAATTTTGTCGTACTTCATATATTTTACTTTGCATTAAGTTTTCCTTATTAGATAAGTAAAGATAAGTTAGCTATCTTGTCCTAATCTATTTAGGATTCAAGATTATTTAAGAATTAAAAAATCCTTGTTAAAGTGAAATTCACTTCTACTTTGGAAATCTTATTTGATATCCCTTGTACTCGAAGGATAAGAGTTCTAATGATTCTTCTATATATATATGTTGAAGATTTAGTATAATTATGTTATGGATCCTATCTAGCAAATATCCTATTTTGGAATATTGAGGTTTGTAGAATATTGAAGATAATTTGTATTTCTCGTATATATGTACATAGGAGCAAGGATTTATATACAAAATTCCTAGGACTATTTAGGAAGTAACATAGCTATTAACTCTATGAAATCTCTCAATTATAGTAGAGATTATAGGTATAATGATAATAGTATCAATGCTAACAATATAATATCAATGCTAATAATCTCTAGTCAACACTACCCCTCAAGTTGGTGCATAAATATTACACATGCCCAACTTGCAAACGAGATTATGAAACTATTTGTTGTAGAGTCCTTTGGTGAAGACAGCTACCAGTTGTTCATTTGAACCCACATGGAATAATTGCAAACAGCCATTCACAAGTTTCTCCTTCACAAAGTGTCAGTCAATTTTTATGTGTTTTGTTCTATCATGCTAAATAGGATTGTGAGCTATACTAAAGGCAGCTTTGTTATCAAAATAGAGAGACGAACTTCCTACATCCGTCAATTGTAATTCTTTCAACAGCTTCTTTACCCACAATTGTTAGAGCACACCTCGAGCCATAACTCTATATTTGGCTTCTGCGCTGGATCTCGCAACTACATTTTGTTTCTTGCTTCTCCAAGTGACTAGATTTCCTCCTATGAGCGTACAATAACCAGTGGTTGACCTCCTATCATCTGGAGATCCAGCCCAATCAGCATCTATAAATGCTTCTATCTTAAGATGACCATTGTTAGTGAACATAAGGCCTTTTCCTGGAGTAAACTTTACATAGCGCAAAATGCGAAATGCAGCTTGTAAGTGTGGTTCTCGTGGATCATGTCCACTGATGTACCCATTCCTACTTGCAGTTTGTGATTGATTTTCATAGGAGATTCAACTGGTTTACAACCCATCATACCGATTTCTTCTAATAAGTCTAGGACATATTTTCTGTGGGAGATAAAGATCCCTCTTCTTGATCTAACGACTTCAACTCCCAAGAAATATTGCAATTTTCCTAGGTCCTCAATTTCAAAATCTTGAGCAAGTGGTTTCTTCAGCCTAGCCATCTATTCTGTATCACTTCCAGTTACAATAATGTCATCAACGTAGACAATAAGAAGTGTCATCTTACCTTGGGAGTGCTTGATAAATAAGGTATGATCCGCATTACTCTGTTGATAACCAAAGCAGATCATAGCCCAATTGAACTTTTCAAACCATGCTCGTGGTAATTGTTTCAGCCCATACAAGGCTTTTTTTAACCTACAAACTTTCCCTTGTGTCTTCTCATCTTCAAAACCTAGAGGAATCTCCATATATACCTCCTCTTCCAAATACCCATGAAAAAATGCATTTTTAACATCGAATTGCTATAAGTCCCAATCCAAGTTAGTTGCACACGAGAGTAAAATTCTAATTGTATTCATCTTAGCAACAGGAGCAAAGGTTTCTTGATAGTCCACTCCATATGTTTGAGTAAAGCCTTTAACCACCAATCTCTCCTTGTACCTCTCAATGGATCCATCTAGCTTATGCTTCACTGTGAATACCCATTTGTAGCCAACCAT
This sequence comes from Erythroxylum panamense, assembly GCA_027123425.1. Classification (NCBI taxonomy): domain Eukaryota; kingdom Viridiplantae; phylum Streptophyta; class Magnoliopsida; order Malpighiales; family Erythroxylaceae; genus Erythroxylum; species Erythroxylum panamense. The sequence goes on along the minus strand of JAOTIZ010000005.1, from coordinate 18,869,047 downwards.
CCATGTTCCTTCTGGAGTAGTGACAAGTTCCCAAGTCTCATTTTTTGTCAGGGCCTTTATTTCTTCAATCATAGCTTCTTCCCATTAAACAATTTTCATTGCTTCTCTCTAATCCTGTGAAATAGACACAGAAGAAATAGACAAGACAAAGGTCTATAGGCAGAAAATAGTGAGTCATATGTAACAAAGTTAGAAATAGGGCGCTTGGTGCAACTTCTATCACCTTTTCGAAGAGCAACCAACTTATCTAAATCAACAGATAAATCACATTCTAGCTCACCAATGTTTTCGAGTTAAGAGGACGACATTGGCATAGACTGCATGATGGCTTTTCCTATCTTATCTCGCCTTAAGTATGTCTTTAAGTCTGGTCTAAGCGTCGACTTCGATCCTCTTGAACAAAACTAGTTGTCTCCCCCTGAACTGTTCTTTCTCCTTGGATCACATTATCTCTAGAGTCACACAACACTTCGTCTTCAATCTCATTCTCCCCTTGAAAAGGAGTTGAGCATGTGATGAAATAGGACTCATATTCCAGAAAAGTGACATCCATACTTACAATGTATTTCTTAGACAGGGCTGATAACACTTATATCCTTTTTTGTGTGGGAGAATATCCAACAAACACACATTTCAAAGCTCTTAGCTCCAACTTGTCAACATTCCGAGCATGAACAACGCAAACACACCCAAAGACTCTTGGAGGTACAATATAAAAGTTTGTACCTTGTAATATTTCAACAGAGCTTTTAAAATATAAAATTCAAAGTGGCATTCTGTTGATAAGATAGGCAGCTGAAAAGACTGCATCACCCCAATATCCCTTTAGAAGATTCATTGTGAACATGAGTGATCGCGCAACCTCTAGAATGTGTCTGTTCTTCCTTTCCACAACTCCGTTCTGTTCACTAGTATAGGCACAACTAGTTTGATGTACTATTCCATTCAAATCTATATAAGCACGAAATTTGCCATCCATATATTCCATTCCATTATCTAACCATAAGATCTTAACTCTAGCATCATGTTGAGTACGAATCATTTTGTGAAAAGATTGGAAGCATGAAAAAACTTCATTCTTGGTCTTCATCAAATAAACCCACGTCAATCGCGTGCAACAATCAATAAAAGCCACAAACCATCTACGGCCAGAAAGAGAGGGAGTTTGAGTAAGGCCCCAAACATCAGAGTGAATGGTCATAAAATGAACAGAACTCTTATTATTTGATAAATGATAAGAACTTCTAGTGTGTTTAGCAAGTTCACATGCTTCACAAAACAAAGAATTAGAAGTTCTTTTAAACAAGTTTGGATAAAGTTTTTGTTGTGGACGTTTTTATAGGCCAGAAATACAGCCGCAAATTACGTTAATTAGGTTGCAAGTTTTATCTAAATTGCT
>JAOTIZ010000005.1:18854420-18867548 GCA_027123425.1 Erythroxylum panamense | reverse complement strand
ACCCAACCCACCGAAGACGAAGGCAAGACAATCAACCAGCGTGGGTTGACTGAGAAGTGACTCAACCCAACCCTACCCAACCCACTGAGGAGTCAACCGGCGTAGGTTGACTGATAAGTGCGTGAGTGGGTCAGCCCAACCCAACCGAGAAAGTTACGTGGTTCGGTACTTTGAACATTTTCTCAGCTCTTGTGTAAATATAGGAACCGGACGCACTGCAGAGTCCTATATTTCAGTTCAGAGCGTGCCGAATCAAAGTCTTCTCATACTATACTTCTCACTTGTTGCCTCTAGTGCTTAGGTACAATGCTCTACACGATCAACCTCTCTTCTCTCTTTCTTTCTTAAGTCCCATTGGTGTGTTTGTTGAATTCAGATCCAATGAATCGGTTCACTTTACGCTTTTTACTTCTTGTACAAAAGCAAGAATCAAAATCAATAAATGATCGATTGATTTTGTTATTGATAATCAATTTTCATGCTTTTTCTGTGAAAATTTTTATATATCAACAGTGATAAACTGCATTTCTCTGCTTAACTGGGACATGGAATGGAAAGCATGTCCTCACTTGTCATTTATAAGCTTACCCGTGATAGAGCATTGTTTTTAATGAAATCGTTTTTCTTTTCATGATTTGTCCAAACGATTATTGGTTTGGTTTTGCAATTTCTGCAGATTCTATTGTAGTTCACAATGGCTCCAGCATCAGCATCAGCATCAGAAATAAAATCCAGAGGTGCACTAAAATTTCCAGTAAAGCTAAACATTTCTAATCTATTGATGTAACTTCTAGCGTAGTTTCTTCAGTGCAGAGTGAAATATTGAGAGTTGATCGAGTTTTGGGATTTATGGTTTATGATTCTTTTTGTGCTCTGTTTTCTGCTAACGAATTTATTTACAGTGAACTCATTTTATAAATTGGTGCTGTTTTTCAAAATTGATGCCACTGGTTGCCCAATTACCTTGGTTTGTATCTGCACAGATGTCTGTATTGTTGGTGTTGCTCGTACACCACTGGGTGGATTTCTTGGTTCATTGTCGACTATATCTGCCACAAAGCTCGGATCTATTGCTATTGAGGGTTAGGATACGATCTTTTCCATTCCAGTTGCTGAATCTTGTATTATCTCCTTCAGATTGAATCTCTATTTTTTTGTTTACTCTTCCCTGTGTAAATTGCAGCTGCTCTTAAAAGGGCCAACATTGATCCATCCCTTGTACAAGAGGTCTTCTTTGGCAATGTCCTTACTGCAAATCTAGGTCAGGCTCCTGCTAGGCAGGCAGCACTAGGTGCTGGGATTCCCAATTCAGTTGTTTGCACCACTGTTAACAAAGTTTGTGCTGCAGGGATGAAAGGTGTTTTCCTGGCTTCTAACATTTTCTTTTAATCGTGTATGATTTGTTTCCCTCAAGGAACAACATTAGACCATATTAGAACTTTCATTTTTCCTCCTTTTTGGACATTGCAGCAACTATGTTTGCAGCACAGAGTATACAGTTGGGCATCAATGATGTTGTTGTTGCTGGTGGCATGGAAAGCATGTCTAATGTGCCCAAATACTTTGCAGAAGCAAGGTTGGTTGATTATTTCCATCAGTGTAATTATAGTTATTTTTAGTTTAGAGAATTTCTGATATAGCAATCAATAAAAGCAGGAAGGGATCTCGCCTTGGACATGATACCCTTGTTGATGGAATGCTCAAAGATGGACTATGGGATGTTTATAATGATTTTGGAATGGGAAACTGTGCTGAAATTTGTGCAGATAATCATTCAATAAGTCGGGAAGAGCAGGTAATGTGCAACACTTGCAACTAGCTGCCGCTCAATAAAAATTGCTGAGCTTAGTTGGAATCATGCAACTTGTTAGCAGATGTCTCTACTATCTTAATGTAAGACTAGAACTAAGTGGACCTATTGTTTTGTTATTGTGTGGTCATATGTATAGATCGATCCCATAAGGATATTTTAAATACTAGGTCTAACTCTCCTACTATTATATAATTTATAATAATGAATGTGGTGGATTAAAACTAAGCCTAAATTAAATTAAACAGATCGAAATACCACTAGACATAATCAAACAAATAATAATATTTAGAATAAAATTCTCCCTAACATCATCTTGTACCTTTGATTTAACTAATTAGAAAGTCTAATTCCTTGGATCAACGAAGTCTCCTAGTGCAATCAGTTATCACCTTTTGATGTCTAGCCACTTATCTTTCAACTCATTAACCAATATATCTATGATTAACATTTAAGAATGTACTAAGTTCTGTGATACTTCACAAAAGGTTGCCCTAATTCCAAAAGGGTTATATAGGTCTATTTTTAGCACATTATTCAATTGTGCCTAGGTTAATCTATAAATGGGTTCTTTCGATAACATCTACTTGTAAATTAAGATCATGATTAAGCTTTCGCTTATATATAAGTAGTGTTAAGAACAACATAATATTTTACAAACATAGGACTCTTTATAAGAAAACTAAAATCAAGCTATACAAGTATTCGTTAGAGTTTCATCTAATATTTATGTCAAATAAATTAGGTATTAATCGTTTTTGAAATGACAAAAAGAAACAAAATAATAGAACTTGTTGCAAATGTTGCTCCTGATAATGATCTCAACTTGTTGACATACTCTGCTTTCTTGGAATGATTATGATCTTTGATCTAATTGAAGATGGTTGCAAGATGTGTTTTAGGACTTTTAAAATCTAAAATTTCAATAGGGCTTTTAAAATCTAAAATTTGAAGTAGCATTCTGTTGATAATATAGGTGGCTGAAAGGACTGCATCACCCTAATATTCCTTTGGAAGATTCATTGTGAACATGAGTGATCGAGCAACCTCTAGAATGTGTCTGTTCTTCCTTTCCGCAACTCCGTTCTGTTCACTAGTATAGGCATAACTAGTTTGATGTACTATTCCATTAGAATCTAGATAAGCATGAAATTTGCCATCCATATACTCCATTCTATTATTTGACCTTAAGATCTTGACTCTAGCATCATGTTAAGTACAAATCATTTTGTGAAAAGATTGGAAGAATGAAAATACTTCACTCTTGGTTTTCATTAGATAAACCCACGTCAATCGGGTGCAACAATCAATAAAGGTCACAAACCATTTATGGCTAGAAAGAGAGGGAGTTTGAGTAGGACCTCAAATATCGGAGTGAATGGTCATAAAAGGAATAGAACTCTTATTATTTGATAAATGATAAGAACTTCTAGTGTGTTTAGCAAGTTCGTATGCTTCACAAAACAAAGAATTAAAATAAGTTCTTTTAAACAAGTTTGGATAAAGTTTTGTTAGAACAAAAAATGAGGTATGTCCTAACCGCCTATGTCGCTGAAGAATTTCCTTATTAATCACATCATTTCCAAAAGACGCTGAATGTGCAACTGTCAGGCGCCCTTCTCCCAAGACATATAAGCCATCATGTAGTCTACCAGTTCTAATCCTCTGCCCTGTGTGAAGGTCCTGAAGAATACAATAGTCAGGAAAAAATTCAACTTTGCAATTGAGGTCCTTAGTGATAGAACTGACAGAGAGAAGATTAATAGGAAAACAGGGTACGTGAAGTACTGAGGATAGGGTAATATTGGGAATACAGTTAATAGAACCTGTACCAAATAAGGAAATAAAAAACCTATCTACTATTCTAACATTATCTCTGTTGTTTCCATAAGAGCATGTTAATTTTTTTTTTTGAGAGCCCGTCATATGTCTATTAGCTTCAGAGTCTATAATCCAAGGATTATCTTTAGAATTGTAGTACTCAATACCTAATTTGGCAAGGTTTGATGCACCAACTGTGGAAGCAGAGTTTGTTTTTGAGAGAAGCTATCTTAAGGCCTGAAGTTCCTCATTGGATAATCCCCAGCTAGTGATGGTTCAGGCACTTCATTTCCATCAGCCAAGTGAGCCTGACCCCTTACCACTGAGCCACCTCGATTTCCACGACTCTGATTAAGCCTTCCATGCAATTTCCAGCAAGTTTCTTAAGTATGTCTTGATTTTCCACAGTAATCACAGTGTAAGTGATTCTTATTAGATGAGGTATTTGCAAGTTTCGGCTTTTCAATAGAACTTGCTACTAATCCTGCTTTTTCAATGATAGGTGTATGTAGCATAACATTTCGCCTACTTTCTTCTTGCTGTACTGGAGAATGTGCGAGCTGAACAGAAGGGAAAGGATCTTTTTCAAGTATTGTACCTCGCATGTGATCATACTCTGGGTTAAGTCTTGCTAAAAAATCAAATACCCAATCTTCGTCTATCATTTTTTGGAATCTAGCAACGTCTTTTGAGCATTTTGATTAAAAGTCCTGATAATAGTCTAACTCTTGCCACAACCTACATAACTCCGCAAAATACTGTGATACAATCATATCTCCTTGCTTCGTGTTATGCAATTTATTACCAATATCAATATTTTGAGCTTTATTATCTATTTGAGAATAGGTCAGAGAAGCAGCTTTCCATATCTTTGATGCTGGTCAAGTAGCAAGCATGTCCGACCAATCTCCGGCTTCATTGAATTGATGAGCCAAGACATGACGAGAGAATTTTCAGACTCCCACTGATTGTAATTAGAATTATTGACGTCGAGTCTCTTACTGTCATCATTAATATAACCCTGTAATCCTCTAGACAACAAACAGGATCTTGACCAAGCAAGATAATTAGTTCCATCAAGTTTTACAGGACTAATTTGAAGTGAAAGGTTATCAGAACTCGACATAATTACCTTCTTTCCTTCCATCTTCTTTAGTGCTAATTAGGACAACCAATAAAAAAATGCCAATAGAGTAAATAGACGCTGCTCAAACAAATGTGCTTCTAGTATATGGGCAGAAAAATTACCAGACAGACAGAAACACAAAATACACCGAGGAGAGGCAAGGAAGCAAGGGTACTGGCAGAAGGAAAGGATACGTCTGACGCCACTAGAGGAGAGGCAATAGGCCGACGACCCTGATGGAGAAAGAAACGGAGACAAAATATTGGCCGGAGGGTGGCGCGTGGTGTTCACGCACGGCGACAACAGAGAGACTGTGGTGGCGCATGGCGGCGCGGTTGGCAACGGATCTTTCACAGTGGAGTCACCAATCATAGCTGAAGCATTATAGGTGGGTGGTGAGAAGAAAAAAACACGTTTGGGCGAGTACACACTCAACCAGTGAAGAACAGCCGGAAAAAAAATAAGGAACAGTCCCTAAATCAGATAGGGCTCTGACACCATGTAGAATATTGAAGATAATTTGTATTTCTCGTATATATGTACATAGAAGCAAGGGTTTATATACAGAATTCCTAGGACTATTTAGGAAGTAATCTAGCCATTAACTCTATGAAATCTCTCAATTATAGGAGAGAACAGTATCAATGTTAATAATACAATATCAATGCCAATAATCTCTAGTCAACAAGGTTAACTTGTATTACCATAATAGTATAAATAAAGGACTAAAGCCTAATGAATAATAAATAATAAATCATTCCATTTTCTCCTTTTTCTCTTTACATGGTATCAAAGCCAAAACAACCCTAAAAAACAAACAAAAGGAAGGAATATTTTAGGGCATGAACAACAGCCACTACTCATATATGATGGTCAATTCTTACGTGAAACTATTCATGGAGTGTCTTAAACCAACACGAAGAGTCTTCCTTTAATTGTGGTAATAAATATTTCACTTCACTTCACTCTTAAAGATTTTTTATTTGAGTTGGAGTCATATTATCAATTTCACTTGTGAATATTGGAGAACTCAACTTTTACGCCTCTTCCTTGGAATCTACTTTGTAAGTGGCAATTCAAACAAGTGAGTCTCGACAGAATTCTTCCAAGGGTGAAGAGCTCTATAAAGTTTGTGAGTGTGTATTGGTGGAACTCTTCTAAAGGTGAAGAGTAGTATAATGAATGTTTCTAAGGGTAAAGAATTGTACATTGAATGTCTCAACCCTACATAGACTGGCAAGAATTACAAGTTCAAGGTAAAAATGATATGTAACAAGTTGGAACAATTGAGCTTCAACTTGAGGAGTATTAAATTTAGTATAATTATTTTATTGATCCAATATAGGAAGTATCCTATATCAGGATATTTGGGTTAACTTGTATTGCCTACTATTATAGAAAGAGAGATAAAACTTAATGAATAGTATGTCATTCTATTCTTTCCTTGTCTCTTTTACATATTCATTCACCCTTTCACTTAAGGGAAGGCTGTTTTTTTCTCTACAAATTTTGAGTTATCAAAGGGTGATTCTTAGTTTCTTGATCCTGAGAATAATTCCTAAAACAATCCAGCAGCCTATATTTCTTTGGCTTGTGTGAATTTTATTGACTAGTTGACATATCTTCTATTCATCTACATCAAGATCTCTAGAGCCAACATCAAGATCTCTCTTTTCTCACTATAAAGATTGCATACCATTGTTGAAAGAAACCATCATTTATGATTCATTTAGAAAAGACACAAAGGATAGAAGGAAACTTCCAAAGCAACTTAAAATTTAGGTGAAAATGAAGTCATACTTTAAATCCAAAACATAATATATGAAGTTGACTCATTCACCAATGTAACCCATTGCACAACATATAAAAAAATCTAGAGTCCAGGAAGTGCAAACTCTGCAAAGTATATTTATGAAGAACATTCTCATAGAAGGAAAAGAAACAAAATCAGAACTAGCTAGCAATAAGAATCATAATCCACTGAACATTCATTTTTATGACTATTCAACAATAATTTGATTCCACACATTCTCAATATTCTCTTCATTCTTGTCTTAGTTTTCTCTGTATTGATGTATCAAAAGTAAATTTAAGTGAATTGCACATACAAGCACCGAAAAATTGCCACAAAGTCTTGACAAAGTGGTTTTAATGGATTTTATAGACCCACTAGGAAAACTAAATCTTTTCTATATAGATAAGGACCATCTTCACTTCACCAGTCTGAAAATATTACTCTCTGACTTGGGCTTTAAAAACTTGCTTAAAAGTAACCAAGTGCGCAAATAGCGCTAGGCTTTTAAGACTTGCCCATGCACCAACTTTCAGGACCTAACCAGATTGAATGCCACATAATACATTAAACAGCAGCAAAGTACATAATTTTCTGGCAGCCACAAAACTGTACTGAAAGATAAATTCTTAGGTATACTCTTGTAAACTGATTGCAACTAAGGAAAGGTTAATTGTCATTTTGCAGATGTACCTGGCCATGCATAAAGCCTTCACTTTTACACTTGCTTGCCACATTTAAAAAGAACTGGTAATTGATATGTGTTCCAAGTGAAGCTTGATGAAAATACGAAGCCCAGTGACTTTCTGTGAGGGTCTTGTACGAGGTGGACAAAGAAAATAGCTTACTTGATGAAGAAAGTATATAAATAACAGCAAGCAACCTGGAAACCTGCCAAACATCATAAGAGGCCAATAATGTTTCATAACCTGATGATCATGGATCGAAAACCAAAGGATTTCAAAACCACTCTTAATTGGAAAGATTTATAAATAACAGGAGTTCAAAAATATTACCAAGGTTTCATGCATTTCATGTTTACTGGAGAGATCAGTTTAAAAAATTTTAATTTAGCCATATCCATGTATATGCCCATTTTCATTGCTATCTGACACCAAGTAGATGATTATTTGTACGATGGAAAATAGTAATGCAGTTAATTTAGTGTAAAAGTGGGAAGAGCCATCTAAGTTCACTAGCATACAATCTACAATTGCAAAAGCCAAATACAACAAAATGCATGAAACTTGACCAGGTCAAATTATCAATTATTCATACAGCATTAAGTCTCCGGTTTCATCAAATCAAAATACCAGATGTCCCCATTGCCCTATCACATAGAATTGAAACAATAAAATCCTACAAGAAATTCATGTGGTGTTTAGCACACAGCATAGCAACACTGCTAAGTCTGCCTTCTTAATCTGTTTAGTTTAGTCAGGTTTTGCAATAAAAACCAAATGAGTTTCAACGATGCTTGTTTGGAACATCGGAAGCTGATCTAATCAAGATCATTCCGGAACCATTAAATTAAGCTTACAGTATGCTGGTTTTATGCTCTAAATACATAAGTTCCACCTAGCCACAATGATTAAACCAATACTACAGTGGTCTTACAGTAATCTGATCTTAGTTTTACTATAAGACATAGATATGGCAAAAAATCAACTTTTATCATAGAAAACATTTCTTAGCTGAACCAATCTGAGCATAACCACAATCTGCAAGTCAGCTAATATAACATTATTTGATGCAGAGGACAACAAATAGAGAAGTACCAAACAGATCACTTCGACACACCATTGCAGTTTAGACTCAACATCCAGATAAAACAAAATCAACTAATAAACATTTGTATTAACAGTAATAGGGTGATTAGTACATTGAATCCTCTCTATTAACATCTTCAAACTGAACTACTTAGGATACGAAAACTTTCACTGATAGGCATAGGACTAAGGAATATCCTGATAACACGTGCATCTATACATATTAAACAGAGACTAAAGCCTCACAAAAACAAAGTCATTTCTAATCTAAATATTTAAGTTCCAAGACATAATAAAGGGGCTAGTGTTTAAACAGGAAAATTAAAAGGGTGAATGAAAATTATTGGAGTAAAGGTAGAAGAAAAATGTGAAAACAAAAACCAAAGACTGCATTTTGTAAACAAGACCAATAGGGGTTCACCTTCTGAAATAGGATAGGAACCTCACGGCAAAGTACAAATGCTAGCATCAACCAGGAAACTATTTTTGGTACTTGAACATCTGAGAGATCACAGCACCCTTTCCTGGCTCAAAACAAATTAGGGGATAATCATCCAATTATGATTAGTCTATAATGCAGATAAGTACTCTCAACATTAGAACATTATGACCAATTAGCAGGAAAATTACTTGCAAAATGGCAAAATGACAAGCATGCCTGGAACCCATAAGTACAAAAAAGGATGGATAATTGGCATAGTACCTCATGTCCTTGGAACAATTAAACTTCAAACAGAACCAAGAGATGTTGTAAAGTATCGCTGCCCGCTCAACACAGAATGCATCCCCTTCAATTTCTTTTGCAACATAATCAAGCAAAAGCGTAGGAACAGGAGTGTGTGTACTGAATGTGTTTTGGCTGGCTATAGTAGAGATGCTATGCAAAATAACTTCATGTGTTCTATGAACTTGAAGATGAGATCCCAGGCATTTTCCTAAAAATTAGAGGAAAGGAAACAGGGAACAGTTTGAAAATAACTCAACTGCAGGAAAATGTAAAAGCGGACATAATGAACCAAGAAAAGGGGCATACATAAGTACAAGAACATATAAACATATCCATAATTGAGATATAATTTTCTCTTTGACATAAAAAACCCAAAAAGGAAAGGCAATATTTATTTATACGATAAACATATTTTGCTTTGATCAATTGTCATGTCAATCATTTAAAAAATGTAAAATCAAAGAAATTGGATATTTCTCAACTTTTGTGACTTCAAAGACCTTCTACATATAAACATGAGAAGCCCGTCTAACTATAACAGTGGGGCAATACAATATTCCATAATAAGATTAAAGACCATTCTTAAATAGTACCTATTATTATGAGAAGCACAAAATATTAAAATCTTGGATATATAATAATATTATAAAACTAAATACTAAATCTTCATTATCTTTCTGTTTAAGATTCTATTATCATGCCACAAACTCCATAAATGTAAATAACAAGACTCAACCTTGTGAAAGTAAAAAGAGCAAGACAAAGTAGAAGAAAGGAGGAACACAAAAATTATGTGGTTTGAGGGCAATTCCTACATCACCAAGAGTGCTAAAGTGTTTGTGATTAATTGATTTAATTTATTTGTTTATAATAGTAAGACAAATAAATAATAATATTTGTTAATTATCTAACTTATTTCAACATAGGATACACGAAATATTTAACTACAGAACACACTTGATAGTAATATCAAATATCCAACTATTAAGATCTTCAAAACTCCATCTCATATAGGTGAGTGAATACTTTTTTATTTTCAATTTACATATGAATTCTTCGGACTACAATAGCTAGGAAACCAAAGATAACCAATCAAAAACAACAAATAAAGATGAAATTTTTCTTCTTCTTTTTGGCTACAATTGTTCCAAAAAATGGCCTTTAACCAAAAAATAGTTGATAGAGAAGCTAAACTAAGGAAACGCAACCTCCGATGATACTAAAGGGCAAGACAAGACTAGCCACTAGGCAAACAAAAAGATCTAGCAAACTTGAAAGAACTAAGATCACTTTGTGGTTCTTTAGTCTGACAAAGACAAAAGTAAAAAGCTTAGGGATGATCAACAAGCTGAACAAGCTCAACAAGCCAAAAAAGCATGAAGAAGATAAGAATAGTCGATGATCTCCTATGAAAGCAGTTCAACAAGCATGGAGAAGAAGTTAACAAGGTATGCTTAGTAGAGAAGTCTCACAATGAGAATGAGTAAGCGAAGGAGAGGAGTGAGATGGAGAAGATGCTCACGACATATAGTTTAGATCATGAACAAAATGCAGTAACTTACAATAGATTCCAAAATGTAGTGGTGGTCGCCTAGTGAAAAACTAAGTTAGGTTTTGGCATTCGACAATAAGTTTCAAGAGTAGAGGCAACTCTTTCAAGTCAAAAACTGATATAGCCTTTTGGGTTTGATGTCATTTGAAAGTAAAATAAATGAGGAATAAAAGTAAAGAGGACTAAATAAGCTATATGGTTCAACTATCAGGCCTGTATGAACAAACACAAAGAATAGACGGGTGTTAGGCTATGTGCAACTAATGAAGTTAAGAAACCTTCTATAATAATAGATATCATAAAGCATCACTAATGTTCCTAAGTATAATACCTAAACTATTACATTATTATGATCCATATAGTAATCCTATATACGATATACATATAATAATGCTAAATTGTGAATACACATAGTTTAAAATCTTCAATAACCATAAGAGTGTCAAATGGAAGCATTCAAGTCCCTTGACTAAGCTTAAGGCTGTTACTTGGCTTAAACTATCAAGAACACAATTATCATTGAGCTTCCAAATGGTTTGTAAAGGTTTGAATAGATTTGGAGTTCAATATGCTTCAAGATCTAAAGATAATAAATATACTCTCCAATAATAATGCAAAGGAAGTGTTCAGCACTAGAAGCATATATTCTTTATAAGATTTTCCTCTTTAATTGGATTATATAAAAGTTCAAGGGTCTTGCTCTCAAGCTAATGGTACAAATTTATAGGAATCGCAGCAAACTTCTCTTTAAGGAATTTACCAAGCATCACACGTTTTGTACCCTAATAATAAGAATAATTGTACATACTAGCCCTCTAGTGAACTTCAGTAACTCTTTTATCCGCTCTAAACCATAGTGGTACCACTGGGAAAAAAAAAATCAAATGACTAGAGAAACGCAGAAGCAAAAATGTACATCACAAAAAAGGATATCACATTGATACCCCAGGTGACATTGGTGTTATTTCACACGACATATTTACTTTGAAAATGTCTACAATTAGTAGCCTACAACATAATTTTGTAAAGTCTTTAGTACAATCTCCCAATCCAAAAAAAATTTTAATCTTAATTGTATTCATCAAAATTACAATTACATTGGTGGTAAAATTTTACTAATAGTTCTGCATTATCAGACCAGATGGCCTCCCAAAACTAAATCCACAGTATAAAGATCTTATTTAAAGTGTCAATATGACAATACCATAGACTTATTAAAAAAAATTAAAAAAAGAAAGAAGAAAGAATGAATGTTCATACTGGGCAATTGAGAAATTAAGTAGTAACCAATTTGAAGGTCCTTTTATAAGGAAATCCAACCATCTTTCCTATATTTCCAATCAAAAGTACCTGTAGATTATTTTTCCCCACAAAATAAAATTCAAGGGCAATATGCGACATCACTTCGTTTCAAGCTTAGAAGAAAGTAAAAGATTCAAGGGTTTGTTTTCGATGCTCCAGCATTTTTAAGGTGTCTTTCAATACTTGAAGACAATATAAAATTACAACCATACCTTTTGAAAGGAGAACTCTAACCGCAAGTCGCCTGCGAGCAAACTCCCACTTCAATTGTAAAAGATTGCTCATAGATTCGAATTCCTTAACTTCCATAGCCAAACACAGCCAACATTTCATTTTATTGCAAATACATTTACTTTGACCCTCTAAATCAACCACGCAACTTTTTACTTCCAAGAGTGACTGTCTATGTCCAACACAATCAGCCGCACATGTATCACTCCCTTCCAACTGTTTTGAAGGGCAAACTTGCAGATCTACCTTATTATTTATGTTATTTCGCGAACGATATTTTAAGCGAGTTAATCTTCCAGTAGGCTCAATAGTAGAAGACTGCTGCTCTGGTAGAGGTTTCAGCACATTTTTGGATTTTCTACACCTTCTGGATTCCTTCTTTGCCTTTGCGCCTTCCACTGCATTTGAATGAGTTTTGGCATTACAAACAGTACCATCGTTAACTACTTCAGGACAACTGACAGAATTCTTCCACTCAGATAGATTTAACTTGTCCAAAGATTTGTTGTAGTAACTCTCAGCAAGAGTTAGCCTCTCTATTGGAGCCTGCTCTTTTGCACTGAAACTTCGGTACAAATCCCCAAGTTGCTGATCAATGGTGACTTCCAGCATTAACTTGCACTTCAAGCAAGAAAAACTGCAGCTATTGATCAATTTCTGTTTGGCATCCTGAAGTTCCTTTTCTGAAAGATCCCAAGATCCTTTCTTACGGTACAATTTTCCTAGCATTTAACCAGTGTTCTGTGAGATAAGAACACCATAAACCTCTAACAAAATATTCATTACAATTCTAAAAGCAGACACCAAAGGTCTAACCTTAGTATTTCTTACCTAAAACAGATGAAAAAGATACTATAAACAGTGGTAGGCTTTGTGACAAAGAGATCTCTTTTCCCCAAAGTAACAAAGTTTCAGCCTCAGCTCCATTTCCAATCATCTCATGAATTGTCCCAACCTGCATATACAATAAATGGCTTAATAATTTTACCAGCACTATG
>JAOTIZ010000005.1:18831207-18854320 GCA_027123425.1 Erythroxylum panamense | reverse complement strand
ATTGGGATGGCACCGTATGAGGCCTTGTATGGTCGACCGTGTAGATCACCACTGTATTGGGATGAAGAGGGCCAGAGAGCGATAGAGGGTCCCGAGCTGATCCAAGATACAGTAGATAAGATACAGTTGATCCGAAGTCGCATCAAGGCGGCTCAGGACAGACAGAAGAGCTATGTGGATCAGCATCGGCGTGACATGGAGTACTGTGTGGGTGATCGAGTGTTTCTCCGAGTGTCTCCTTGGAAAGGAGTGCTGAGATTTGGCCGTAAGGGCAAGTTGAGCCCTCGGTATATAGGTCCGTATGAGATACTTGAGAGGATAGGACCGCTGGCTTACAGATTGGCATTAGCGAGTGAGATGTCCCAGATGCATGATGTATTTCATGTTAGTATGCTCCGACGGTACCAATTAAATTAAAACTAAAAATTTATAGATTAATTATTAAGTAAATCAAATCAGTTAGATTTTCAAAATATTAGTTATGCCCGTTTGACAATAGGATACGGTAGAGATGGTAAGTTTGAATATTAAGGAATACGACTTAATAATTTATGGAGCTAAATGCAATTAATGAATAGTACAAGGACCACTGGATATCAAGGCCAATTACATAACGACACGTCGATGTACGAATTGCTTGGGTAATCGTAATCTGACTAAATCTAAGTACGATTTTGCTTCAGCCGTTTTTACTTCTTCGGAGATGGAACTACTCGACTGAGTACACAAGATGGAATCGTCATCGGAGCCGACGTGTGTTGTTACTTCGTACGACGTCTCAACCAACTGGACTGTCGCTGGTGGCTCTCTTGTAAATTCCGTCACCTTCGAGTCCTCTCTTTCCCTAATCAATGAGACTGATCCCGAGCAGTCCTCCGCCGCATCGCTTCTTGTATTTTGCCCTCCTTCACCTGATCCAGACCCCTGCGAGATCACTCGTGAGTTTCCAATTCTTTACAAATGACTCGGGAGAGGTTTTTTTTATTCTTTTTTCTTTTGTGTGTTCTAGTGTTTGTTTAACAGCTTCCGACATTCAATTTTCGAGGGTTTGGTGCTACTGCTGTTTGGCCACCGAGAAAAAGCGAGGGAAAATTGATGATGGCATAGATTTTACTTTTACCTTTTATTTTAATACTAGTGAATTGAGCAAGATTGAATCTAGATTACTAGGATATGCTTGCTCACCTGGAAATTGAAATTAATGGAGAACTTAGGGGATTTGAATGCCTGTTGCCTCGGGGGATTTTTTTTGTTTTGTTTGGTGAGGGTATGTGTGTGTTCTAGTATTTTTTTTTACCAGCTTCCCACATTCAATTTACAAGGGTTTGGTACTGCTGCTGTTTGGCCACCGAGAAAACGAGGGAAAATGGATGCTGGAATAGACTTAGGGGGTGCTTGTTAGTTGATATGGGAAGAAAGGAAAGGAAAAGGAAAGGAAAAGGATGCTTGTTAGTATATTATGATTAGATCAACAGTATTTTTATATTTCTTTTTGGAGCAATACTGCATACTTTTCAATATAGTGAGAAATGGAAATCGATTCATCATAAATCTTATTACCATTTTTCTAAGTGAACCAAGCACACCTGGAAAAGGAGAACTTATTTTTTTAATCATATTTTAGTTTTGATTTGCTTTCTTTAAACAATAAGTTAAAATTTTAAATAGTAAGTCATGAACCGTGATATCTTGTGAGATTTTTCTTTTTCCATCCATTTCCCATTTCTATCAGTTGAAAGAGACGGTTTCATAGTCTTTTTGTAGTTGATGAAGACCTTATCAATGCAGTTACTTTTGCACAAAAACATGAGATACGGCAGGTTTATGTACGAAGTACAGCTCGAGTTTACGAAATTTATTGTGCCACTGAGCTGCAAAGTAGCAATGATTATCTGTGTACTGTACGATGTGGCATTGCTGCTAGAGACGGAGAAGTCTTGTGCACCCGTGATAGTGAACAAGATGGCTTGCCATTTCTTGCTGACTCTTCAAAAGAACTAACTGGAGAAAAATTGCAAAATGGCAATAAACATACCCCAAATGAAGATGATTGGGTTGAAGTGAACTCTGATACTTCCCTGGATGTTACTAATAGAAATGGTTCTACATCAAATTCTGACACAAGGCTGTGGAGAAGTTCTCAGGTGTTTATTTGCTTAATAATAATATTTTTGTCAAAATTCTAGCTAATACTATTCGTATTTGGTGTCATCCATAGTTTCCTATTTTGTTACCTATAAAGCTAACAATTTACAGCATTGTTAAAGCATCGTCCTCTCCCTTCTACCTGTTCAACCCATCATTTCCTCTCTGTTGTCGGGCTTGTTGTGAATCTTGATTTTCAGCAGATATATATTGACTAGAAGTTGTAAGAGAAGAGTTTCACTGATAGAATGATTGAGTTGCTCATTTAATGAGCTGATTGTATATTCATGGTATTCCACTTTGATTGGGCTAGGTTATGTAGGGAAACTATCATTAGGGTTCACTTTTCCTTTTCTGCGTGTGGATCTGAACTTGCAATATCTCATCAAAGTTCATAAAAGGGCTTGCTGTGTTGTCACTTCATTTCCTTTGCTTTTGCTATTTACTTCGTTTAGTTCTTTTCTTATTGATACACTCCCATATCATTGTAAAAATCTCCATACTATACCTATCTGCTGTTTGCTAGCAAGGTTCATAAAATTGGTTGAAAATATTGAGTAGCAAATCTTGGTCCTTACAAGCTTCATCCTTTTGTTGTTTTGCTCCTAGCAACTTTAATATCGGGTGAAGAACTAGAAACAAACAAATTACCTAGACCTTGAGTGTCTTTCGACCACAAGAAAAAGGGGTCCTTCCAAATTGGTTTCCTAAGGAATTAAATTATGAGTCTACAAAGCCGTAATGCACCAAAAATGGAGTTTACTAATTTTCTCAATTTTGTGCTTACTTGAGTAGGAAGCGTGGTTTTTTTTTTCCTTTCTAATGTACTTAATATGATGAAACTTTCAGGAATTTTATGAGGCTACAGCAGAGATTAATGATACAAGTCCTTGTATGTCCCTTACACTCAGGCTGCTATCACTTCAGAATAAAGGTTGTGTTTGTGTTGATGAAGTGTATGTGTTTGCCGATCCCATTGATGAACCTGATTTGTATAACAAAGTGGGTGGGGCTGGGTACCCTGCTGGAGGTTCATTTATGGCCATGTTTATGCCTTCTCTTTTGCAGTTATCGAAATTAAAAGGTGCTAGTCAAGATGATAAATACAGATTTGATACAAAAGAATGGCAGAAGTCAGAAGATACTGAATCAGAAACAACAAAAACTAATGAGGCTAGGAATGAACTTCAGCTGAAAGGGATGCCCAATGCAGATCGACATGAGTCATCAAAATTATCATCTGAGCTTATGGCCAAACCTGTTCAGCTTGAAAATCTCCCACAAGTGTCAGGTACAAAGGCTGAGATTGATGCTTCTCAGAGTCACTCTAATGGTGTTGTCGACCAGCTTGTATTGCGACTTAATAGATTAGAAGATATCCTGTTGAGGTTTGAGGAAAATATGCTGAAGCCCATTAACAGCATTGATGAAAGGCTTCAGTGTGTTGAGCGGCAACTTGAAGTTCTCTCAAAGAAAGCCCAGAATGTTGAATTACTCCCTTGCACAAGAATTTCTGCACCTGAGTTCTCATGCAGTGAATCAGAAACCAGCTCCTTTTACAACAGTGGAAGTGTCTGTGTCAATTATTTGCCATGTGAGGGGAACAAGGAGACTCCAGGCTTGCCATCTAACTCTCCTATTGCTACAACTTTCTCAGTTGCGTCTGAGTTACATCCTAGTCTAGTAGTTACTGCCCCTGCGTTTTCAAACTGTGATGATGAGGAAGAAAATGAGGAAGTAGAGCAAGTGACGGAACCTCCAGAGGATAAATACCCACAAATAATGTCAATTGATGATGCTTTAGCTGCTGCAATAGCAGGATTCCTATCTTCAACTTCTATCCAGTGTGAGAAATTCTCCGAAATCCCTGCAGTTCAAGCGCAGGAGTTTACAAATGAAGAAATTAGTATTGGCAATTCTGTTTCACCAAGTGTTCATTTCCAAATGGCATCAGACCGTGATATTTGTGTAACTTCCCTTTGTCAGACAGAAAACAGAGGTGCATTTTCATCATTGTCCCATATTGCTGCTGCTGAGAGCGACAATGCCTTATGTCCTGAATATCAGGGATTCTTTACCATAATAGGTCACTATCAATATTATTATTATTAATATTGGTATTAGTAATATTATTATCAATATTATTATAATTAATTTCTTATTACCATTATCATTATTATTCTTATTATTATGTGTTATACATTTTGTTGTTATTATGATTATTATTAATATTATTATTATATTTAAATTTGTCTTCATGAGAGACTCAAAGTTATGAATACCGTATCCAAATTATTATTATTATTTATTAAAAATTCATAAATAAATAATTACATAAATAACAACAGTTAATAAGAATATCGAATTTAATAATGTTTCCAATAATAAATTAATGATAGACATTTTTATTTTAAATAATCCATTTCTTTATCATAAGTAATATACTGAACTACAAACCTAATAATACTAATCACATAAATTAAATAATTACCATTTCTAAAATTAAAAATATTACAAAGGCAATTTAAGTTATTAATATAAATAACTAAACCTAGAAATTCTAAAAAAAATCAAATCCCTCGCGTTCGCGAGGCTGGCAATTTTTGGCTTTTTAACTTTTTTTCATTATTGTTATCTATTAATTTCTCATAATTCATTTTTAATTAAGAAATTTCGTGAACCCACAATTTTTACAAATAAACAGTGGTAGGCTTTGTGACAAAGAGATCTCTTTTCCCCAAAGTAGCAAAGTTTCAGCCTCAGCTCCATTTCCAATCATCTCATGAATTGTCCCAACCTGCATATACAATAAATGGCTTAATAATTTTACCAGCACTATGAAAATGGGATCTGCATAAATTTTCTATATCAAAGCATTATCAGTCAAAGATGAAACAACCTGAAGAGTACTTTCAAGGTAAGATTGAAGTATTTTCCATGGACTGAGATAGCATGCTTCCATATGCTGTGACAAGTATTGAAAGGACCAAGCTTCACTAGCGACTGAATTGCGGACTTGAAATTTTTTAATATAGTAGCTTAACTTTTGATTGTGTTCCCCTGCTTCAGAGTATTTCTCAACTTTTGGCTCAACAGAATATGTACAATGCTCTTGAAAGAGTTTAGTACGCAATTGATGGGCTTCTTTTGCATATGTAAGAGCCTAGAGAAACACAAAATAATATTAAATTGTAGGAAATATGCAGCCACAAGGAAGACCCAAGCGTATACAAGTTAACAGAGCCAACAAAGAATTGTCACAATCCACAGAAAGTTTTTAACTCCAGCCTGTCATTTGTTCACTATTATACAAACAATAGGGAGATGAACACCTTATTTCCAATGGAATGTGTATACTTTCATATCACTTCTTCTCAATAACAACACAATGTGAATGAGTTAATGCCAGATACATTTAAATGGTTCAGTACTGAAACTTTTGGCTTCAGACAAAGTTAAACCTTAGCCTATAACAAAACCTTGAAATGACTGGTTACCTCAACTAAGTGGCCTGTTGCAACTAGTCTTTCACATAAATCATAATAAAGACATCCAGCAGAAAAAACTAAATGACTGTTCACAGGAAGCTGCAAAATAAGAAGCATAAAGCAATTGATGATCTTGTATCAACCAACAGAATAGAAAAAAGAACTGCAACAAGTTACTAAATGGATCTTACTCTTGAAAGGAGTTCAAAAGCAGCCTTTCTAACATCATTAACAGAAATAGAGGCTTGAAATGAAGTTTCATGCTTGTAAAAGTCACAAAGAAAGTTTGGAGATAAATAGGAAAAATTTTGTTGCAAGCCAACTCGAGAAGGCAGAGATTCCTTCAGACAATGCATCCAGAACTCAACAGATTTACATGTTTCTCCATAAACCTCTGTCAGGTTAAACATAAATCCTTCATTTATAGGTGAAAGGCAAAGGGCATGACTAAGTCTTCTACTCTCCCACAGAGTGGACAAGCACTTCTCTGCTGGCAAACTCTTCCAAATGAATAATCTAATCAACAATGCACATGCTTTGTGATGGAGTTCCATGAAACCCTGCAGACAAAGTATACCATACTTAAGCTTCAAACTTTTATTGATTCAGTATCAAAAGAACCTATTAGATCATCTATATACCTTCAATGACAACAAATCTAATATATTAAACAGCATTAGCATCACAGTATCAGATGATACACTGCTCTCTCCAGATGACAGGCTATAATCTGAACTCGGAATGCCCAACCATATCTTTAGGGCAGATTCAATATCTTGAAAGATTTGCTGCTGAAGAAAAGACAGAAGGTAATCGCAAAAGCCATCTTGTGAATTATCTAATAAAATATTGATATACATAGACAAGTGGTGTAATTCTAAGCAGGTGCATTATGACTGACACCTTTAAGTTCGATTCAGCTTCTTGGATACACAGTGCACGCAAGGAATATGCCATAGCTAATTGATGACTTGCTGGAGTTCCATGATCTAATGCTTCAACTTTCTGTTCCAAGGACTATTTGAAGTAAAAAAACATGCCAACTATTCATGACTCAGAGCATTTATAGTTAACATTCAATAAAAAGCCACAGGAGGGAATAAAGGCACTGCATAACTGGAGAACTCACAATTGTGGATATTGCCTCTGACAAACAGTTAACACAGTCCCCTAGACATTCAAATCCACAGGCCCTTAATGCCCACGCTTTTCTAATCAAAATCATTGATTTCTGTAAAGAAGTATCTTTAGTAACATACACATCTTGCAATAAGCTATCCACTATTTTCAATCGCATCTTCCGACAAAGTGCCGGATAAATAGCATCCACTTCCTCATATGCAAGAAGCTCCTGTACAAGATTCAAATTTGAAAGTTGGAAATTATGATTAACATAAGTAGCTCAATTCTAGGAGTACTACCAAAAGTACAAATAATATAGAAAAAGTATAAAAACTCAAACCAGTAGAAAAAACCTGTTCTAGAATTTTGCCGAGTGTCCTCTTTGACATATTTTTTGAGGAGAGCAAATTGTATAAAGTTTGAACACTATAGTTGCTGTCCATATTTTGGCTCAGCTTACATCCTATCTGAAAAAATAAATAATAATCAAACCTCTAAAACAATAAACATAATCAAAACAGTTACAGGCTTATTGATGCTACCTTAACCCATTGTTTCACCAAGGGAACTGGACCAGGCAACTTTCTGTGCAGATCTTCAGAAACAGACCAACTTTCTAGACTGTTTACAGTTACCTTTTTAACTTTACAACTACCACATTGATTAAGAACATCCAACAGAAAGGCAGTTCGAGTGCATGCCTCAGTGGAAAATTCTAGAATAGCATCTTCTGAAGGATCATCACAAGAACCTTGCACAAACATCTTACAAAGACGTATCAAACATGTCCACGATGCTCTGCAGCATAGTTTTAATGGCTTTGTAGCCTGCAACCTCAACCATCAAGGAGAATTATGAATATAGGAATTATATAATTTGAAACAAGCAAGTTTTAGGTTGATGAGTGAATAGGAACCTAAATGCATGTAAACATGTGTAACAACTAGCTCTTAGCTATAAGAATATTTGCCCCTTCATGGATGCAAATGATTGAATGGGAATTACATTACTCCTCTCTTTGAATGCTCAAAAAGACCACCTCTCAATGATTTATCTAATCAGAATATCATCAATGACATCTAATAATCAATGTTCAATCAGCCACATATAAGGAAAATACATGACTAGATTTTCCAGCATTCAATACATAAATCTGAACTTGGTGGAAATTAAGAACCCATCATTTTAAGACACTTGATCTCTTGACATATATAAAAATGTCTCTCAAATTTGTATTCTTGTCTGGTATCCCATGAAATTTGTATTCTTGTCTGTTATCCCATGAAATTTGTATTCTTGCCTGGTATCCCATGATTCTCAGCAAAAACAATTGAATAGTTTAGCTGTGTTGGTAAGTTTCTAAGATCAGTTGTAGCATGGACATATGCACACAACATTTTGTGGATTTTATGAGACGACTTAATTCACATCCTATGTTTCCAAAAGGAACCAAGTATGACAGTATTGAAGCTAATGGAGTGAACTAAAATCAAATCCCTTTAGTTGTTCCTAACTACACTTTAAAATTTGCATTAGCTACCCCCAAAAATAGCAGAAACTTTTACACATTTTTAACAACTGAATCCAATATGGAAATGTAACCATTTATGCTTTTCTGCTTTTTGAAAAAATCCCTTCATGTGACCACAAGTCCATGTTGCAAATATTATATTTTCCTTTTTCTCTTTTTTTCCTTGATTAAATGGGGAAAATCAATTTTCAAATGTTATCATTTCCGTTCATTGGTACAAAGGGCAGTAATTTGTACACATCATATGCCTCACATTAGAAACAGAATCCCTTGAAATTGAAAATACCTCATTCACTTGCTTATTTATGTAAAGAAGTACACCAACATTGTAAAGCGAAGCGAAAACATATTTCAGACCCTGCGGGTGAACCCAATCACTGCCTATGATCTGCTTAATAAGATGAATGCTCTTCTGAAACAACAATGGCCAGACGAATATTGAAACGTTAGAAATATAAGCACAAGTGAATATCAAAACGTGATGAACAAAAACAAGAATACACTTTGGATTAAATATTTATTACTTAATGTTTTATATAAAAAAGTTGACCTTCAATTTGAGCTTTGTTCTAATTGAGATAATTAAGGCAGCAACAGCTACATTAAGAAATATCTTAATCTCGTCAAGTTTGTCCACATCACCTTGAGGCTTGTCGCTGCAAAAAAGCAAATTCACACCACAATTGACCAAATACTTAGTTTTACTAGGAAACAAAAGAAGAAATTGAAAACAAAACATAAATCCTTATTATATCATTTGGGAGCAAAACAAAGTATATTGGAAGATGCATTACCTTGTAACTCGTTTAGGGCATCATATTGCTTTTAATAACAAGAAAGCTAATAAAATGAATTATATAATTATATATCATAATTATATATTAAGATGTTTTAAATTAAAACAAAGAAAAGGTGTAGAAAGTTAAGACTTCCTTAACAGTAAAGTAAAAGATAAGTGTGCCCAAACTGAAGAAATGCTTCCAGGACACTCTGAAGCATGCTAGAAACAGTAACATCATTTTCAGTAATTATCTCTTTTTTCCCCGAGTTCACCAGGTCAGCAAGAGGTTGACACAAGAACTTCAATACACTTGAGTAAGCCAGAAGATAGGCATGTCTATCTCCTTGGATGCAAATCCCAAAATGTGAGCCTGACTGCAGACATACAAAATCATCAGAATCCTGAAGTTTAGCACAACAGGGCCCACAGGTATTTTTGCAACTTACATCAAAAAAACTTTTCAACAAACCAAGCGAAGCTGCCAAATTGCTCAGCTTCGCTTGACCACCAGACAAAGTCTTAACTGCATCTGTCAAGTCTTTACACATCGAAGCATCAGTGAGACTGGTGTTGACAACACATTCATTTAAAACTAATCCAGTCGCATAAAGCCTGATAATCATATCCAAGGGGGTCATATCCTGGCATAAGAATTTCATTGCTAATGAGATTGATAACTTTGTCCACTTACAATATTTAAGTTTCATTAAGTACCTACAGTGGCAAGTAAATCACCAAAACAAGTTACCTGAAAAAACTCATCAGCTAACTTCTCCAGACATTCTGCAAAGGTACTACAAAAAACTGTACTTGCAGTTCGACATTTATTTGCACAGTAAGAGACAAGATCAACAAACTCTATTGCCCATATTTGTGTTTCAATCTGTCAAAACAATGAGCTGCTTACATCATCAGCACACACAATTTAATTACACAGAAAACAAGATATCATCTGAAAATGCACCTCTAAAAAATCTTAGAACCAGCCAAAAGTACAGGTTAAAGGGTCTGAAGTGGGTTTTTGACCATATTTTGAGCTTCAGAAACACTTGAGAAGAATTACAACCACAAGGGAGCTCAATCATGAAAAACATAGTACCCATTGGTAGGACAAAGTACATAGAGACAACCAAATTATTCATGGGTTTGATTTCCTTCTTCTTAGTAACCGTACTTCTAATCCTACATCATCCTTCATGATTGCCAATATTATCTGTTATTCATGATAAAAAAGGGAAGGGTAAAAGGAAAGACATAGTTCTAATGACTTAAGAGCACCTTAATATGAAAGTATTACAAAGAATTAAGAAAAGAAAATATAAAAGTTTAAACCCGGGCATCATAAATGCAATGTCCAATTGAAAAGCAGCTTCACCCCTAATTATTTTTTGGCACATTGGAAAGCACAAATATACATATAAAAAAAAAACCCTCACCTCACCCCACGCACCTATCAAGATTTAAAGATATAAGAAGGTGCTCCTACCTACATTCCATGTAGCCGAACCCCACATCTTTGAAGGAGACAAAAAGAAACAAAGATTATAAAGTTGAACTTAGCTGGAAGAAAGATTATTACCTCACAATTATGGGGAAACGAGTGCAAATTGGATTTTAATATGTGAATGATGATTGAAGGCTCATCATTTTGAATTGAGAACAAAGAGGAACATAACCGGCGAGCAAACTGCAAGAATAAGCATTTAGATGATGCATAAAGGGTATGAAATCTGTCACCCTATAATCAAGAATAGCAATCACCTTATAGGTTTGATCTCTCAAGGAAGAATTCGCATACTCTCGTAAGGTTACCGCACATAAATCACGCATTATATCCTCCTTGGAATTCATTGGTCCCCCAACCAAAGAAAGAGAGCACTTGGCTAAGTACGTTACAAGCATCCTTTGGAACTTCTCACATGCACTGGCGTCTAGCACCCTAAAACAAATAATTCATGTTAAGTACACCAATTAGCAAAAATGTTTTGAGTATAATTATTAGTAATCAATGTACCTGAACCAGGGTTGAACCTCCTCTACCAATAAAACAAGTCTCCTGCAGTCCTCCTCCTCAACATGGTTACTCTGCACCAACAACGCCGTGCATTTCACGATGGCCACCACAATCTCCACCATTAAACCAGCGAGCTCGGCATCATTGGTGGCCGGTGAAAATGCAGAAGAATCAAGAGCCCTGAGCTTGTCCAAAACTCGAAGCGCCTCCTCTAGGGCCTGAGGATGGAACCCCCAAGCCTGCAAGCAATAAACCAGCCTGAGGGTCTGAAAATGGAGGGTGTAGGGTTTGCAAGACAGCTGGGAAGAGATGAAGTCCAAGCAAGACAAGCAAAGCGTGTAGACATCGAACAATTCAAGGGCGAGTTTGGAAGAATGGGGTGGTAATTTGGATGGATCGGATAAGCGTTTGGGTAAAATGGAGAGAGAACGATTGAGGAAGGGAAGGAATTGTTTGGCCAAAGAGCGGATTTGAGATTGGGATTGAGACTGAGACTGAGAGGCTTTGAAATCGACAAGGTAATCGGAGAAGAGACAGAAAATAGGGGTAGAAGTGGTGGATTCAAGTTTCGAAATCAGAGCTGCTGCTGCTGTTTCGCTCTGGGTTTGAGGCGCCATCAATTTTGAGGATACCCAAAATCAGAAACACTGCTCCTTCTGAGTTCTACTTCTCTGCTTATTCTGCAAGTGGCGGGAAATTGAATTCGACTAGGCACAATTGTTGCCAAATGACAAATCAAACGCAACCCGCTCAATGTCTGTAATAAATTAATAACAATAGTATCATTTTACTGTGAGTGGCTGCAGGTTACTTGTGATTTACTGTTTTATCCTTCCCTATTCTTAAATTGTGTCAATGACAAAAAAATGCTCCTAATATTTAAAATGATTAAATATGTGATATGCTCCTAATATTTAAAATGATTAAATATGTGTTATGAATTAATAAGTTTATTACAAATAAGAAGCTTTAATTAAAAAGTGAATAAATAAAGAACAAAATGAGCGACAATCATGAAACTACACATATGAATCAATACTGAAAAGAAAAAGAAGAGAAAAATAGGATTTGTTTTTACATGATCGCATTTTTCCAGTGGTTATGTCCAGAAAAAGTGAGTTGGATTACAAGCTCACCATAACCAAAATAACAGTCAAAACCATTATCATAACTTCATGTAACTGAATGGAAAAATTACAAAATCAAAAGGGCCATTTTCATGACAACCCAGAGATTTATACCAAGATGCTTATGACAAAAAGAAGACTTTGTAGTTATATGTCTGTTGTCTCAGGGCTCCTCTTGGCACTAACTTAGTCCCTATGCGACAAGAAACACATATTTATGAAAAACAAGAAAATAGAGCACGTGAAAAGGAAGCCACCAGAAATAGAACCGGAAAAGAAAAATTTTGGTTCAAGCATTTTAGTGAACACATTGTCTCTATTAAAATCTCGAAACCTTTCAAACACTTGAACAGTCACTACGTCTCTGAACCAGAAGAAGAAGAAGATAAAACTCAAGGCTCCAAACCTCAAAATCTCTACTTATAGGAAGAGGAAAACAGAAACAAAAGTTGTTTTTCCTACTTAAGAAACAAACAACCCAGGAACAGACAGGCTTTAAACCCTTCCCAAACGAGAAAATACCCAGGAAAAGCAAGAAGAAGAAGAAGTGAAAATGGAGGAGGGAAAGTTATCAGAAAAAGTCTATAAGACAGAAGAGAGTTTCGGAGTGTACACAGTCCTGAGACGAAGAAGTGAGAGAAAGAAAGTGGGCTTACTAATTACGGTGAAGAAAACACTGAAATCGCTGTTTTATAGTATCCAACAGCCGAAATTGGGAAACCCAAATTACTAGGCCTAATTTTTCACGCGAAAAGAAAATTTTTGGTTCAAGAAAAATCCTACGACTCAGCCTCGGGATATGTCATCGACTAACAATAAAATCGTGTTTGAACAAGAAGCCTGTTCATCCTCACTATAGAATTATATTTTGAACGAGTGCAAATCCAGCAAAATACTTGTATAAATTAATAATATCAAGATTATACAAAATCTATTAATTCAAAGAGATATTAATTAATTGAGAACTAAATTAGACTATCAGCTTAAAGTCTAGTGGGTCAAAGCCAAACCAAGAAAAGAATACTTAAAACAATGTGTTCTGAATCTTTCAAGTGATTAAAACAATGACTTGCAACAAAATAGATGATCCACACCCAAAATGAGAGCAGTGAGCAACGAGCAACGAGTAGCAAACAAAACTATTCAAGAAGATAATATAGTAGCAACAAGCACTAATAGATGACCCACACCCAAAACGAAAGCAACGAGCAAGAGCAGTGAGCAACGAGCAACGAGTAGCGAACAAAACTATCCAAGAAGATAATCTAGTAGCAACAAGCACTGAGGAACAATAGCAAGAAAGAATACCTATCAGCTGGTCACGCGATACTAGTAGGGAGGAAGAGTAGCGGCCCTCAGAAACGTCAAAGATCCGAGGAAAGTAGACCCTAAAATGAGAAACACTGCTCCTTCTGAGTTCTTCTTCTGCTTATTCTGCAAGTGGCGGGAAATTGAATTCGACTAGGCACAATTGTTGCAAAATAACAAATCAAACCCAACCCGCTCAAGCTCAGTAATAAATTAATAATAATAGTATCATTTTACTGTGAGTGGCTGGCAGGTTACTTGTGATTTACTGTTTTATCCTTCCCTATTCTTAAATTTCTTTATGGCTGACAAAACCTAACATGTATATAACGTCAATTTGTTTCCATACCATAATTGAGTTTATGTCCCGTTATTCTTCTCACCTACTAAATTGAAAATATTATTTTTAAAATAATTTATAAATAATACGTACTCTATTACTAATTATTTTAGATATATTATTATATTTCTTCATGTATAATTTCAAATATATAATAAAACATATCATATCATTCAGTAAATATTTTTATTAAAGAAAAAAAGATTGATTAAAAATTTTATAACAAACTTTATTATCGTAAAAATTATTTTTATTAAAAATTTAATGTGTCACTTTATATTTTAAAATTCAGTTTTCTAACTCATTTATTTTTTAAAGAACTTGATATTATAGACCATACGTTCAATTTTTAATTATAAATTTTGTAACTTTTTTTATTTTGCCAAATTATTTCAATTCCAATAAAGAATCTATATTCATTCCATTTTTATTAAATTAATATTATTAAATCCAATGTCTCGCTTTTAACAAAAAAATTAATTAAAACATATTTGTTTAAATAAATGTCGCTTTAAACTATTATACCTTTGTTTTGTCAATAATCACTATTAGCTGACCTAATTCTAACAATAAAATAGTGTTTGAACAAGAAGCCTGTTCATCCTCACGGTAGAATTATATTTTGAACAAGTGCAAATCCAGTAAAATACTTGTATAAATTAATAATATCGAGATTATACAAAATCTATTAATTCAAAGAGATATTAATTAATTGAGAACTAATTTAGACTATCAGCTTAAGTCGAAACCATGAAAATACACTAGAGATTATTAATCTATAAAAGTCTTGCTGTATCATTCAATCAGGTATAATCTTTGCTTCTTTATATATTCAATCACTCCATCAGCAGTCAGATACTTTATTGATAGTCCTCTTGAAATGCATTCCCTGAAACAACTCACAAACATTACAGGGGATTGTTGAAATAAGCTTTTTCTTCAATATTGCATCAAATTTTCCCACAAAGATTATGCTGATTACCTCAATCTCGTAGAACTGATATGGTTTGGTACGCATTCGTCCACAACTTTAATATTGTACTGTAGTAAGATAAATTCAGAGTTAAGTAGCTTGGAAATAGTTGCAAAATATAAATTTCAGCCACTTATTTAAATCATATTAGGTCCAAGCTTGCGCACAAGCTTTTCTTTACACTATTTTTCAAGGCTTTCATACATGCAAGCCAAACTGGAATCTAGAGCACATATATTTCATATAGATATTTTGGGTGCAAGAGATTCTTCGGATCCCTTCAGACTAGGTCCTGAATAAATGATAAATTGATAGTTTATCTTATTACCTTTAGTCACAAGGAGACAACTTTTGAATTTCCACTGATTAAGTACTAAAATTAGAAGTTTGACCAAGTTTAACCACTTCACACATATATTGAGTGATCAAGAAGTATTACTCGCATGCTCCAATAATAACAGAAAATCAAAGACTGCTAAGAACATGCCATTTAGCTTCTCATTGCACAAGAAGTATACGATATATAACATGGGCATTTCACAAGAATGCATGTTCACCTTGTTTTCTTTCAAGATTTCATCGTCCTCAATAATTTTATCAACATTTTGCCCTTCTCTCTGAATGCACACAATGCCATACTCTTTGCATATGGTCCTCACCTGTAAGAGAATTAAAATACCAAAACATGCTTTTCAATAACTTTTAAGGGTATGATGGGTTCCAAAAGAATTAGAAAGAAGAAAAAACATGAAAAAAGAAAAATGACTTGTAGAATACTTTTACCACCAAATAATGGTCCGCAATTACATAGCTTACAACCAAAAGTGAAGGTCAAGGCACATTGAAATGAAGAAAATACGCCAAGAAGAACATCTTGGAACATCAACCACTTACCTGGTCACGAATCCAAAATTCAGGAATGCTAAAAGACCGGAGCAAATCAGAACCACAAAGAAGCATGATCCTCAGAAATTCTGAGAATAAGGAAAACAAGTTAGTAGCCATGCTCTTAACATCGGATAGAAGATCTTTTTCCTATTTATTACTAGACAATTACAAACATAATAACAAACATCTTACCCTTGGGCATCTTCAGATCACCAATGAAATAGCTTTCAATCCTTTTCAAAATAGTCAAAGTTCGCTGATAGCTACTTTGGTTTGCCTACAACAATAGTTAACATAGTAAATAAGATCAGTTTTTAAAATATGAAACTGCTCACCAACCCCTCAATACCACTCAACAAGCATAGAGAAATAGCTTAATGAACCAACATGAAACACAATTGAGATACATCCCCCTCAAAGTTCCGAAAGAAAAGAATGAAATACCTCCCAAGAATCAACCATTACAAAATCAGAACTTTCGCATGCCAAATTACACATATGCAATCGGTGCTGCCCCGATACAAGTCCCTATCAAGAATAAACATTCAGTTCATTTCCTTGCTTAGCCATTCAAATAAGAACAGAAGATCTAATTAGTCCATTGATATCACAACTTTTCTCCACTGTGTTATAAGTTAAATCCAAAAAGCATCGATAATGGAAGAAAAACAACTTGCCAATTTACCTGTTTCCTGTAAGCATCATTAACAGGTGAAATGTACGCTGAAATAACATCGTAACCCTCCAAATGAAGTGCATCCCTTGCTAGCTCTAATGAACAAAGTTTAAACAAGAAAACAAATGAAGGCCTTAAACGGGAATAAATCCGTTTGTGTGGGTAAATTAAAAGCCAATGTCAAAGCAGAACCTAACATATAAACATATATATGTGCAACTTGTATTTCTTAAGAGAGGGACAGCTTGAAATTTGAAGTGTAAACATATAGAAATTAAATCATTGACATTATAAACACAACCAAGTAAAAGCAAGAGGGAAGCAATAACTTTACCAAACATACGCAGGTGCATAAAAGTAGGTGGGTTGAAGCTTCCAGTGGCGACAAGAACTACTCTCACTTTATTTGCATTCCTGTTCTCTCTAACGAAAAGAAAGAATAAATTACAGAAATGATCAAATGAAAAAGGAGATGTAAACTGCAGTTTATTAAATAAAAAAGATAACATTACTCGGTGGCATAGGGTCCAAGAGATGCTTTCTCCGTAGGCAACGGAAAATCCATAGCTGATAGCTTAGAGATTACTTACTGAAAGGTGACGTGACAACTTACGGGAAATAAAAAGAAGGTCAATTAATTAAACGTATGCCAAGTGAACTACCCAGTAAAATCACAAGCCAAAAGGCCACAAAAAGATGAAAAGAATAAAAACAATAGGTTAGATGATGAGTAACAGGAAAATACCTCTTATTACCCACAAAATAAACCAAAGATGACAGGAGAGGGGAGAGCAAGAGCGTGTTTTCTTAAGAAAGGGTTTAATTTGATAACATGGAAAGACCAGGATTATGCGAGGGTGAGAGAATTCGGGTTCCATTCTTTACCTTGGTGATTCTGGTACTCAAAAGTCCAAGTCTTTCAAGATAAAAGTTTAAAACCCATTACGTACAAGGTGTCGCAGATGTAGACTAGTCATCCTTGTTTGGTTTTAACATTTTTTTCAAGATCCACAGGTACTGGGATCTTGAAAAAATAAACCAAAGATGACAGGAGAGGAGAGAGGAAGAGCGTGTTTTCTTGAGAAAAAGACCAGGATTATGCGAGGTGAAAGAATTTGGGTTCAAGACTTTACCTCGGTCATTCAGGTGGTCAAAGTCCAAGCCTTTGAAGATTGAAGTTTAAAACCCGTTGTCCAAGCCTTTGAAGATTGGAGTTTAAAACCCATTTCAAAACTGAAGTAATTTATCTATTTCATTTGATGACGGGGACAAATTTGGTAAATTAAAATTTATGGTTTATGATTATAATAATTTTGGACTTCTTGCTTCAAAAGGTTGAAACCCTAACTTTAAGGGCTCCCAGTCGCAAGCCCGACCATCGTTGGAGGATTAAATCACGGTATAATCTTGATCAGCCCCCTAACAGAGCGGTTCACTACCTTCCGTAACCGGGAGTCGAACCTAAGACCTTGCTCCAATTGACCCTGTTAGATAACCAACCAAGACATAATGCGTTGATTTTGAAACTTGACAATTAATATCATAGGTTTTGAGTTGAAATAAAGTTGTGCTAACATTTCATCCGTTAAATGTTTTAATTTATGAGATAGTACATTGATCTCACAACACATAATTATACTTTGCAGATAATAAAATATTTTATAAATTATGAAATCTTATTTGAAAATAAAAAATAATGTTTATAAAACCAAAAATTTTAACAAAAACTTTGAGATATCAAGGACTCAACTGTAGATTTTATTTTTAAGAGAGATTATTTATTTCCTGTTTCACCACATAATTTATCTTTTTAAATAAATTTATTGTAGATATATAATCATGGTTATCTTTTAGTGGCGAATCCTTTAGATAAGTTTATATAACAATATAAATAGTGTAAGTAGTGGACAGGCACATCTGTTGGTATTTTGACGTGGGTTTATTTTTGGCTTAGAAAAATTAAAATTAACCTTTCTACCAAACTGAAAGATTAGGCAACTGAAACCTTAAACCATGCCAAAGAGGTTCCATTTTTCATCAAACAAAAAACCATTTTCAGAATGAAATCAACACGCACTCAGTTAAAATTGACCGAAAGCTACACCATAATGTACTTCCATCAGAAAAAATTCCCACCAACCCAGATTATTAACAAGAAATACCCTCTCTCAATCCCACCCATATAACCAAACCCTCGATCGCTGATAAAAAGATTCCACTTTTAGATACTAAACGGCAACAAAATTCCATAATCGTCGAAGGAAATTAAAAAGGAATTTAGTAATTACCAACAGGAACAAGAGGGTTTCTGATCCGCTTCTTCTCCTCCAAGAATTGCTCCAAAGTGGGTTCCACTGCACCTGTCTTCTCCATTAACTATCTTCAAGTTTGAACCACAACCAGCAGATTTTCATTTACAGCAGCAAGCAAGCCGGTCGGCTGCGAACCCAGACTCGGGTCAACAATTTGGGCTTTCACTTGTTGATAATGATCCTTGGGCCAAATTTTAATTTTAAACCCATTTTTAGTGCCACTTAACATCTGAACCGGTGTTACGCAATACAATTCACGTGTCTCAACCAGAAGCGAGTCAGTCTACCCACGAAAACGTAACAGGGAATATATGTAATATCTCTAGCACTTGTAATTCAATTAAATAATTTCTATTTTAATCCTTTAACTATTAAATTTTTAGAAAAAATGTGATTGTTGTTATAAAACTGAAACTAGAATTTAAGAATATTTGAGAGAGGAGAGTTCTTCTTATAAATTGGTGTACCTTACATCAAGTTAACCATTCTATTTATAGTACAAAATTTCTAATAAAATACTATCATGATAATAAAAGTGATACGCTAACTATTAAATGATACATTTGGTGCACTAAAAATAATTAGTGGCACACCATATTATTTCTATCTTTTATAACATGCGACTATTTATCTAATAATAGCGGCGGTTCCATACTTTTAAGATTCCAATGTCAGAGTACTAAACCAAAAATAAACCCTACTGCCCATTGACCAAAACGCCATCCCATTGGTGCTCATATTGACGGTGCCTAGGGTGTATCGTCTAGAATTACCCTCAAAAGGCCAACTTTTTCTTGCCTGTTTTTTCTGATTTTTATATGTTTGCTTGCAATAAGGTTAACGCTTGATCGCAAGAAGTGGTCACATGGATGTTTGGTGATATCAAAACACAAACTTGGACTGAGAATTCAGAGTAGCAGAAACCCTCGTTTAGTATATTTCGAAGCCATCCTGTCTTGTCCTCTTCAGACCCACCATACCAAACCCCATTAAAATAAATCATCACTAATAAGTCCCCTTCTCTATAGTTATTTATTCCAAATATATAGTGTTGTGTCTGCGACTCTGCGTTGTGTTTGTGTGTTAGCTCAACAGATCCTTGTGTTTATTGTGTTCTAATTTATAAATCCTTCAAAGATCTTAGCTTTTGTGCCTGTTCCCACTAGAAAGTGTTAAAAAGGACAGTCTTTTTCTGTATTCCAAGGGAAAGTTTCGTTCTTGATCGTTGATCTTCGCTTTTTAGCTTCGTTTGAAATTGTTTGGTGAAATTTTGCAGTCTGCCGATTAGATCCTTTTCGATTTTGAGTTTCAAAACCAAAGATTTTAATCATGATTTGCGCTATCAAGCACTCTGCTATTGCACCAGTTATCAATGGATCTGACAGTACTTTTCGTAGAAAAAATCTGCCAGGACCGAAGAGGTCTTTGTTCTTGCCATCAATTACAGCTGAGAAGAACCCAAAACCTGTTGTCTCAGTGTCAAAGCCTTTACATGTCTCATCAGTTGAGTATCTTGCGATCTCGAAGCCCCTAAAGAAGTCCTTGATCACATGCAAGGCCTTTGAAGCTGACCGATCGCAGCCGATAGGTTCGAGCGAAGTGAAATCAGAGGCTGCTAGGAGAGTCAAGATTGGGATTTATTTTGCAACATGGTGGGCTTTGAATGTGGTGTTCAATATATATAACAAGAAGGTCTTGAATGCTTTCCCTTATCCATGGCTGACCTCTACTCTTTCTCTGGCGTGCGGGTCTCTAATGATGCTGATTTCATGGGCTACGAGGATGACAGAGGCACCTAAGACCGATTTGGATTTCTGGAAGACTTTGCTCCCTGTGAGTTGATTTATTCATTTGTTTTGGTAGAAAAATGAAGGGAGTAAGGGGTTAAGGTGACGTTTTTATTTTGGTTGCATAGAAAAGTGAAGAAAGGATCGGAAACTGATGTTTTTTGTTTCCTTTCGGATCATTAATTCTCGAGGGATTGATGTTATCTAGTTTCGAAAACCATATTTTGTTTGCTTCCTAGGAAAGTCAGACAACGCTAATTTAATCGTTTCTCGTTGTTTCGAAGGGAATCGAGATAGTGACTAAATTAGACTATCAAAACTCTGTTTTTAGTTCTAAACTTCCCTTGTTGTGTGATTTAAAGTTGCAGTTTTAGTTCACTGATCTATCTTTTCCTCTCTTAAGGTTGCTGTGGCACATACAATTGGGCATGTGGCAGCAACAGTGAGTATGTCGAAGGTTGCAGTTTCATTTACCCATATCATTAAGAGCGGTGAACCTGCTTTCAGTGTGTTGGTCTCAAGATTCCTTCTGGGTGAGACCTTTCCTTTGGGTGTTTACCTCTCACTGCTTCCAATTATTGGCGGTTGTGCTCTTGCTGCTGTTACCGAGCTCAACTTTAACATGACTGGTAAGAATAGAAAACAAGTTCAAGTTGTCTGCATGCCTGTTCTTTTGAACGTTTAGCCTTGTGACAACTTTTGAATATACTGAGTTGGATCTGCAGTTACAAACCAGACCTCTGGTCATTCGTTACCTTGTTGGAGTAAAAAACTTCAAAACTCAATTGAATTATGTTGGGGAAAAGCATTTAATAAAGGAAGCCTGATGCTTCATTCATTTTGCTCATTTTTTCCTCTTCTTTCTTTTGTTCATGGTGGTAGTCTCTTATGTTAAGTTTATTCCGTAGTTTCTGGCTTGTAACCGAAGGTGTTCTTTTCTCCTGCTTATGTATGGCACTAGGGAAAATGACTAGAAAAATGATTCAGCTGATGGAGTGTTTTACACTCACATGCTCGGTTGTTTGCTGTCTGTTTCAGGTTTTATGGGGGCCATGATCTCCAACCTGGCATTTGTATTTCGGAACATATTTTCAAAGAAGGGCATGAAGGGGAAGTCCGTTAGTGGAATGAACTACTATGCTTGTCTCTCTATACTGTCTCTGTTACTTCTTACACCTTTTGCTATCGCCGTGGAGGGACCGCAGATGTGGGCTGCAGGATGGCAAACAGCCATTTCTCAGATTGGACCAAACTTCATATGGTAAAATGAAATTTCTTCTACAAACTATTTGTTTGTATTCATACTGATAGCATTTTCATTTTGCAAAACTTATCATAAAATTCGTGAAAATCCCAGTTGGCTAAACTGTCTAGACTCGTCTCCAGAATTGATAATAGGACTTTGTGCTTGCGTACATCTCCAGAAATATTTAGGTGTAAATATCATTCATGGTTGGCCTAACAAATTGGTTAGAGTGGAAGTCCACCTTTTATGTGGTAGAATCAGATGTATCAGTCGTTATCTTACAGGGGCTGTGAGGAGTCCTAGTCTGTCTTGGTTACTTCTTGTTTTTGACTTGTGCTAATTTGTCCTGTATTCTGCTTTTCTGTATCTAACATTTGGTTTTCTTCTTGATTTTCGCTGGAAAAAATATAAATGTGTGGCTCTGTTTTTGTGCCTAATAATATATAATAGGTGGGTGGCTGCTCAGAGTGTGTTCTATCACCTTTACAATCAAGTGTCGTATATGTCCTTGGACGAGATCTCTCCCTTGACATTTAGCATTGGAAATACAATGAAACGTATATCAGTCATAGTCTCCTCCATTATCATTTTCCACACTCCCGTTCAACCCGTCAATGCACTTGGAGCCGCCATCGCAATCCTTGGCACTTTCTTGTATTCCCAGGTACTTTACTCTTCTCTTTCTTAAATAAGCTTCATACTTCATAATCTTCTACATATACATCATTTTCAAAAAGACTAGTCCGTGCTTTTAGCCGAATCCTGGGTGGAAGCTAGCGAACAAATTACCCTTCTCTTGATTTTTCTTTGTTTCTAAGATGACATCTGAACAAGCTAGTTTAGTATTCATGTGCTCACCGAGTACTCGAATCCTAACCTAGAGAAAACACATTTCCAAAAATCTGTTCAACAAATATACAACGCAGTGGGCCTTACAATTCCTGGCAGTTTTTAGCTTTCAATTCACACGAGGAGTTTGGTATAAACATGGTAGGTGAAACCATGCATCAAGACCTTAGAAACCCTTGTAGCATTTGGTGAGCATGTATGATTACTACAGATGCAGCTGTCTAATCGATTTGCCTATGGAATTGAAGTTATCAATATCTTGGGTTTGATGTTGTAGCTACCTGTGTGGTGTTAGGTGAGTGAGACGAAGTGAACATTGTCCTACCCGTTGGATTTGGACATTGTGGGGACCAATTCTCACCTAACTCGGGAAGATCTCCATTTTTTTTTTTTTTTTTTACATTAGGTATCCCGGCTTAGCCAGACTAAATCCTAATCCTCTATAACCCCACCCCAAGAGCCTAGAAGAGGTAAAACTGAAACCCCAAGATCCCTCAGGTTCCAACGTAGCCTGTACACTTCTGCG
>JAOTIZ010000005.1:18737582-18756879 GCA_027123425.1 Erythroxylum panamense | reverse complement strand
TTTTGTGATACATGGAAGGAATCAGGTTATATAACTTGTGACCGCCATGATCCCATCAGCTTAATTCAATTAAGGATAACTTGATTGATTCATGTATTGTGTGCACTTAAAGTTATTGGATCATCAAGTTGTAACATGGTCCAAGTGGGAGAATGTCAGATTATTTAATGTCCCATGCAATTTATTGATTGAGTCCTATGAAATGCCAAGATAATGGTTATTGGGTATTACTCGAATGGGTCTCAAATGGGTCATAGACCCTTTTCCTCTCTCTTCCACTTACCAAAGGACGTGTCCTTTGGTAATGGTATATAAGTTGCAACACTTATGAAATGATAATGATTCTGAACCATTGAGGAATTTGCTAACGGAAGAAGATGAGAGGAAATCAATACGATCATTCAAATCAACATCACGACAAACGATATGGATACGGGTACGTAAAACGAATCGATCCTATAAATGTTTTTACGGTATCGACAACTCGTCGGTACATTTCATAAACCTAACGTTAATTGGGCAAGTTACGTCCTTAAGATGAAGTCGCCATTCCTAATCCTACGGGTGCTGTAGTAATCTCTATTTTAACATTTCTTTTTATCAAAATTTTCTACCATGGGGTGAGTATTCGTATTATTCCCAAAATAAACTGCAAGACTTGAGGGATTTAGTACTATATATATTTGGCTTTGCTATGGTATTCCAGTGGAAGAAGGGGATGACATATTCACAGATAATGATTCCTCCACGTTATAATCCTCTTCTTGATGTTAAACACAAGTCCAAATTTGCCAAGAGGAATGACAGAAAGAAGGAAAACGCCTACAGGTAATGGCTTTCTTTATTTCGATTCTCTATTTCAATATAATAAATGACAATAGCTTCTAAGCTGACGACTATAGGTTTATAGCCTTATATCTTTTCCAAATTAATTTATAACAATGTATTTACGTATAATCCTTTCCTACTACTTTTAACGCAATTGATCAAAAGGGTTGAAGTAAAGTAGAGAAAGATCTGGTCATAAAGATTGGAGTTTTGATACTTATAAATATTATCTTGTGTGTAAAGTTTTATGATATGTTTCATTATGATTTTTGGAATATAAAAGAACTTGGTCTTTAAAATAGAAACAAAGAGTTTAAAATTGTTTTCATTTTGTAAAATATAGCTTCATTTATAGAAATTACTCTTATCTGATAGATTAAACTACAAAAACCAAGTGGTAGGAGTTAGGCTTGACAATTAGCTCATGCAATTGTAAATTTTATTCAATTTTAAATTGGTTAATATTGCCATAATTTAAATTTGTAATGAGATTTATACTACAATTGTTAGACTATAGAGTTAAAAAATTATAAATATTTTTGAAGTTGAATATACTATTACTTCTAAAATTTTGGTTCTTATTTCTCCACTTCACAAGGATAAAAAGTTTTCAATAAATGAATTATTAATCATAATCTATATGAATGGAAAGAAAAAGGTCAATATTATTCCTAATTCCATCATATAATAGTAAAAGGATGAGCTTGTGAGGCCTTTCAGTGATGAAGAGATAAAACAAGCCATATTTCATACCAATCTTGATAAAGCACCTGCCCCAAATGGCCTAAATGCTTAATTCTTTTTTTTTTAAAATATGGAGCTTATTTAGAAACATGATCATAAAGATCATTTTGGAATTCTTTGCAAATGGTAAAATGTTTAAAGAACTCAACAGGTCCTTTATTTGCCTTATTCCTAAATAGTTGAATGCAAGTTTGTTAAATGATTATAAATCAATATCTTATTACAATGTTATTTAGAAGATAGTTTTCAAACTGCTTACTAAGAGGCTAAAGGATGTCCTCAAGTCAATTGTTAACCTTACACAAAGGGCTTCTATACAGAGGTAAACATAGGTAACAGTATATTAACAACATGGAAGTTATTCAACGAATATAAAAGTAAAAGCTCTTAAGAAGTTGTGCTTTTAAGATAGACATTCATAAAGTATTTGGATCCTTAAATTGGAACTTTATATTGGACCTAAATGCAAGCATTTGGTTTTCCTTGAATTTTACAAAATGAATTGGCAGTTGCTTCTCTACTACTTCTTATATGATCATTTTCAATGGAGAGCTTACAGACTACTTTCAAAGGGTTAGATGAATTAAATAAGGGGATCCTTTGTCCCCTTACTTATTCTCATTATGTGTAAAATTAATTACTATGCTCTTAACTTAAAATTTAACAAATGCAAGGATTATAAGTTCCATAACAAATGTAAGAAGATATAACTCTTTCAACTCTTATGTGCAGATGATTTATTGATGTTGAGAGGAGCTTATATACTCTTTGTTAAACTTCTCACGAAGTCAATGTTTCTATTTGGAAAATGGTTATATATAT
Organism: Erythroxylum panamense; assembly: GCA_027123425.1. Classification (NCBI taxonomy): domain Eukaryota; kingdom Viridiplantae; phylum Streptophyta; class Magnoliopsida; order Malpighiales; family Erythroxylaceae; genus Erythroxylum; species Erythroxylum panamense. The sequence goes on along the minus strand of JAOTIZ010000005.1, from coordinate 18,754,485 downwards.
ATATATATATAAGGATACCTTAATTTAACTAACTCTCTTATGAGCATAACTGGTATACTTAGGAATTTCAATTTCATATAAAAGGATCTCATACAAGGAATGTCAACCCTTCTTTGACTCAATCCATAAGAGGATTAGCCATTTGAACAACAATTTTCTTAGTTTTGGTAAAGTTTAACTCATTCTTGCTATCCTTAATAATATTCATCCATATTGGAACTATCACTTATATTTTCCAAGAAATATGATTAAAGATCCAGTGGAGAGGATTATGAAGCATTTTTTATAGTCAGGTAAAGATAAAATTTCAAGGGGTAAAGATGAAGTGACAAGACGTTTATATGCCTAAATAAAGGGAGGATTAGGCATAAAATCCTTTAAAATCACTAATAAAATGCTATTGCCAAAGGGAATCTTTAAGCTTTTCAATGACAATGAATCAATTTATGTTTGTTGGATGCACTCATATATAATTAAGGGATAAAGTTTACAGAAAGTAAAGCATAAAGCAAACAACATCTAGACTCTAAATCAAATTCTATAGTTAAAGAGACATGCAAACCAAGATTAGCAATGGAAGGAGTTCCTAGTTTTAATTTGATAATTAGAACTCTCTTAGACCACTCTTTAAACTAAAAGGATTAGATAGCTTGAAAGGAATAATACCTCTCTCAGCTAAAGTGGAAGAATTAATAATAAAAGTGGAGTGACATTGCACATGTCAAGGTTTTGAAACCATAGTGAAGAATATTCCCAACTACAAGCACATAATGCAAGATGAGAATAAGATTATTTAGAAAAGGAATAACTTAAAGCAATTCACCCAAAAATCAAACATTAAAATGCTCTGAGTATATATAAGGATAAATTTCCCTGAAGGAGGTTATTGTAGTTCAAATATAACTCTCTTAAAATGTCATTCATCATATGGATTGCCATCAAATAAAATCTTGAAATCATGGACAATGTGAAAGGAATAGCTTTGCCTAATTACCTCTTTAAATCTTCCAACTGGGATTTAAAGACTCAAATTTAGATCTTGGTAAACTTTCATCATGCTATCAACTTTTGGAATTATGCTTAAAACAAATGCAAAATGAAATGGTTTGGAAATAATTGGACATGTCATTTTATAGGTGGAGTAGGTAAGGTTCACACACAAAGGATCCATTACTTTATTCTAACTAGTGCTTACCTTAGAACTTACGCCCTATGGAAAGAAAGAAATAGGAGAGTTTTTTAAGACATAAAGATCAATATCCAAGACTTATACAAAGCTTCTATTTGAGAATTAAAGAACTTATTCTAACAAAATTATAATTGAGGAAATTAGATCTAAACTAGCCTATTATTGGTAAGTTTCCACTTAGAAAGAGAATTCCAACTTAAGGGGAAGAGCAATGCAAGTATAAGATGGTGCCTTCCTCAGATTCATTCTTATTTAGAATTCATATCACTCTATATAAATTAGAGATAAAGATATTACGAGAGATAATAGTGCCTCTAATATTAAGTTGTGCTTTTATAGCGTTATCTTTTTTACGTTTAAGCTTATATCTTTTGGTTGTTTTTTGAACTCCTTGGATAACCTTACTTCTTCAAGATGATTATAATGCAGCCCTTTTTAACTTAAAAAAACAAAAGCTTAATGTGTGTGGATAGAGAGAAATACAATAAGGAAGGAGGCAATGCAAAGGGTTTTCATAAGAGAGAATATAAAGATTGATTTATCGATTCCAGCAAAATTTTCTTTTTTGACATATTGAATAAGAGAAAGACCCCTAACTTATAGTAAATTTAGAAAACTTAGCAAGTTGCAAATATTTGATTATATTGAAGGATCATTTCAAACAAATAGTTAAGGAAACCCATAATCCAAATGAGTTTTTAGTAAGTAACTATACGCCTTTAAGATAAAACATGATCCACATGATTAGAATCCTTGGAAACAAAGAAAAATCTAGAATAATCTCAACTATAACAATTTCTAGAATAACACCACATTAATTTTGAGAAGCTTTTGCTCCTTGAATTAAAGCTTTAATAACAACTACATTGCTCTCAAGACAAATTTGATCCACTTCATATATTTTATAGAAAGATTACCTACTAAGATCACATATAGAGTTGTTATTTTGGCCCAAGCCCCACTTGATCTAAAGTTAATAGGCAAAGTACAATTAACTGAGTTTTAGATTGAGTTCTGGTGGCCAAACTCAAACTAAAGCTCAAAAATTAAAAAAATTTAAAACCCTATTGGGCATCAGACATTTTGGTCTAACTCGAAGCTTGATTGAGTCAAACAATTTAAGTCCATGTAAGTTTCTTGACGGGTTCAAACTTGTTTAAAAATTTTAGATGCAAAATAACTTATTGACAATGCTAATAAATATGTTTTAAAAGCATGTTGATTACGTGCTTCTTTATAGTAGCAGTAGATAATACATGCAATCATCAATTTTTTCAACCTCATTATGGTTATACGACAATACTTCAAAGTTCAGTTTTCTTTAACTAGTTTAATTTGTATTGTATTTTGGTTCAATGAAGAGGGGTCTTCATAAATCCTTAGGCTGATGTGTTGTAGTTGAGTTTATGTATCAATATGACAATTGATATGCTTTCAACTACTATGTACCAAAAAATTGGTAACATTATTAGATTGTTATGGATTTCAATTTTGAAGTTAAAATGGCAATATGTTACAAATCATATATTAGTATGTTCAATAAACAATAGAAAAAAATTCCCATAACCAACTAATAAAAGACACGAGAAAGTGATTTTTTTTTACAAAAGAATAAACAAGAAAATCATTAGTTTTTAGTTTTTTAATTACTGCTAAGGTTTAATTCCTACAATAAGAAAAAAGATATGTAGCTTTAGTTGGCATGGTGGACGTTTCCTCTTTAGTAAAAACAACATCCAGTATGTAGGAGACATATAGTTGTCTTTTTGGTTGATAGACATGACCTTGTATAGGTTAGCCAGTTGCTCTCTGTTTCTCACGAGAGGATGGCTTCCGATGATTGATGATGATAATGGCTCGATATTATGGTGGCTAGGTTGGCTAATTTTTTAATTTTAATTTTATTAATTAAAGTCATATCAGTGGATCCAAAATATTGACAAAAACACAAATTTGTTAATCATTATAATGTAACATCATATTATAAATAATAAAATGTTAATTATACATTTTAGGATTTGTTAGGATAACTTTAATAATATGGTGATTGCTATTTAAAAATATTTGAAAGTTATTTAAAGTATTAAAAGTGATATTTGATAACATTTCAGAGATGTCAAAATTTGTTGGGACAAGATAAAAAAAAGTATCAAATAATTGAAACTATGTTAAAGAGTCTCAAAAGATTAAATTAATAAATTTTGGCTAATTCCTTATTTGATTGATCAAATAATTATTTAAGAAGTTTTAAAACTTTAAAATCATCTAATTTAGTCTTCTTTCAAGTCCTTTAAGCATGACAATAAGAAAAAAAAATCAAAGAATCCAACTAAAATGATAAAATAATTAATTTATTATCAATTTAATATAATTAAATTAAATTAACACAATATCTCTAATATAAATAACAAAATATAAAAGTTTAATTTAAAAATATATTAAACACATATGTATATGTAGTACTTAATTATATATGATACAACACCTTTTAATGCAGTATTAAGAAGAAAAGGAAATGCATAAATTTTAAAATTTTAAAGAACAAGTCATAAAGAAATTGAAGAAGTTGGATAAGCCAATCAAGTAGGCTTGTACTTAATTTTCTTCCAATTGATCAATCGAATAAGGTATTGATAAAAGATATGGGCTCTTCTTTCTCAAAGCAAGTTTTAAGCTAGCAAGTATTTTGCTATCAAAAATGAGAACTAGTCAAAATTACATTGCAAGAGGAATACAACAATTTTTTTTAGAATGTAAAAAACTCATTAAAGAGAAAATAATGTTTAGTGTATAGCATTGGAGAGGGACTCTCCCACGAGATAATCAAAATGGCATAGTTAAAACACTACAAGACACTAGAAATGACAACGTTGGGTCCATTGTTGAGGCAACATCGTATATGTAACTAGGGTAATCCACACTTGACCTTTTATCACAACTTCAAAAGATTACCCAATTAGGGTTGAAGTTTATGGAGCTACAAGGTGTCCAAGGTGATGCAGAGGTCTCAACACATCTCTAGGCAAGAAACTTGTTCAGCCTAGGTAAGAGATCAGATCAATTTATGTGGATTTCCTGTAAAACTCCTAAGACTTATTGAGTTCGCCTTGAATACTAGGGGATTGGAGGAATTGCGCCGAGGTGCTTCCTTTATGGATCTCTATAAATGAGTCTATTTCCTTCTAAGTTGTTAGTTACGTCCCTTCTTGAGTTGAATATTGCAAGAAGCTGCTAGAGTTACTTAGGAAGTATATCTAATGCATGGTTAAGCCCTTATACTGTTCACTTTGTTGCCCATAAACTGTGGATGGTTAGTGAGAACTATACTCTCCAAGAGAGAGCCAGTCTTATGCTACAATACTTTCCTAACTAGTTTATAATCAATTGCTCTCTTATATTTGTATTAATGAGTTCAATAAGAGAGTTTAGGTTGTTATATTTCGCTACAAACCTTCTATCATTTCTCTCTTTCCAAATTTCTTAAAGACAACTTGCTACTGCCACCATAAATATTTCCTTATTATGCTTAGAGATATGCAGTTGAGATATCTCTTGTATGATATCTGTGAGATATCTATGGCTTAAGTTAGGGGCATATAGATTAGAAATTCTAATCCACACCTCTTTAGAGAAACTACACTTGAAGAAGAGATGATCCTTATTCTCCTCCTCTAAGTTCCAAAGTATAAAATGTTTAGAAGGGGATAGGAACTTTAATATATCCATAGTGCTTAGTTTATTCAGCATAGCAAGCCGAAGCAAAAATATGTCATTTGGTTTAAGAAGCTTGCACCAAACCAGTAAACACCACCATATTCTTGTACCTACCCCATCCATTAGCTCCTTTGCTTTTTTGTTAGTAATTTCTAATACAGAAACTACATCCCCTAAGTATATATCTTCCTCCCCCTGGTATCTGTATTGAGGAATGGGCAATAATCTCAATTCTACTAAGGAAACCTAATTGTCATTTTGAATTAACTCTTGAAGCTTGGTTCTTTTAGAGAATCTAGCTAATAAATCCCTTGCCAATTGATTTTGAATTAATGCCCCATGACCAGTCCAGTTATCATACCATACAAAAATTTTATTCCCTACACCTATTTGGCTTGTGACATTTTGTTGTACTTCTTCCCTCAACTTGGGAATTGTATTGAAGAACCAAGAGTTGTTATCTTTAATACTTACTGCCCAAAAACTGTCTCCCTTTAATATATATTTGCGAATCCATTTAATCCACAATAATTCTTTTTTTAGGATTCTCCAAATTCTCTTTATCATTAGAAATCTGTTGCTATTGTTAACTGACTCCAAACTTAACCCACCTACCTCCTTCGGTTGACAAAGGTGCTTCCAATTCACTTTAGACATTCCTTTCTCACCTTTCCCTTTACCCCATAAAAATTACTTCATCAGTTTTTCTACCGTTTTAATCAGACCTTTGGAAAGGAACATGTAAGAGCACTAATAAAATTGCATTGACATAATAACATACTTCAAGAGTTGTAGTTTATCTCTATAGGAAAGGATACTATTTGTTATTTTTTTGAATTATTTTCTATTAGAGGAAGAAATTCTCGAAATCTTAGTCTCTTGGAGGACATAAGAATGACCAAATATAGAAGAGGAGGATCTTGTTGTTTCATTCCAGAAACTTGTGACAAAGAATATGAGAGGTAAGATATTGGACAATAAGAAATAACTTTTTTGAAAATTAATTCTTAATCTAGAGAACTCCTTTAAACTTTGTAGAGTACTCATTAGTAGTGAAACAAAAGGAGTATTGGCCTTTCTCAGGAGGATAAGATCATCTACAAAACATAAGTTAGTAAGTGAAAGCAACTAACATTTGGAATGATATTTAAAGTTGGAGGCAGTTGAAGGTTTGTGTTTCAGCAAAAGGGTGATAACTTCCATACAAATAAGGAATACATAAGGAAAAGAGGATCCCCTTGCCCAAGTCATTTTTTGCCTTTAAACATCTCTGTTGGGCTTTAATTAATCAATACCTCGTAAGAAGTAGTGGTAATGCATTCTTGAATCCATTTGATAAATTTATAAGCAAATCTCATAATAGCTATAGTTAAACTGTACTATTAAAATGGATCTACAAAATGCTTTGGTAATGTATACCCTCTCAAAAGCTCCTATAATATAAGGATACTATCTCCAATATGTCTACTGCTCATAAATGCCCCTTGATTCTCACTAATGAGGAAGTGAAGAACCTCTTTTAACCTATTTTTCAAAACTTTAGCGATGATCTTATAAAGAAAATTACTACAAGAGATAAGTCTGAAATCACTCCATATTGCTGGGTTACAACTCTTGGGAACTAAACACAAAAAAAAGTCTTATTAATCTCCTTAAGCAATACTTTATTTTGGAAAAACTCCTGCACATCTTTAATGAATCTCCCTATTTTTTCCTAAGTATTTTGAAAGAAAAGACCATTCAATCCATCTGGACCAAAGGCCTTTGAGCCATTCATGTTAAACACTACCTTTTCTATCTCCTGATCTGTGAGAGATCTAATTAGCAAAGAGGTTTCTTGTTCAGGGATCTTGGCTGTGACAAATTGCCTAAGATCCACTCCATTTCCTGCAGTATTTCCTTCTATGCCTAGGAGATCTTGGAAAATTTTCCTAGCTTCCTTAGCAATCTCAGCTTACCCAAATAAAGTTTCCCCATATTCGAATTTTATGAAGGCAATTTTATTGACATTTCTTCTAGCAGTCATTGTATTGAAGCAAAATTAGTACATCTACCCCCATCCTTGATCCAATTAATAATGGCCCTCTATTTTAATAAGGAACAATGATTATCCACTATTTGCATATAGGTCTTAAGAGCCACCCTCTCCTTAGCAGATAGAGTGCAATCACTTGGGTTAGCTTCTAGGGATTTCTAGATTGTTGAGAGCTTGCTTCTTGCTTCTTCTATCGCCTTTTTGGTATTATGTCCTCTCCTGACATTTAATACCTTCAATTCCTGATTTATAGCCTTGAGTTTTTGCACACAAATATAATGCTTAGTACCATAGGTCTCAAACTTCATTCTTTTAGATATAGCTTCATAAAAGCCCTCCACATTAACCAGGAAATTATTGAATCTGAAAGGGTGGTGAATACTAACCTTTTTAAACAAGTTAACCACCTTGATAGGGCTATGATAACAAAATTCTAGGTCCAAAAATATGGCTTTACTTTCTGAAAAAGAATTTAACCAATCCACGTTCACCATAGCTCTATCTTTTTTTTTAATGAACTAGGTTGAGCTTTGTTTGTTCGACCAATTGAACCTATGAGCTTCAGATTTTAAATTTGTTAATTCCACATCCTATATACAATTAAGCATATCTGAGGTGTAGTTAAGTAAATTACAATTCTCTTCTACCTCTGACCTAAAGAGAGTGGAGTTTAAATCCCCACTAATTATCTATAGACCTCTAACTGATGCTTTTAGTCTTTGAAAAGAAGTCCATAACTTAGTCTTTGAAAAACTGTACTCAAACCACAGCCAAAGGTTTCTAAAGCATAAGAATTTTTCATTTTGAAGAAAATCTTTGTATGGATAAACTACTTGCTAGTTTCCAGTTCTTCCACCTCCAAAAATTCCCCATCATAAGCAATAATAATTCTTCCATAGATATGGCAGTGGTGGTTTGTGAGAAAATTCCATTTGTTTCCCAAAAAACTTAATTTATTTAGATTTTCTACTCTAATTTTGGTTTCTAATAGACAAAATAGCGATGGTTTTTCATTTAGAACAAAATCCCTTATAGCATTAAGCTTAGAAGGTTGTTTATTCCCCTAACATTCCAGACTATGAGAGTCGTATAAGATTGTTTTTTCCTATTGAGCCTTTCTTATTACTCCTGTTGCTCTTTCAGGATGTCACTTGTTCAAACTGTTCCTCTGGAGTAATTCCTCTCTGCTGATCTGCTAGTAGCTATTGAGGATACTCATTTTGCTATATTCCATGGTCTGTATGGCAAGGATTATTCTTGCTATCTTGGCTTTCATTTCCCCTCTGATGCACTAACATATTGCTTGTGACATTCAATGTTTGCTCCTAAATTTCTAGTGGTTGAATAGAGTCTGCAAAGTTATCAATTTGGACCCTCTCATCTTTATTAAGTGGTGCACTTTCAACCTTATCCATACTCCTTTGACCTTTATGGTTTCCTATCAATTTTCCTACTTCCACCGGCACATTGTTAACTTTAGAATTAACCAACTCCATTCCCATCACCTCCTAATAGTCTCCTCCAATGAAAAATTTTTCCCATTGGTTTTCATTATTTTCCTTATGCTTTAAGGGAAGGTTTCCATTGCCATGTAACCAATACTTTGTCTTCTCTAAGAAAATGCCCATCGGCTAGCCCTAGAATTGAAACGTTATCTTTCATTTCCTTAGAAATATCCATACTCACACATAATCTAACAAATCCAACACATTTCCTCAAAGTAGTGTTTTCATCTATACAAATTGATTTTCCTAAATAACTAGCTAGCATACTCAAACCTTTAGTTGTCCAATATTCCAAAGGAAGAATATATATATTCACCCATAGAGGAATATTTTTCAATATGATTTTCTCTAATTCCATTCCGAGTTTCCAATTCCAAAGAAATAAAGCAAGTTGAGAAATGTGTCAAAGGCCTTCTTTAATTACCTTTTGAGCTTCAGATTTAAAGGAGAAGGTAAAGATGAAGTTTTCTTCCTCAGTTAACATTACCTCCAATAAGCCTCTGCCTTTCTAATTTCTCTGATTCCATGTTTTAATCATAGGAAAAGCAAGACATTTTTTCATAAAAAAATCAATCAGCACTGCATCCCATATTTTTGCACTTTCCTACAAAGTGTCAAGGCTTAGAGTTACCATTAGCTTGCCTTCAATCTCAATTGGTGGATTATAGGACAAGGACGAGTCTGAATTGTCACTCACTCACTCACAACTTGTTTCCTCATCTTTCTGTCTACTACTTGTTGTTGATACACACTGTCTGATAGAGATGACGTTTTTGGTGGTGGGATAGGTGGTGGGGGAGGTATAGGTTGATTAGTTGAGTGGGACGGAGAGTAGAGGTGGAAAGTCTATTTCCATAATATAGTTTAATGGGTATCTGATGTTGTTTGTTGTTTGGTTTTGTAAGAAACATACACAATGTCAAGGCCCAAAACAACGAAAAGGTTGCCGATGAACCAAGGAATTTAAGTTGGGAAGAAAAGATGAGGAGAAGAGGACGGAAAGGCGTAGATCTAGGGTTAGGACTGGTTGGAATATAAAAGGTTTAGAGAGATATAGGAGTTTCTCTCTTATCGTGTTGTCTGTGCTATTTGCTCTTACAACAACTTTTGTAATATATTGACGCTGAAGAATTTACAAGACATACAAAAAATTAAGAAATGTCTAATCACCTTCATAATAATTTTAAATCTTGAGTTTAACATGATTAAATATGACTAAGATTCAAAATTAGATATAATCAAATTTGTCTCACTTGGCCTCCTAGTAGGTGAAAGGTATTTCTCCTTTATCAAAGTTAAAATTCTGCTGAACCCTTTGGATGCTTTGAAATAAAAATTACTTATTCAAATTATGGTGTACAAAAAGTTATAAAATTTGTACTTTATGTATTTATGAAAGACTTCATTTTAGAATCTCGTATCTTGGGAAGATTTTTCTTTTAAATAGCATCCTTATTAAGTTGATTTTATATAACTCTTTCTCTGCACTTTCAGAATTTTTACTTTGAAACTCAATTTTTGTGTGCCTTAATGTTTTTCTCTTATTTTAAGTCGAACCTTTACTTTTGGTTCAGTTCTTAATTACTTTTTTTCATTTTGTACTTGTTAGTTTTATATTTATTATATTCACATTTAACAACTATAAGTGCCTATATTTGAAAGCTATTAAAATGAAAATTGTTTATTATAGTCAATATAAAGTTATGTTGCATCTTTTCCTTTAAATAATTATAGACGCTTAAGAAAGGACCTAGTCCCATGTTAATTTAGTTAATATAGGGGTCAAAACCCTACAAAACATTTTTCCCAAGAAAAAAAAAGTTGTAAGCAGTTATGATTGCCATGTCATCATTATCTGTAAATAGCTTAAATCTTAAGACAACAATTAAAGAAAATATAATTTTGTGGAGGCAGGTAAGATGGCAAAAAATAAATGAATTAAATGAAAATAAATTTGAAAATCTCAGTACAGATTGGAATACAATAGTGCACACGTCCATGCAACAGCTGAATAATGTTTGAAAAGGAAAGGACAGAAACTGTTCAAAAGAAAAGGGTTCCCAGTTGTTGGGAAGGGAGTACATAATAAGAAGGAAGTAAGGTCTTCACTTTCACCTTCTGAGCCCAAGCAAGACAGCAACTCCCGCATTATTGATCCAGTCAGTTGTGGGTTTGAAGAATGCACCAGGAGTGAAAGCAAGCGCCTCGTTTCTGCCAAGCAAATGGACACCCTTCCATTTGACCCTTCTGTTGGTAACGGCACCAGGTCCACTGTTACCATATTCAGCATAGTACAAAGTATTCTCATATGGCTGTCCTGGCCACTCAAGCCATCCTTCAGGTCTGATCAAATCACCCAATTGGGATTCCATCACCACAGTTCTTGAATATTCCTTCCATGGCCTGCCCAAGTATGTTGGGATCTGAAGTCTTGCAGCAACAAGCTTCTGTTCAGGGACAATCCTGCAGTTGTGAATAACAAGTCCAGTTGGTTGTCCATTTTCTTTCCTTCCATCTGCTGTCACAGTGTTGGCTTGTGATGGATTTGGCATCCTCACGATGATCAGAGAGTTTTGAATGACGACTGCCCCATAACCAAACAGGAAATCTACGGTACCAGAAATCACACAGTTGCGATAGAACTGACGTCCTGCTTGATAACACAATGTGTCTTGATAACCATCTAGCCTGCAGTTGTAAAAAACTGACATATCAGAGTTTACTCGGAGTGCAACAGCCTGGTGACCGTCGGGACCTGCTGTGTTCTGGAATCCCATTGACCTTGCAATGAAACCGTCGGCTTCAACAACTGTACCACACAAAATCAATATAAGAATCCATTCCAAACATTTATGTATTTAGTTTCTAAATTCAACTTACTGAAGGTAGCAGTCTTCCAGGTGTTAACGCCATCTCTGAAGCTCTTTTTTCCGGTGAAGATGGTCCTCCTTGGGCCGTCACCATACATGTACACATTAGGCACTTCCACTGTAACAGTCTCGGTGTAGATTCCAGCCTTAACATAGATAACACATCGACCCTTGGCGTTCTTGGGGCAAGCATTAAGAGCTGCCGCGACTGACTTGAATTGACCGCTTCCGTCAAGAGCCACAACTGCATTTGGTGGAAGCCTGCCATTGTCGCGAGCGGCCAAAAGCTTGCGATCAGCCGCAGAAACCCAGGTGGGATAGCCATTTTCCTGAAGAAGCCTTCCATTTGTGCTTGGTATGTTGAATTGGAGTCCAAAAGATTTGAAGACATCAGAAATCCTACCAAGGATGTTTAGGACATTGTCTGTAAGCTGACTGCCAAAATCAGTGGACTTCTGAACCTCTCCTTTTAGTTTTTCGTTCTGGAACCCATCAATGCACAATTCTTGGTACGAGATAACATAACTCAACCAAATTCTGAAATCTTCTGCATGTTCAGCTAAGCTTTTCATATCACTGTCGCTTATCTTGGTGAATGTAGAGTTAAGCGACTGAACGGCTTTGTTCAACAACTCTTTGCAATCTTCCAGAGCGACTTTTGAATGGGGATCATCGGTGACCTTGACCACAAGATCTTCGCTCAGATTCAGGGATTTCTTCAACGAGTCTTGAATAGCTAAGATACCTGTTCTGATGAACTCCTTCGGATCGGTAGAATTCACTTTGCTAAGGGTTTGGGTGCAGACTTCCTTATAATCAGTGGGTTGGCACATCTGGCTAACTGACTTCATCTGTGGTGATGAATTTTTATCATCGGAACCGCCGCGGTTGACCGTAGCAACCACTCCGATGACAACTCCGACGACAAGAATCAGGGAAACCCCCGAAACTATAACTTTATTCATTGTTTCTTTTGTTTTGGTTTTCTGTTTTTTTTTTTTATTTCAGTATCCCTCCGATAAGTGGTGCCAGTTTATTACAGGAAGAGGGCACAATGTTATCGGAGAGAAAAGTAAAGAGATACTTTAATCTCTTTTATTTTGGATGAAGAAGAAGTGTGACAATGACTGTATTTATAAGCTCTGAACCATCTTAAAAATAGGTCTTTTGCATGGAATGAATGAACGTCAAATGTATTGATGGTAACGAATGGTAAGCCATTAAATTAGTAAGCGATAAGACAAATTTCAGCCAATACTCCAAAATGGCATTTCTATTTTTAAGCCAAAAAACAAAACAGAACGTATATCAGATACTTTCAAAGCCTCCTCTTGTGGAAACCCCGCAACTAAATTAATACACATGTTCCTTTAAACATGAAATACTCAAGAAAACAAAACTAACTAATCATCATCCCCCTTTGTTATTGACTTTTATACATTTTCCATATTATCTTGATCATTCATGTCTAACCAAAAATCCCTTTTTCTTATATTAAATATTTGAATGAACAACCTTCATAATTGCATACTAAATGTTTTATTTTATATAAAAAAAAGGATCATACTATATTAACCCTATACTAATAGTATGATCTTTTTTATTTTAATTCTTATATTTTAAAAATTATTATCTGTCTCTTTATAGTATTGGTTAGTTGCCATATAATCTTTTATTATATTATGTTAATCTTTTCGCTTATTTGTAACTCGAAATAACATAATATTAGTTTTTTATGAATTTCAATATTATATTACTTTGAAAAAAATAGATAAAATTAATAAAATATGAAAGGAGAAGTTATATGGTAATTAAAGAATATTACAAAGATATAAGCTATAATTCTTAATATAAGAGAACTAGAAAAAATTCAAATCACAAGATATCATAATGTACATTTAACCCTTAGCTCATTGTTTAATTTTCATAAAAAAATAATATTTATCTATCCATTATCATGGTAACTCAAATGATATAATATTTTTATGATCTTTATTATAAAATTGTTATTTACAGACTCTATTTAAATTGGTATAACTTGTTGTGCACCCTTTCAACCAAGTAAACATAAATAAGATAGTAATCTTTATTTTCTTGTATTAAATCTATATATTATATATTTGTAAGTATAGAATTTACTTTTTGTTAAAAATATGATTATAAATCTATATATCTTATATAATGCAGTAATGTTGAATTATCATAAGAATAAGATAAGTAATAAAGTTGACTTTTGAACTTAGATTCACTTTAAATTTATTAATTAATATTTCATAAGAAAATAAATTTCCAATACACTCTTAAAGGTGCATGTGACAGCCAATTATTCTTTTCGTTAAAGATTAAAAACTTCTGTTGTTAATTTTTCCACTAATACAAGTAATATTTATTTTTAATTACAATAAAATTAATTTAAACTACTGATTGTTAAGTCTAAAATTTTATGAAGATTGTTTTATTAATAATAAGAATTTATAACAGAAAATCGGTAATTTATTTTGAGTTCCATGTGAGTAGATGGGTAAATTAAAAAGGAAATTCCCTTGAAGAGTTCGAATGAGATGTGTCAAAATTAAAAACGTGCTTATATTACGAACATTTCCAATTTGATTTTGGAAGTATTTTCGAAGATTGAGAGTTAATGAAAACATTTTAAAGTTCAGTACATGGCCATTAGATGAAAAGTAGTGCCGATCAATTCAAAGCTATGAAACATACGCAAACGAATATCATTCAAAAATTGGGACGAGATCCGTACAGCGAAATAAAGTTAAATATTATTTTTGTTTAATTTTTTAAAAGTTAATATCACTTTGATTGATGCATGAACATAATAAAACATAAATGTAAAATTTACTTTATTGTGTATCTTAATCTATTTTCTCTTACTGCTTTCCTCGTAACGTTTTTAAATAAGACTAAGTAAGAAGTGTCAACTCATTTAAAGCTTACACTTATTTATAATAAAAATTGAACAATTTAATATTTTAATTAAAATACAATTTTGATTCTAATTAAAATTTAGTTAGAATTATGATTAATTCTAATTAAATAATAATGAGATCCAAATAAGATTTAATATCCCATACTGAACTTTATTTGTTAAATATCTTATTTTTAATCTTAAAGTTTTGTAAACTTTACAATTAAGTCTAATTTGATTAAATCACTTCTTATCTCATCAACCATTCCTAAATGTAATGGCAATAGATATAAATAAAATCTTAAATTATATTTAAAATTAGATATATTAAGTTCATTTAATTAAAAATGTACATTCATATATCAAGATTTGCTTCTAATAACCCATTGTAGCCTTAATTTTACTTAATAAGCCTAACAATAAATAGAACTTTGATTTATTTTTATAACAAAGGAAGGTTGCAATCATGTTATAAACATGTATTTTATAATTTAACGAAAATTTTAATTTCAAATGATCTTATCAAATACATGTAAGTCATATGTATGTATGTATATATATATATAACTTGTTATACAAATATAATGGAATTATATACATGAAATATTAAGCATTGTTTCTAGTTATTGACCTTCATATTATAAAATAATACTCTAACACTTTGGGTAATTAAATTAGATTAAATCATTGATTCATAAATGAATTCTATTCCTACTCTAAATAGAAATTTAATGTGATTTAAAAATGATTTTCAAATTCAAATTAATAAAAATTTTAAACAAAATATAATAATAAATCTCGAAATAAAATAATAAACTTAATTTATTTTATTCAAATTGAATAAATAAATTTAATTAAGAAATATTTTAATTAGTTAAGAAAATATTTTTCTTAATTGTAAAGGAGTCTAATTAATTATTTTATCTAATTGAAATATAATTAATCATAATTCTAGAAACAACTTTTCTAAAATTTAATTAGAATTATTTAATCACTATTATTAATCAAATTAAGAAAATAATTACATAATTTTAGAGTTAAATTAGAATTAAAATATATTAAATTCTAATTTAAATATGAGTTATTCTAAGTTGAATTACTCCTAATTCTAAAAAGCTCGAATCCAAGTCTGAAATACGTAATTCCAATAATCAGACAGTCATTATCCTAGCTAATAAGGTTCTAGTAACTTTGTTGTCAAAAAGATCTTACCCTAGACATAGGATAACTTATCTTAATTGCCAAATCTAACTTAAGAGTAGCATAACATATGTCCAAACACTATCTTTATTCTTCCTGGTTGGGTCGGCCTCACGGGGCCCTTGTCCAATCGATACCACATAAGGGCCGATCGGTCCATTCTTACTCACACGCCGAGCCCAAGCCCAATACATGCTCCATATGGCCCATCAGCATGAGAACTTTCCATGCAGAGATAGAACTCCAAGACGTTGAAAACCTAAACCTAATGACTGAATCGTATAAAAGGTATTATTCTCCCATAACTCAGGTACGCGCACAATCATAACCTAGTTTTTCTCTGCATTCAGCAGTCCTAACCTCACCAGAAAACTCACTTGAGCGTCGGAGGGGTTAATCGGGACATAACCCCCGATGTGCCTTCATTGTTTTGCAGGAATATTCACGTCATATTCACCGCAGAAGGAGGAAGACGATGGACTTTAGCGGAAACGCACCGTTTAGCCAGAATCAGGCAGAACCACTTGGCATCTAGGCTCTGTTCCAAACCGTCAAAAAACGGTATCTTTGTGTACTTTTCTGATTTTCCAGACCAAATCGCGTTAGGCTTGCAATATTTCTGCGCTTCCTTGAACGCCTTATCTCCCCACGACCCAGTAACCAAATAATCAACAGGATCATCGGGTTTGCACAGATTCAAAGGGATCGCAGCGAACTGTGTGGTGGCGCCCCCTTGGAGAAACAGAACAGCGTAATCTTCTGGGATATTCAAAAGAGTTCGAAGATCGGACTCAGCCTTTTGAATAATCGAAAGAAACTCCTTTCCTCTATGGCTCATTTCCATGACACTCATGCCCGATCCGCGCCACTCATAGAGCTCGTCTTGGGCCTTTTTGATGACGTGTGCAGGCAAAGTGGCAGGACCCGCCGCGAAGTTGAAAACGCGATCGTCGGAGTCTTGTATCTGAGCTTGGAAGGATGTCGTCGGGGGTGTTGATGTGGCGGCGCATCTGATGAAAAAAGGTTTGGGTGTTTGGAATCAATTGAATTCAATTCACCTGTTGAAACAGAAAAATATGCATGAATTGAATTCATCGGAGGAATTGAAACCCATTCTCTTTGTGAATTCAATTCAGCCAATAATTCATGCGATTTGAATTCCTCAGCGTTGCTACTCTTCTTTTTCAGGTACTTCCTTCAGCTTTTAAGCAATCATCTAAAAACTAAAGTCCTTTTATTTCCAAAATGATCCACATACGTTCACTTATTTAAATAACTACAAAAGGTGATTTTTATTTTTTATTCTGTTTTTATAATTTATTATCAACTAAATATATTATTTAATTATTTAATATGTTAATGATAATTATTTAATATATTAATCATTAATACAAATTATGAATAATCTAATTTGATATTATATATTTAATTAGCTGCAATTAATTATTAATTAAAACTATGAATAAT
>JAOTIZ010000005.1:18721225-18737482 GCA_027123425.1 Erythroxylum panamense | reverse complement strand
TTCATAAAGTCTGTACAAGACTATGAACAAAACGCGCTAAAGGGGATTGCCTTTAGGGCACTACTCTAACAATCTATGGATACTGTACACGCATAAGTCGACTTACACTGGTGAACAAGGCGACTTATCAGTACCGAGCAAGCATAAGTCGATTTACACATGGTACAAGTCGACTTACCACTTACAATATTCACCGCAGAAGGAGGAAGACGATGGACTTCAGCGGAAACGCACCGTTCAGCCAGAACCAGGCAGAACCACTTCCTTTAGAAACACTAGCCAGCATCTTCTTTTTTCATGTATCGTCGTCGCCTCCTGCTATCTTTCTCCCTCTGTCGGCCTAGTCTAACAACATCTCATGCCACTACATGCTAGAAGCAACCTGCAAAACAATGTGCCTCCTCCTATTTCCTCTAGCATAACAAATGGCCACTAGCTTCAACAACCATCCAACAAAATAGTTATCTTTGCTAATGTCAACTACCACCATAGGAACATAAATCATCTTTCATCTCGGTATCTAGTTACCACAATAGCCAAATATAACTCTTTAAAAAACCCAGATCAAGTTGCACAAGAAGTAAACAAGTTCAGTGAAAGGACTTCGATTAGAGATCTTTGAGTCAACTGGGCAGTTCTGCAATACAAGTTTCAAACCTCTCACTCATAGTGGCCTTTAGGATATGTTAAATACACCAACTAGTCTTGTTATATGTATTATTCCTTCGCTTGACGTGGTTGCGGTAAGGCATGTAAAATTTGCAAGTCATTTGGCTTGTTATGCCACCATTAATCAGTTGTCTTCAAGTATTTTTTTTGTGATTTGCTATGGTAACTTGATTCTTTTGTAAAACCAAAACTTATTAATCTATTCTTACGTGACTTCAAGGGTTTTGTAACTTTTCTAATTTCCATATTTCTCGTCTTTAATGATGATGAGGTATAGGTTCATTGATTTCTAAAACTTTGAATTTCATTCTATTTTGTAATTAGGGTTTGCATATGTAATATGAACTTTTCTTATTAAAAGAATATTTGATCCCAAATGTGATTTTAGGATTAGTGTTTGCACCTTATTTACAATTTCAATTTCAAAATTGCAATCAATAACATTCAAATCTTTTTAAACAAGTTACAAAATTAAAGAAATCTATGATACCATTATTGAAAAGTTGATGCTGGACCCGATACTCTGCAAAGTGGAATAAAAGTACAATTTTTGTTTGATTTTTTAAAAGCTAAGATTTAAAGCATGAAAATAATAAAATATAAATGTAATAGGTTTGGATCCTTTTAGTAATTAATATAAACAAGTTTTAATTTCAATTATACTTCAGTAAATGACAATTAATTCTAGTTAAATACTAATTGGGCTTAAATAAGATCTAATATCTCATATTGGTCCTTCTTTATTAAATATCTTATATTTAAAATTTTAAAGTTTCTCAAACTTTACAATTAAGTCTAACTTTTAACTTAATTAAATTATCTTTTCTCTCATCAACTATTCGTTGTATGCAATCCATTAAGTTCTTAAATATGTTGTCAGTAGGTATAAATCATAACTTTAAATCATATTTAAGATAAGATAAATTAATTTTCTTTAATTTATTTTTATTTTAATTAAGTAATTTATATCCATAGATTATGATTGACATTTAACAATGCGTCATTACTACCCAAATATTAGAAATATCAAAATGACTTTGATTAATCTTTTTGTATATGATTTTTCATAAAATTTAATCTTTTATCATATAATGTTCCGATTAAACATAAAGTATGAAATTAATGCTACTCTATTTAGGTCTAATCATAGTAGTTTCTACCAATAGTGCTTTATTCAATTAATAACATTTAAAAATTATTTTTAAAGTATAATTCTACCTTGGTCAACTATTTTTTAAGTTAATACTAATCAAGAATAATATAATATTTTTCTTAATTATTTTTGGATAATAAATCATATATATATTGATCACTCAACTACCTCTACATAGTGCATGTTGTATCTAATTATTATTGACTAATTTACCCTTGATAATGATAGGTCATAAGTAGTATCAAAATGTATCGATCCATATATAAGATATTGTAGAGATCTCACGTTAAATAATCACTTATACATTATCTCAACGAGAATTTTCATAAACATATAAGTAATGTTCTAAATGAAATTCTCATATCATGTCAGTTTAGTAAACTTATTCTTCAATAAACATCTACATGTTTATTTAAATATCTTATACTCAATATATGATATCAAATACTTCCTTCATAAGGAAGAAACTGTGCTTATCTTTACACTGTACTAATCTTCAATCTCAATAAAATAATGACTTGAAATTTAAAAGTAGTACATATATGTAATATGAAGTTCATAATTATGACTTCATTATAATTTTATCTAAAATGTACATTTATTATATAGACCTTATCATATATATTAATTATTTAATTATACAAAAAATAAAAAAATTAAATAATAATATTACAAAATTACAATTAATCGATTGGTTGTAAGGTAAACCAATAAGTACATCAAGTACTGATAAGCATGAAATAGGGTCGAGTGGGTAGAGCTCCAACCTTTGATCTCTCCTTTGCTAACATTTCAAGTGGCTATTTTTTATTTTTTTTCCTTTTTTAGTAGTTTTAAAAACTAACATTATTCGTTCAATAACCAAAAAAATAAGCTATATAATAACTAGTTAATTTTTATTGGTCAACCTATCTTCCTTATAACTATAGGAAAATTTGCCTTTCTTTCTTGTTATCTTATCACTACAATGGATAAGCTTTTTGGTGACAAAATCAAATGTCGCTAAATATTACAAAATCGTCGCAAATATTAATTTGCCACAAAAAAAATCATCACCCTAATGGTCGCTCAATCCTAGTAGCAAAACAATATCCACGACATTGTTTTGATATCGTCTCAAAAAGGTTTTGGAAACACAATAATTTTGTCAGCAAAACATATAACTAACGAGAATGAAGAATGTTGTACATATTATTTTGTGACATATATGTTTTGTAGATAAAGGTTTTTACCTACTAAACTGTAGTCGTAGGTAATTATTTTTACGGACGATTTTTTTTTGTAGCAGAACATTTTAGCTACTAATTGTTTATTATAGGTAAATATTTTTAGAGATGTTCTTGTAAATGTAGGTAACAACATTTTGTGACGATTTTGTTTTGGTAGCTAATACTTTTTAATGATGATTCTATTTTTGTAGCAGAATAGTTTTATCTACTAATTTCTTGTTGTAGGTAAATGTTTTTAGAGACGTTCTTGTAAACATAGGTAATAACATTTTGTGACGATTTTGATTTGGTAATTAATACTTTTTAGTGACAAAAAGTTATTTTTAAATTTAAATTTTATTATAATTGTAAAAAACAAATTTAATTTAATTTATTACAATTTTTAAGACAGTTTGAAATATAAATTAGTTACATTTTATAATTAATGCTGGTGACATATTTTTTAAATAATAATAAATTGAAATAAAATAAACATTAAAAATGAAATGCATTTTATTAAAAAAATAATTACAGGTCAAATATAAACTAAGACTCCTCATCGTCGTCACTACTACTGACATAGTTTGAGTCAAGTAATTGTTTGACCATCTTTTTAAGCTTGTTCACTTCTTTTACATTACGATCTAACTTCTCTTCTATACATTGTAACTTAGTCTTCAGTGCCTAGTTCTCCTCTTGAAGCATCATGACATATGCTGGTCATGACGAAGATGCACCAACAAGCTTAGAGTCATACCCAAGGCCTTTGATATACCCCGATCTTATACCAAGGACATTGTTGCAAATGTCATCGACATTGGGTTGATTCCCCTCAAACAATGATGTCTATAACAACTCCTACATCTTGTCCTACAATCTAAAGCACAAAATCGGGTTAACTAAAAAATTATTACTTAGTATTACATAGAAAAATAAATTGTAATATTAATTTGTTTGTACTTACATAATTACTTTGTGTCTCTTCAGACGTCCAACCTTCACTTTCCTTGTAGTGTGTTAGCTTGTAGAGTGTAATCTTTATCACACCCTTGTCCTTGGAGTTGAGTTTGGCTCTATTATATGGATTTAAAAAATTAGAAGACAATAGAATTTATTGTATTAAAAAATAGAATAATAAGTTAAAAACATTACACTTACAAATTCTTGTCAGACGATAACAAATAATTTGGAGCCGATGTTATAAGGAGTTTATATTTTTGTTCTGTTCACTTTAACTTTCTCACACTTTTCCTAAATTACGAGAAGTAGTCATAAAATGTATAAACAAAATTATTGAAAGGAAATATGAAGAGAAAAAAAAACCTGAACCTTCATCGAGGCCCAATAATCACACATTTCACTTCAATTTTTTGGAATCACCCATTTCGGAACATGTCTCCTTGCCTCTGCATCGGAAGAGAAACACTGGTAATATTTATGAAGTTTATATTGATGATCCTTTGCCCTTTGTTTCAACAGTGAACTAACACATATTGAAACCTTAGGCTTATCAATATCAATGATATTAAGCTTTATCTGTGAAGAACACGTATAAGTTAAGTTACCATTTTTGTTAAGTAAAATCGCAATACGTATAATTAAATGAATTGAAATATTACCAAAACTTTGTCTAAAACATTTTGGAGCAAGTTATCTTCCTTCAACTGCCTAGCATGCTAAAGGTAAGGCAATTCATTCCTCACAACGATGCCCAACTCACTAGACAATTTTGCATATTGGATCTTATCCAGAGGGTGACATTGTATGGGGTTAATGGTCACAAACAACTTGTTGTTCATTGCAACATTCATCCATTACAACTCAGCTCCTTTTTTGATACCTTTACCTCATTTTCTAATGCCAGTATTGGAACCTGAAAATAAAAAATCATAATAAGAAAAGCACACTAAACATGCAATGTGTAATTTCAGCATTAATGTAAATATATTTGGTTAACAATAACAGACCTGAAGATCTCTCAACACTAACAGACGATGTTGGTAAAGGTTGTTACTGACTGTCTTCATTCGAGGATGCAATTGTTGGTTATTGAACGATGGGATCAGATTGAGTTAGTTGTTATTTGGGAGGAACTTCTTCGGTCGTTATCGCCCTCTTTCCCCTGTTTCTACTAGGTGCAATTATATTGAACCTGTGTAAAACGAAATATGAATATAACAAAAAATCTTAACTCAAACATCAATATTCCACATGAATATAAGGAGATCAGTAGTCAAATACTAAACATTTGGCATAACATTCTATAAAGACATAAGTGGATTTTTTTTATTAATGTAGTAGGAGAGAGAGAATGAGAGAGAGAAGTCCTGAGATTTTGTAACTTGCTCGACCGCCGGTGGCTTGGTTTCTTCTTCTTCCTATGGCCTCTTCTTCTTCTTTTTCTTCTTCTTCTTCTTCTTCTTCTTCTCGGGTGCCTCTAGCCTTCATCTCCCCCCTAACACCCAAACCTGGCCATTTGCTCCATTTCATTAACCCTAACCTTAACCAAAATGTGAACACAAACCTTCAAAACCCCGCCCGCTCTTCAAAGATCCCGATAGTAGTGACTATAACCCAAATGCAGTCACCATTGCCCTCTTCAACAAAACCTTTGGCTATCCAATCAACAAAACCTTCCTTAATCCATAAAGAACCCGAATGTTTAAAAACATCGAGGAAAACGCTTCCACCCAGAACATGGAAATCTGCGGTCTCTGGTTTAGTGGAGGAATCCATGGATGCTAAGGCATTGGCTTATTATCCTACAAAGATTAAGGATGACCAGATATTTGTCATCCATTCGTCGGAGCTAGCAAGGAAAGGAGAAACTCAATTCTGAAATACGTTGATTGGTTTCTTCATTGGTAAGCGTCCTGCATACCCTGTAGTTCAAAAAGCTCAATCAAAAGCATGGTTAACTTTCAATTTAACTGATACATTGATTACAAGCTCAAACAAATTCCTGTTTAAGTTTAATTTTGAAGAGGGAATAGATTCAATATTGGAGAAGGGCCCTTGGCATATCCAAATGAAACCTTTATTCTTAAGAAAATGGAGTTTGAATGCTGGTGAATAGGAAGAAATTAGGTATGCTCTAGTATGGACTAGGTTCCATAACATCCCATGTGAATACTAGAATAATGAGGGATTGGGTAGAATAGCTAATGCAGTGGGGAAACCACTCCTAATGGACACTCATACAGCTAACATGTCTAGGGTTTAGTATGCCAAAATGTGTGGAAATAGAACTACAAAGTAATTGGCCGATGGGTTTTCAATTGGCAACTTATAGTGAAGATGGACAAATTATAGTGAACGATGGGTTTTCATTTAATTTCACAGCTGTTAAAACGATGTCGTTTGTTGTTCAGGCCGACATATTTGATGACAAATTCACAATTCGTGAATTCATCACCAAATGTTAATGGTCTATTAGGGATTTGGTGACAAATTCATAAAATCGTTCCCCTTACATTAATGTGATGCCATTTTGCTTAATTCGTTTACGTGCCCTCCCATTTTGCAACAATATCACAATTCATTGTGAAATGTTCAACATTTGGATACCAAATCCCGAAAGCATCACCGATGCTGTTCAACATTTATAGATTTTTAATTTTTGCTAAAATTTTAAAAATATCATAAACATAAATTAATATAGAAATTATATATAATAAATACAATTTTGTGAGACCACATAAAATTATGAAATCATATATATTAAGAAAGAATAATAAAAAGTATAACTGACATTTTTGTTAACTAAATTTAATTTTATACTTATACAATCATTGTCATTAAGAAAATAAAATGAAACTAGACAAATAAAAGAAAACATACAAAAATTGATAAAAGTGAAAAATTCTGTAGGGACCTAATTCTTTAGTTCAATCTCAGCTTACACCCTAATTAAAACATTTTCTTTACATTCTTAATTTTCTTAATTGATTAAGTCTTTGTATGAGATATTCCTACCATGGTTACGAATTTCATATGTACCGGCCGGAAAATGATACTGGTACAAATGTTGTGGGTACCGGACAAAAATTTCGATCAGTACCGACCGGTACTAACAATACTGGATAACTCCAGACGATTTTGTAAAAAATGAAAAGGCTGGGGACCAATTTGCAAATTTAAAATTTTCTAACTCTAAAATCAAACCCCCCCCACGACTGCGTTCGTTACTCCGCTTCTCTCATTTCTCTTCTCTTTGTCGCGCCGCCTGCTCTCACCATCTCTCTCTCTGACTCTCACTGTCGACGCTGTCTCAGCCTCGTCCTCCCTGGGCTCCTCATCTCCTCCTCTGTCGTGGTCTTGCGCTCGCCTCACCATCTTCATCAGCTCATCTTCAACCTTCCTCCACGACACCTGAAGATGCCACACCAGCTACAGTTGTCACCGTCGTAGCTGAGGTCATTGCACCAGGCACCACCACATTGCTGCCCCACCGAATCACCGCACGTCGCAGTTACACCACCGAAGAGTTTTTTGGATGTGTGTTTTTCTATCATTTATCGTGTTTTTCCTACTTGATTTAATTTTTTATTGTGTTGGATGATGGATTTTTGAAAGTTGGATGATGAATTTGTGATTGTTATTGTTGAATGCCGATGGTATTGCCGTATTGGGATTGCTTAAGTTTCTAAATTGGTTGTATTTCTGTTAGTGTTGAGTTGAAAATTGAAGTTGAAATTGGGTGTTGTGTTGACCTGAATGGAAGGAAGTTGAAGTTAAAGCCTAGTTGAAGTTGAAGCTGCTCGAAGGGTTTTGTCTTGTGATTGATCATTGATGAAGACTTGAAGTTAATTTTGCCGAAGGTGTATTGTTGAAGACTTGAAGTTACAATTCTGTATTTGTGATTTGGAATTTGAAAATCGATATACTGGTAGTCTGGTATAGTATAGTTCTTAACTGTGAAAAACTGAAAATTGGAAAAGAAAGTATGTTGTTTTGTAATTTGTGTTTGGTATTAAATTTGGATTTTGGACCATTGTTATCAATTGAAAATTTGAAATTCCTTAATTTTATGTTATAATTATCAATAATTATCTTGTTAGAACTTCGAACTTTAGAAGTTAAATGCAATTGGTATATGCAAAAGTAAAATATATAAAATCAATTGTTATAATTAATAAAATATAATGCGTATTAA
The DNA here is from genome assembly GCA_027123425.1 of Erythroxylum panamense. Taxonomy (NCBI): domain Eukaryota; kingdom Viridiplantae; phylum Streptophyta; class Magnoliopsida; order Malpighiales; family Erythroxylaceae; genus Erythroxylum; species Erythroxylum panamense. The sequence goes on along the minus strand of JAOTIZ010000005.1, from coordinate 18,729,297 downwards.
CTAAAATTAACAATTTTAATTAAAATTTAGAAATATATGTTTGAACTGTTTATTATATAAAAATATATAAAATCAAATCACAAAATTAAAGTATTAATTTTTGTTGATTTTTTATTTTAATAAAATAATCATTTACATCCAATTCTATTTACAATTACATACATAGTTTATAACATACTTAAGGAAACTATTTAAACACTTTTTTCACTTTTTAATCATTAATTATAATGATAAACTACACATTTAGGTTTTCTTTTCATATTTGATATATTGTAAAAGAAAAATTATACACGCCCAAATATTGTGTTGGAAATTGAATCAGAAATTGTTAATAATTGTTGGAATTGAAAATGGAAAGTATTTGGAAATGTTAAAAATGGAAATGAAATTATGAATGTTTTGTCATTGTTCGAATTGGAAATTGTTGAAAATGAAAATAGAATTATGAATGTTTTGTCATTGTTGTAACTGAAAATTGTTAGAATTGGTAATAGAATCATGATTGTTATGTGATTATTGAAAATTGTCGAAATTGGTAATATAATTATGATTGCTTTGTAATTATTGGGATTGGAAATGGTTAGTTATTGTTGAAATGGAAATGAAATTATAATTATTTTGTGATTGTTGAAAATGGAAATTGTTGGAATTGGTAATGGGATTATAAATGTTCTGTGATTGTTGGAATTGGTAATGAAATTATGAATGTTTTGTGATTATTGGGATTGAAAATTTTTTGTTATTGTAGGAATGAAAATGGAATTATGAATGTTTTATGATTGTTGGAATTGGAAATTGTTAGGAATGGAAATACAATAATGAACGTTTTGTGATTGTTTGAATTGGAAATTGTTACAAATTGCTAGGAATGGAAATACAATAATGAATATTTTGTGATTGTTAGAAATAGAAATTGTTAGAAATAGAAATACAATAATGAATGTTTTGTGATTGTTGAAATTGGAAATTGTTAGAAACCATTAGGAATGGAAATACAATAATGAATGTTTTGTGATTGTTGGAAATTGTTAGGAATGGAAAAAAATGAATGTTTTGTGATTGTTAGAATTGGAAATTGTTGAAAATGGAAATGACATTATGATTGTTTTGTAATTGTTGAAATTGCAAATTGTTGGAATATGTTTTGTGTTACTTATTATATATGTTGAATGTTTTGAATTGTTAGCTTTTGACTTATACAGAATGAGTTATATTATATAAAATGGATATGCATATTGTCATTGTGTACTGAAATTATGTGTTATTTATTTTTGTGTACAGATAAATGGAAGGAAGCTCAAATACTCGCAATCAACCTAGTTCAGAAAGATACAATGATCTAGTTTGGGCTCATGTTGGTTCGATTCCCGGTCAAAAGAATCATACCATTTGTTTGTTTTGTAATAAGCATTTAAAAGGTGGAGGAATCACTCGATTGAAAAAGCATTTAGCTGGGGCTAAAGGAGATGTGGAAGTGTGTAAAAAAGTAAGTCATTATGTGAAGTGACAGATGAAAACATTGCTTGATGAACATCAATTTGAGAAAGATAGAAGGGGAAGATTGGATTTTGAAATTAGTAGTGGAAGTTCGTTTTCTATTTTTCGTGGTGATTATAGAAATGTTGAAGGTGGAAGTGGTACTGGTACTGGTAGTGTTCCATCTCAGCCTTAGAATCCTGAAGAATCTGATGTGAGGAAGAGAAGAAGGTAGGTGAGTAGTTTCTTTGTACCACAAACAACTCCTGGAGCCTAACCTTCAATTCGTAGTGCAATACAATCAAGAGATGCGACTCACAATGTCGATATGGTAGTAGCTAGATGGTGGTATGATAAAGGTTCGTCATTCAATGCTTCTTAGTCTTATTATTATCAATCTATGATGGATGCAATAGCCTCTTATGGTCCAAGATACAAAGAGTCATCGATTGATACCTTAAGAGGTAAACTTTTGAGTTGTGTTGTTTCTGAAATTAGAACTTATTTGGCTAAAAGAAGAGTGAGTTGGGGTACTTATGGTTGTTCAATTATGTGTGATGGTTGGACAAATAGGAGACAAGAGCCTATTATAAATTTTTTTTGTTTATTTTTTAAATGGCTATATGTTATTGAAATCTATTGAATCATCTGGCCTTATTAGAAATACTGAGACTTTGTTTGGGATATTTAATGAAGTAGTGAATGAAGTAGAGTCGGAAAATATTGTTCAGTTTATTACTGACAATGATTTCGCTTATAAAGCGGCAGGGAAAAGGTTGTAGAATACCTATAATTCATTTTTTTGGACTCCTTGTGTTGCAAATTGCACCGACTTAATGTTGGAGAATATAGGAGATCCTAGATATTTTCATGTTATTGATGAGACTATGTAGAAGGCTAAAAAGGTGACAAAATTCATTTATAATCGTGCATAGGTTTTGAATTTGATGAGAAAGAAATTTACCAATGGTAGGAATTTGTGACGCCCAACTGTGATAAGATTTGCAACAAATTTCTTATCACTTCAGTATTTTGTTTCGATAAAGAAGGAGTTAAGGCAAATGTTTACAAGTAATAAGTGGGTTGCATCTCAGCATGCTAGGTCTAATACTGGAATAGAGGTTTGTAGTATTATACTGGAAGATAGAGAATTTTGATCACAATGTCAATTTGTTATCCGAGTTTGTGAGCCTTTGGTGAGGGTGCTTCGATTGGCTGATAGTGAAGAAAAGCCAACTGTGGGTTATATTTTTGATGCTATGGAGAGAGCGAGAAAAGCAATCAAGGCCAATCAAAAAAATAGGCCTTCTTTATACACACCATATCTCTCAATCATTAATGAGAGAAAGGAAAGATAAATTTCTTATCCATTGTTTGCAGCTGGGGCATTTTTTAATCATAGTGTGTATTTTAGACTGAATCTTACAAAGCAAGTTGAACTTTGTAATTGTGAAAATCATACAAAGCAAGTTAATCATAAAATCAAAATCATAAATAAAAACAAACAACCCTTAAGCTTTTCGTGAAAAACATCCCCAAAACTCTAAGAACAAAGATTTACTACTGCTAATCTCTTGTTGACTGCAAAAACAACCTACTTATTTTATGCTAAAAAAAACAAGTAGACAAGTCGTTATTTATAGTAAAAAGCAGATATTGTCCCACAAAGATTGTGCTTAGGCCCTATTCAGTTCAGGTTGTGCTTTATTTAAGACTCAAATTTGAATAATAAATTGCAAAATAAACTAAATTAAACAAAATAGCAATGAACAAATAATGCAACCATGGAAATCTATCAAGAGAATTAATCAAGTTATAAAAGAGGGAATTTTACCTATCATTAATGCTAATATAATAATGTCAAGAGAATTAAACAAATTATGAAAGAGGGAATTTTACCTATCATTAATACTAATCTAGTCATTTTTTGGTTTATGAGGTGTCGGTTCTAGATGATCGTAAAATTGATTATTCTCTCTCGAATTATAACCATTTCCTAAATTGTAAACCTTAAATTTCAGTACTACTCGTCTCAGTAATTGACCTGGTTTACTACAAGAAAAATGTAGATTAGCGATGGAAATTTAGCAACGAAAAAAATTCTGTAGAAAATTAGCGACGAAAAGCATATTTCCGTCGCTAAAATTGAGTGATTTTGTCACGGAAAAATTTACAATGGACGTTAGCGACGGAACAATATGGCCATCGGTAATCACTATAATTTAACGACGAAAAATTACCAACGGAAAATATTCCGTTGGAAATTAGCGACGGAAAGCATATTTCTGTCGCTAAAATTGAGTAATTTAGCGACGGTACTAATACTCGTCGTTAAATTTGGAGAAAATTTGTCACGGAAAAATTTGCGATGGACGTTAGCGACGAAACAATATGGTCATCGATAATTACTATAATTTAGCAACGAAAAATTACCAACGGAAAATATACCGTTGGAAATTAGCGACGGAAAGCATATTTCCGTCGTTAAAATTGAGTAATTTAGCAACGGTACTAATACTTGTCGCTAAATTTGGAGGGAATTCATCGCGACCAAATTAGCGACGGAAGTTAGCGATGAAACATATACCGTCTAAAAATGGAGGGAATTTTTGGTGAAATAAAAAATTTTGAGTTTACCTACAGAAAATTCCGTAGGTAAATGGATTTAGCGACGGAAAATTTCTTTCCGTCAGTAAAAATGCGGGAATTATTGGCGGTATGATTTTTTTTTGAGTTTACCTACGGAAATTTTCGTCAATAAATTCTTTTTAAATCTAAACTCGCCCGACATCTCCCTCCCACTTGTGTCTTCTTCTTCCTTTTTCCTACATCTTCTCTTCAGTTTTCTTAGAGCCCATTTCTCAGTTGTGGACTCCTTTTCTGCTCGACGGCGTTGTCTTCTCAGGCTATTATCATCGTGTCCTTTGGTAAAGGTATTTTTGCAACTATTGTCATGCGTTTTTTTTTTTCATATATTAGATTAAAGTTAATTTGAGTATTTATTACTTTCGTTTATTTGTGTATTTTATTATTGGAAAACAACTTTAAAGTATAAATGTTAGTGATAAAAGGGACAATACATGATTTTAGTTGTGATGATGAGATAAATTTCTGATGCATGTAAGATGTTTGATGAAATGTCTGTTATTTGAAAAAATAATTTCAGTTCTTTATTTTCAGTTCTGTTTTACTATGAATTTTAATATTTCAATTCTTTTACTTAAAATAATGAAGTTCTCTCCATGGTGGCTTCCAGAGAAACTAAACACTTTGCAGATATATTTTAAAAAATATTTTTCAGCTAATTTACTGACGGAAAAAAAAATTTGTTGATAAAATATATTGGATTTACCGACGGAAAAATTTTTTGTAGGTAATTACCGACGAGAAAAAATTCTGTAGGTAATTACCGACGGAATAACCAAATCCGTTGGTAATTTTCTAATAGAAAAATCTTCTCCTCCAGTAAATTTACTGACCGAACAAAATAACCGTCAATAAATTTACCGACGAAAATTTTATTACGTCTGTAATTCCGTCTTTAAATTGACCAACGGAAAATTTCTGTCGATAAATTTACCTACGGCCATATCTCTGATGCCTTTTTCCGTTAATAAATTCCGTCGTTAAATAAGCTTACCGACGGAATGTGTATAAATTTCGTCGGTAATTTCTATCTCTAAACTCTATTTTTCTTGTAGTGAAACTTTGTCAATTTAATTCCACATTCCATGGGTGTAGTCATTGGATTGCAATCAAGCATTTGGAACTTCTTCAATATTTCTTTTGCATACTCTTCTTGTGAAATAAAAATTCCATCTTTCATTTGCTTCACCTCCAAGCCCAAATAGTATGACATCAATCCAATATCTATCATCTCAAACTCCAAAGACATAGCTTCTTTGAACTCTTGAAACAATCTTGGGTAATTACCAGTAAAAATAAGACCATCCACATAAACACAAATGAGTAGAATATCTCCATTTCTATATGATTTAATGTAAAGAGCATATTCATGAGAACAACGAACGAACCTATTATCTTGGAAGTACTTGTCGATGCGAGTTTTCCATACCCTTGGCGCTTGCTTTAACCCATACAATGCTTTTTTCAATCTCAAAACATTATCTTCGTGACCTTTGACTGTAAAGCCAACTGGTTGCTCAATAAAGACTTCTTCTTGAAGATCGCCATTTAGAAAAGTTGACTTTACATCAAGTTGATAGATCTTCCACTTCATTTGAGCTGCAAAAGAGATCAACAAACAAATAGTCTCCATACGAGCAACAGGTGTAAATACTTCATCATAATCTACTCCATGCTTTTGCTTGTAGCCTTTAGCAACGAGCCTTGCTTTATATTTCTTTACATTTCCATTGACATTCTTTTTCATCTTGTATAACCATTTGACTCCAATAACTTCATGACCTTTAGGAAGAGTCGATAATTCCCAAGTATTATTTTTCTCTATTGCCTTGATCTCCTCTTCCATGGCTCGTCTCCATCTTTTGTCCTTCACTACCTCCCTAAAATTTAAAGGTTCACTATCTATAAGAAGACAAAAGAAATTACTTACATCAACATCATTGATTTCTTCTGTTTGTTCTTAAATATCATAAATACTCCTTATTTTCCGTGCTCCATCACTTGAACTTTCTCCATGAGTGGACGAAGAAGAATGAGGCATATTTGGAGAAGTAGGTGGAGTTGTCTCTTAAATATTTGTTGTGGTTTCTTGCTCTTCATCTTCAAAGTATGGGAAAAAATCATAAGTGCATTCTTCTTGTGTCTCCCAATCTCATGTTGCTTCTTCATCAAATTCAACATCTCTACTCACAACAATCCTTCCATTGCTTAGATTGTACAATCAGTAGCATTTTGAATTTTGGTCATAACCAATGAATACATACTTAACACTTCGATCATCAAGCTTAGATCTTTCTTGTTGCGGCACATGAGCATATGCAATGTTTGCAAAAACTCTTAGATGAGCAACACTAGGCTTCATTCTATTCCATGCTTGTTGCATTGTTTGATCTTTGACATTTCTTGTTGGAGACCGATTTGACAAATAAACTACAGCAAAAATAGCTTCGACCCAAAATTCTTTAGGCATGTTTTTTGCCTTTAACATACATCGAGCCATGTTAAGAATTGTTCTATTCTTCCTTTCGGCAACTCCATTTTGTTGGGGCAGTCTTGAAACTATTAATGGACTGCGGATTGCATGTATTTCACAGAAATCAAGAAACTCCTTAGATGTGAACTCGCCTCTTCTATCTGTAGTGCCCCCTTACCTTAGGATACATACCGAGACACCCGGAGGTCATTCCGGTACATAACCTAAGATAAGGGCGAGCTACGATCAATCACTAAGCATTATAAGAAAATTACAATATTTTAAAAACCAACTTTTTCCTCATTTCATTGCATAAAAACCGAAGTTTACAATATGTTTTCAACACTTCTTACAACTACATCATCAAAACCTAATACAAAAGTACTACATAAATGAGGAAATACATAAAATCTATCTAATCTGTCCCCAAAATCTAGCTGACTGACTTTTGAGCCATGACTTCTCTTCCCAAATCACTAGTCTACACTGATGGTAGAGTCTCTCAGTAGCTAGAGTCGTCTCTTAGTCCTGAAAAGACAACGTTGCAATTTTGGTGAATTTTGCGAACACAATGAGGTAACCATCATCGATGGTTCACTCAATTCATACATCAAATCATTTCAGATAACATACAATCACATTTTCACATAATTGGTCATATATCACATTTTCACTTAAGCATAGGAAGTTTTGGATTTCAATCAATCAAACATACTTAACAAAATGCATATGAAATGCTTATGAGACTCTTTTCTAATTATTACGTTGTTATGACCGAGTGCCTAAACCATCCCATATTCATTTTGGATATCGAGCTCATTGATAACTGTCCCTTATCCGATGAGGATACATGACTCATTTTACATAGTGAGTCTTAGGCTCTTAATCACTTTCTGAGCTCGAGGCTCTTTTCACACTTTGAGCTTTAAGCTCTTTTTCGGTGGCTACTCTGGTCACAACTGTCATTATCTGATTATGCATTCATGTATGGAATGCATATATCATAATTAATAATATTATGAAGCATATAGTTCTTCACATTTACATTCATTAGCACTTCAATATCCCATTCTAATATCACAGTCATCGGACATTCATTGCCCGAAATCAACAATCAAAACACATTCATTCAATTATTTCTAACAGAATTTAAGCAAACAACTAATTAAGTGAGATTGTCTAGGTTACTCACAAGTTGCTCCTGAAGCTAATGTCTGGAAGTTCCAGCAACGTCTAGAGGCTAAGGTTCCAGTTGCTTCTCTATATCAAATAACATACACATATATCACAATTTGCACAATTATAAATGTTTAATAATGCACATGTATGAAATGAATTATGTACAATGCATGTTCATGAAAATCCGGGGTATCTGTAACACCCCAACCTCGCAGGACCCAAACCCGATATCGTGGGTGATATCCGAGTCCGCGCCACACGAGATTGGTAGGCTACGGCACTCAATTACGGTACAAAA
>JAOTIZ010000005.1:18702624-18716888 GCA_027123425.1 Erythroxylum panamense | reverse complement strand
ATACTCTTTGATATGATAATTTCTTTAATGTTGGCCTTAGAAAATCCAATAGAGAACAAGTTCATATGTGATCTTGCAAAGGGACCTCTGTGGACTGTTTAATCTTATTTGGTGTATTTCGTTAATGGGTACAAATATCATACAGAATATCATAGTCATAGCATGGCAACAATAAATACTGGAGTTTGCATACAAGGAGAATTGATGGATTACTATGGTAAAATTATTGAGGTACTTGAAATTTAGTACCCTACATTGCCAATAAAGCAAAGTGTAATATTTAAGTGTGACTAGTTTGATAAGATTCCAAATGCTGGCACAAGAGTGTATAGTCGATACAATCTAGTTGAAATCAACCACCAAAGAAGGTTGAGACAATTTGAACCTTTTATGTTGGCAATGCAAGCAAAACAGGTATCTTATATCCCTTTTCCTAGCTTATGATGAGATAAGTCATATTGGTTGACTATTTCCAAAGTTAAACCTATAGGTGTTTTTCAATCATTTGGAAAAGAAGAACAGTGAATTGAAAGTGAAGCATTTCAAGAAGATGCTTAAGAAATAAATGCATTTGTCACATATGACAATAACGAACCTTTGAATGATCCACCTAACGTATGTTGAAATTTCATCTGGAGAGGATGACAAGGGACAAAGATCTAAAGAGGAGCCAAAGTTTAATTCTTATTCTTCAGAAAAAGAAGATGATTGTAATTTATAACAAAGTGATGATAGTGATTAATTTGTACTTGTAATTGAATATTATATTCAACAAATAAATTATTTCCTTTTCAGTATATTGTGTAAAATATTGAATTCAAATTCTTAATCAAGAAATGTTGACCTGACGACTTGTTCCGAATGGAAATAATTCATTCCATTGGGAGGAAGATGGCAAAGTTGTCTCTACTGAAGGAATAAACAATGTAGGAAAAATCTCCACTTTATACACTAATGATCATTTTCCTTCCATGGTCGATCTTCTACTTCAAGGTGTTTAGTCATCTGAATAGCGTCACTTTTCTTATTATGTACATCTCATTTCCTTTTATGAAGCTATTATATATATTCACATTTGATGGTATATACTACATGTTGTTTTAAGCTTCCTTAATTCTCAAAGATGACATGTATACCCATGGAGGTGGGAGCGATGTCATAACAGTCTATAAAGGATTAGGAAAATCGATTATTTTGGAAAATTCTTCAATTCTACAGACTTCGTCTGGTCATTCATGTATGCATGTCACTTCAATTTCAGTTCGTTTAATGGTTTACTAATCTGACAATATCTAAGTTCTATACTGATTGTATTTTAGGTAAACTATTTCGTACTGCAGTTCATCTAGAGAACTTGTCTTCCATACTAAATATAATGACTCATTCACTCTATCTTCTATAAGTTTAGCTATAACGGAAACACTATTGCAAGAGGGTGTGAAAAACCCTACACATGAGGGAAGATTTATCACTGTTTCAATTGGTGCCTTCGAACGTGCAAGGACCCTTCTCGAGAACACAAACATGGGGGACTCATTTACCTTTACCGACTCTCATGTCACTTGGAATCCAAAAAAATAATTATATCATTGTCATTTATCAATGCAATCAACTAGACTCAGCTTTAAGTTGATTTATTGTTGTATCTGTAAGAATTTATCAAACAACTTCTCTACTAGTTAGGGGTCAAGTTGCGTACTATTGAGTGTGGACTATTATTGTTCTTGTTCTATGACTGTATGGATTATTAAACTTCTAATTCAAAATTCTTACTTCTCCATATATCATAATATTATATTGATACAATTATTTAAATTTTTTAAACTAATTTTTGCAATGTTAACAAATATTAATGATTAATTAATACTATTGTTTAATACTTAAAATTATGTTGTGTGTGTTTTTTCAACAATACGTTGTAAACATTCAAAATAAATCTCCAATAAAGCATATCTTAACTATGATAGATTATAAAAATGTTAGTTTAACAATTTTGAAAAATGTCAATCCTTTGATGACGATTCAGGCAAATGGTCACCAAATGTGTTGCAAATTATTGTAGAACCTTTGGTGACGATTGTTTTGAAATCGTCACCGAATTTGGACTAACGATTTTCAGAAATCATTAGTGAACGTGCAACAATGAAAATCGTCACCAGATGTTGATGTTTTGGTGACGCTTCCAAATATCGTCACCAAATGGTCACTTTTAGCGACAATGTAAAAAATGTAGCAAAAAACTAAACATCTTTTTAATGACTATAATTGTCACTGATTGTGAACTTTTTGGTGACAATTTCAGACATTGGTCACCAAATGTTTAACAAATTATGATGATGATTTCTGAAAAAAAGTGTCACCAAAAGTTCATTTAGCAACGAATTTCTGAATTCATCACCCATTATGGATCATTTTGTAACGATTTTCAGCAATCGTCGCTAAATGTTCACCATTTTAATGACGATTTTTGTCATTTGTTACAAGATGTTGATCCCTTGTGACGCTTTTTTAGTTAGTCACTAAAGGCTTAGTTTTAATGGATATAATAACTTTTGTTGACGATTTTGCGAACGTTGCAAAAAAAAAGATAGCTAAATGTCTACTTTGTTATAGTGTATGAAATGTGTAAAAAAAATCTTAAAACTCCTAAAATACTATATTCTTATCTTGTACTTAAATTCATCGATGTAAAAATCAAAGTAATAATGTAATAAACATTAAAATTAATAACTCTACCCTTAGTGACTCAAATTATTGGCTTCATCCTACTGATTAAACAAAAAGTTCAAGATAAAATGAAAACACAATTCAATTCCCATTCCTAAGTTATCAAATCCTTAATTGGTATTCGAATAGGTTCTCACTGAAAAAAAAGGAACCTCAATTTGTAATCTATTGAAACTGTTGGGTCAATAATTATTCCTAAAATGTGGTCCAGATATTGACTTCCATTCTTCGACCTTTTGAGTCACATTAAAAATTAAAAGAAAAAATTTAAAAGATTATATGTTACCTTTTAATTGAGAATTTTTTTTTTTGGTTCAAATATGAAATAATATAAAACAAAATTACATGCTTGATACTTTTTCATGTTAAGGCTTAGAAATATGAAATATGTTAAAATTTGTGCATAGATGGACTTTTTTTTTTGGGATTTGAGGAAACCCCGTAGGCAGGCTAAGCGGGCACACCTCTCTGAGGGTCCAGCTGACGCACCACTCCACAGGCAGGTCAAGCGGGCGCACCTCATCATTGAGGGCCCAACTAGTTCTCCATTTACAGGTAAAACTCCGGCTACCTTAAGCTCTTACAAGAGAGGCTAGCATGGAATTGAACCTAGGACTTAATCAAAGTCAAGTCACACTCTCAATCATCGAGCCACACCCCTTGAGGGCGTGCATAGATGGACATGCTTATGCGTAGTTTATAACAAACTCCGATGAATCAATTACTCAAATGTTTCTATATACAGTCGGCTTCAGAGAAAGTTTCTCAAATATTTTTGCTTAGCTCAAGATAGGAATCAATGATACAACAATTTAAGAAACAAAGATCCGATTAATTTCAACTTTTAATAACACGGGAAATGAAAAGGAAGATTAGATAAAGAAGGAACTTGTATTTAATTTATAGAACAATTTGCACGTACAGTACTCCTAATCCTTTTATGACATATATTTATTACTTAAAAAAAGGCAATATGCTTTATAGTTAATTCTTTTAATAAAGACATTGTGACAGTCACATATTATATATTTTTGGAAGAACTGAGAATATTTGTTGGCGCATCATTAATCCGTAAGGCTAAGGCCTACAAAATAAATAAATATCCAAATCTCGTACGTAAATCGTTTTGTCCGAAAAGAACTGGAGTATTATTAAAATTGGACCTTTTGAAATGGTTAAATCAATTGAACGGTGAAACAAACATCAAAATTATTTTAACAATTTTTTACATGATGAAAATTTTAACTTTAAATTAATTTATATAACTTTACATGATATTTTGATTTTTTTCTTAATTTACTTAAGCGTATATTTGAGGGTAATATTCACATTTTTACCTAATTGCGGATGTGAAAAAAGATTCCACTTTAAGTTTGAGATTTCATTAATATTTTAATTTGACAATATATAAAATAGTCAAAATATTTATCCTAAACATTTTTTTCTCTTAAATCAACTATAAAAATTCAATTGCAAAAGCATATGGACCAGGGCAAGTTTTTAAAGGAGAAGAATGAGACAATTTTGATGTGGTTTAAGAGCAAGACAGGACAACGTACGAGTTTGTGGATAACGAGATGATACTTTTTCTTTGTTATCTAAAAGATATGAAATTATGGTTCCTCTACCTTTCATTATCTTCTTGCCGCCTATAAGATATGCCTTGAATTTTCAATAAATAGTAAAATTCTAGAAGCTAATCAACAAAGGATAGGGATATAGGACCAGCATCGATCTCATATTGGATTGAGAGATTTCTAAGCTAGAAGCAAACAAGCCCCCATTTTCAAGTGTGGGACAAGTGTCGAACTTATGACAAAAAATTTTGAGGATGTGTAAAAATAGAGTTTAAGTATCATTAGGCTTCCGCGAAAATAGAGTTTATGTGATTTTAAGACTTATGTGAAAGTAAAGTTTCATAGTACTTAAACTTCTTACATATAACCCTAGGTTATAAATACCTTAATAAAGGTCCTTTAAAGTAGAACCTTTGTTTGCTTATGAAGGTTTTTGTCATGCTTCTTTTTGTAATGTCCTTCTCATAGTCATAAAAAAAATTATCTCCTAACCTGTAGAAGTAGGTCGTACATTGGATGAACCACGTAAATTCTATGTTTTTCTCTTTATTTATTTCCTTCTTATATAGTTTTTGTTTGTTTAACATTTTGTATTAAAGCAATTGGTACCTGAACAATTAGTATCAAAGTATAGGTTTTGCTATCAAGATGTTTCTTTATAAGTTTGATATTGAGAAATTAAATGGATCAAATTATTTCACCATATTGAAGGTGAAGATAACATTGGTTTTTACTTAACAGGGATGCGTAACATCATTAGAAGGAAAAGAAAATTTGTCAAAGAATTTGGAGGCATTAGAGAAGGAGGACACTTTGCAAAGATACACAATGTGTGTTTGGAAAATGAAAAATAACTATTACCATCATGTCTATAAATACAATAAGCTCCCCAACGTTTACTTTTCATATTTGGGAATACAACAACCAATAACCAACACATGCTAAAACAAATCTTTAGAATTAACCAATTAGTAAGTAAACCTCCCAGTAAACGTACATGGACATAAGTAGTTGGAGAGAAAAAATATAGAAATAAAGTTTTGTTACTCTCCTCTAAACAAAATAGGTGAACATGAGATTGTGTCCCCTCTGATTGAGATCTTAAAGGAAGGAGTTGCTAGATGGAAAGCAGCAATCATTGAATATTTCATGGATAGAAAAGCATAATACTTTGTAATGAAAATATAGGCGTTCACAACTTAGAGACAGTATGGACTTATAAAGGTGCTGGTGAATGAAGAGGACGTATTCTTTTTTAGATTATCCAATATTAAGGTTATCACGATGGTAATAGAAGTTTAACCTTGGCATATTTAAAACAAATCTCTCTTCTTACAAAATTGGATACTTGAATTATCAATTGAAGATATTTGATTCGAAAATGTCCTTATAAGGATGTGTGTACATGGTGTGCCATTTGGATACTGGACCACCAATAGGTTAAGTTACATAGTTCAATGGTAAGCCTTAATGTTTAGACTAAGCCACTACCAAAATTAAAATAGTTAACTATGCAAGAGTATGTGTGTTACTGGAAGCTATAGGTAAATTGCTAAGTGAGATCCCAGTAATAAGGCTCAATGCCATACAGAGCTTATAGAAGACATAGCGAGAGTCACATATGTGTGGAAGAATCATATATCGGATAAGAAAGTTTAATAACCAATAGTTAAAATCTCTAAAATAAGGGAATTTAGTGAGCTAACTTTAAAGGAAAATATAGAGGGGAACAGTAGAGAAGAGGTGGATAATAATAGTCAGGAGGATCATAATCAAATAACGAGTGAGGATTTGGAAACTAATGGTGATGGGCATAGTAAGACAATCACAAGAACCATTGCAGAGAATACCATAAAGTATGTGCAGAAATTCATCATGGCCATAAAGATTCAACCCCTTAACATTTTATGCTGCAATTATCATGTCTGTATTAAGGAGAAGAGTTTTTCTTCTTCATGCTAGACTTCCTTCTTTTAGGAGTGATATATGGACTTAATCATATATTTTAAAGAAGGGAGTTGTAGAACAAACTTAAAGATATATTACTTTCTTATTAACAGCTTTGGCTTATCCTAAAAGGCTTCAATCTAATCCTTAATCCAGAAGAAGCATAAAGAAGTATTAACCATAGAAAATTTTGTGATGAAATCAGTAGTTGCATGGTAGCTTTGAGATGGAGAATCTCCTTTATGGAGGCAATTTCTTCGTATGGTTTAACAATTAAAAGGGTTTATGGTTAATAAGGAAGAACTTGGGTAGGTGCATGGATAATCTTACATGGTTCCAGATATTTCCAAAAGCATATGCTACTTTTCATAACCCTAAATGCTCTGATCAATCACTTATAATAATTAACACATCAAGGGTTTTAAAATCTAAAAAGATCCATCTTTTGCTTCAATAACGATCTATATGATTTTACTAGCTTTGAAGAAGTTGTATGTAGAGGACTTAACAAGGAAGTGATTGGCACTAATCAATATATATTCATTAGAAATACTCAAGGAATAAAGGAAGAACTTAAAAGACTCAACAAAGAGAGAGTAGGAAACACACAATAATCCCTATATAAAGTTAAGTTACTCTTAAATAAGGCATAAACAGAACTCAACAAGAATTCTTTTTATTCAAGATTGCAAGTGCTTGAGAAACAAGCTTTACTATACTACTCACAATCTCTTACCATCAAGAGTACCAATATAAAACAAGGATCAAGGGAAATGTGGATAACTGAAGGGGATAGGAATTTTGCCCATTTTTGTAAGAGAGTAATTTTTAGGAGAGCATCTAACTAAATAATTTCCATTTAAAAGGATGACAAATATCTATTATGCGAGAGGAGATTAGGGGTAAAGTGGATACATTCTTTAGTAATATATTAGGTACTCCTTCCAATGAAAAATTCTATAAAGCAATTCCTAAGAGAAGTGTTACAAGATCAATTGTCACAGGAAGAGGGTGAATTATTTTCTAGGCCTGGAATAAGGTAGGAGATAGAAGATATCCTAAAGGAACTTAATCCTATAAAGGCACTAGGACCCGATGGTAAGAACATTTCATTCTACTAGAAAATATGGAATATGATAGGGACAATGATAATAGAAGTTGTGGAGGAATTTTTCAAAGAAAGGAAATTGTTGGGAGAAATTAACAGAACATTAATATGTTTAATCCCTAATGGATTAAAGTAGGAGACAGTCACTGACTACCAATCTATAGCATGTTGCAACTCTATGTACAAGATAATCTCAAAAATTTTAGCTGAGAAAATGAAAAGAGTCCTATCAAAACAATTGGTTTATAGGAGCATACATTTTAGGCAGATAGATAGGGGAAAATATCTTAATTATTCAAGAACTACTCAAAAATTATTTGAGAAGAAGGAGCAAAAATTGTACAATTAAGGTGGATTTTAAAAGGCTTATGATTCACTTGACTGGAACTTCATAATCAATTGCCTAAAAGCCTATATTAAATAGATAAAACGATGTAGGACAAGAGTATTTTTTAATGCAAATCACACTACTAGTCTTACACTCAAAATCATAAGTATAAGGGTCGTACTTGTAGTTGAAAGTCCCATGAGGATTGTGTTTAGGAACCATTTAATTTAGGTTGTTCTTTGTTTAAGAAATTGTTTTAATCAAATTTTAAAAAAAAATAAGTAAAATAAAGACAAATTAAAAGTAATAGGGAACACCGCAACCCAAACCAAAATCATAAACTAAGACTTAGAGAAAATCAAGATTAAACATTAGGACTTGTCATTATCCCTATTTTCTCCCCTCTGATTAATTGATTCAATTTATGTTTGGCCCAAGATTTCCTAAAATTTAGCTACCCTCTCTCAAGGTGTAACCAAATCTCACTAGTTAAATAAATTAGAATTAACTTAGGGATCTCTCAATATGCAAAGCCTTTCCTAAACATTCAACTAGATATGAAGCTATCCTATAGGCAGTGTATTGATCTATTAACATCTCTTCCTGATAAATGAATAACCTGTTCTTTATAGGTTTATTAATCGTCAACTCTCGTTGTACAATTAACACAGATTACCAAGCTCACTCTCTCGATTTATTGCAAGGTTTAAGTACAATAAATAACACAAACATGTATATCATTAAATCAATAACCAAAGGTTCACAAATAGTTCAACAACAAAACCTAAAAATTGTTTTAGTCAATCATAACATCCATATTATCCCCCAACAATCAAATAATCTATGATAAACATGCTAGAAGAGAATGAAATTGAAATAAGACTGGATGGAGCAGCTCCTCCTCTTCTTTGCCCAATCTAGAAAATTTGGGTAATGGGGTGCTCTTTGCCCAATCGGGAATGAATGATTGAATCTCTACCTATCTCTAGGCTCTCAATTTGTCTTTTAGCTCCAGGAAGCAAGTTCCATAACCCTCTGGCAGCTCTTGGGATTCTCTATCTTATAAAGTCATGAAAACCTTAAAAAATACATGAAACTTGTGTGTCTCTTCGACTTCCAATTCCTATGATCATGGAAATTATACTTGTGCTTCCCACAATTGCTGGTTAACTTAACAGAAACTTTCTCCATAGATTTCCCACGATCGTGGGAAACATGCCCTTTTCCACAGTCGTGGGTTCTTATTCTTCAATAGCTCTATTTCTCTTCTCTTCTCTTCTCTTAATCCCTAGCTCAATCGCAAAGGTGTCCACCCTCCATTCTTACACTAAAATGATCAATTCCTACCCTAAACCAATATCAAACACAAAAGAACAACTATGAAGATCAAACTAAACAAAAACTCACAAAACAAGTCCTAAAACACATTAATACTAACATATCATGCAAGAAAAACATGCCAAATACTTACAAAAACACATACTAATGCATAATTATCAAGAATCCTACAATGTTCTAATCAATGAAGAACCTTTGAAAAGGGTCAAAGGAGAAAAAGTTCCATGAAAAGGAGACCCAATCTTCCGATTCTTGTATACCATTACCATGGAGGTACTCAACAAGCTCCTAGTCAAAGTGGTTGAGAGCACTAAGCTATCAAAATATCAAACCAAATGTAATATATGTGGAATCATAAACCTAAACTTTGTGGATGATATCCTTTTTTCCTCAAGGGCATACCATCATTTAGTCTCCACACTTATGACAACCCTGAAGCTATTCAGTAGAATTTTTGGTCTTTTTATTAACAAGGAGAAGAGTGGTATCTATCTATCTACCATGCTTACCATAATGCACAATGTTAACAACCATAATACGTATCAGGATCTTGGAACTACCTTTCACCTATCTTAGGATATTGGTTAATTCTACAAGGCCCTATTATTCAAATTTTAGGCCACTGGTAGAAAATATCATAATAAAGCTATACAGCTAGAGTAATAAATGTCTTTTAATGGTTGGAAGGGTTTAGCTAATATTTTTAATACTAGCAACAATAAATGTGTAATGGGCCTCCTATTTGGTCCTTCTTAGTGTAGTTATTAAATCAATTAATAAGCTACTCAGAAAGTTTCTACGAAATAGGAATAAGGAAGGCAAGGTTAAGGAAATAGTTAAATAGAAAGACATTTATAGACTTAAAATCAAGGTGGATTGGGTTTCATCCCCATAAATATAGTTATCAATACTATAACTACAAGAAGTTTATTGATATTAATCAAGGATGGGAAATCTATATAGATAAAATGGGTCAAACATCACTAAATTAAAAAAAAACAGCTTATGGAACACCAAAATTCTAGAGAGAGCCTCTGCCACTCTAAGAATATTCCTAGAAATCAGGGATAGCTTCAAACAATCAATATACTACAAAATTGGAAATGAGGAGAACAGAAGCTTCCAACTTAATAGATAGTCAACTTTGGGGGTGATGAATGAACAACTTGAGTTGCAGGAGCTTAAAGCCTATTTTCAGGAGGCTTACTTGGTATACTAGTGCTAGCTAATAGAGAAATAATAAGTAAAATGAATCAAGACACTAATTGGGGATCTTATCTTTTGAATCTAGGCATTAATCATGTTAAAGAGGATATGGTAGTATGGACAAAAACAAACTATGGATGGTTCTCAAATTACTCAGCAAAGAGCTTATTTTGAAACTCTAAACCTATAATAGAGTGGCATAATTAGGTATGGGTGGATAAAATCCTATCTAGTGCAATGAATAATCTTTGGTTAGCAATTCAACAAAAGCTACGCAAAACTGATAGATTAAAAATCCCTAACGGTTGCTACTTATGTATTTTCAATCAGGAGAGCATTGATCATTTATTGTTTGAATGTACATATGCTAATAAAGCATGGAAGCAGAAAACAAATAGATGATGTATATGCAACCCATTGGATATATGGAATGAAATCATATCATGAAACATGGAACGAACACAAAAATTAAGTCAAATAGATTATTGGATCTTCAAAGCAGCATTTTCTTACTTGGTTATAGAAGTATAGGAAGAAAGGAACCAGTGTGTCTTCATAGAGAAGTCTAGATAATATGGAAGCTCCATAACTAACATCATCAATGGCATCAGAATACATATATGCACGCACATAAAAAGAGCCATGATTGAAGAAAGAGTGAAACATAGATGGGAAATCGCCAAAAGAAATGAAGAGAAGAATGCTTCATCTGGGATAGCCAAAAGGATTGCTTAATCTAGATGTCACATGTAAAACATACAGTATGAATTTGAAAATAGCTCCATATGCAACATGTATAACACCAGAAGTTTTGTTTAAACCTTATTTGGTTCAACTGAAGCTTCTACACTTCATGGATTCTATGTAAATATTCCCACATTTAGCTTATAGCTAATGGAATTTCTTTTTTGATCTAAAAATAAAAAGTTTTGGACATAAGGTCCTACGAGAGGTGGTTGATTAAACAATCTATTTTTCCGTATGGAAATGAATTGAAATATTAATAAAGCACTTAATCATTTATATACCTTAAGGATAATAGAAAGTGCACAGAAGAAAGATCACAATGATAATTTAATTGAATAATCTTATATTTATAAGGTGTTAGGGTTAAATTAAAGATGAGGATTAATCAATAATCTTTTTTTTATTCTTTGCATTATTCATATAAGAATTTTGTTGGTATCATATTATATAGTAGAAGGACTACTTCTATCAGTAATGTAAAGGATGCTCTGTAGTCCAAAGAATCAAAGAAAAAGATGTCTAACATATATGAGGTAGACCAAATTTGAGTCTTGTTGTTACTAAAGGAAGAAGCAAGGAAAAGAATATGGAAATAGGAGTAACTCATGTTCCAAATTAAACGCTAAAGTTCATTTAATGCTTTAACTATAAAGAAAAAAAAGGAATTTTAATAGGGAATATCCATAGTAGAGGGATGGAAACGAGAAAAGTGAAACATAGAAAAAACAAGTGCTATTATAGTCTAGGAGAGTTTTGAAGAAGAGGATGGAAGATGAAGTTATATTTTGATTGTGAATAATTATAATTCTATAAATTGTTAGGTGATAAACATTGGCACGTCATACCATATGACTTTCAATAAGGATTGACTATCTTCTTTTAAAGAATGGAATGGTACTATTAGATTGGGTCATGATGGAGAGTGTGTTGTTAAAGGCAATGGTTTAGTGTAGATCAAAATGCATAATGAAATTATTAGAACATTGAATGCCTAGCATGCTTTTGAGCTTTTTAAAAAATTGATTTCTATGGTTACTCTTGAAAGTTAAGGGTATGATATTTCTAGTGATGATGGATAGCTTAAGCTGGTAAAGAGCATATTAACTGTGATAAAAGAAAAATTACAAGATGGCATCTATGTCTTAAGGGAAAGTGAATAATGGGATTAATATTTATTTCTCAATCTTCAGGATAGAAAAATGATAGTACTACAATATGGTACCTGTGAGTGTGTCATATCAGTGAGCAAGAGATTATGGAACTTCATAAGGGAGATTATTGAAGGATGACAAACACAAGGAGGTAGACTTTTGTAAGTTTCACACACTTTGTAAAAAGTCTACTTCAAGGATATATAGTATGTAGGAAGGAACATATGTTAAGACAAATATATGTAAAAGACGTATCATGGTCAAGAATGAGCAATATTGATTCAAAGATGGTACAAATTGTATTAGAATAGCTTAGAATAGATGTTAAGGGGATAGAAATTCTAGTTTAGGAGATACGAAATTGTCAGGAAGAAAGCATCAACATAGTATAACTAAGGACAAAGCAAGATGGGCCTCCAAATAACCAAAGAGATATAGTTAGAGACTCAGTCACATATGCTCTTACCATTAGTGACAATAATAAAATTATCTTTTAAGGAACCAAAGAAAGTTAGGAGAAAGATAAACAAATGGATTTATAGTAAAGGATGCGAGGTTTCATAAGATTAAGAAATTAATTGCATCTAGTTATATTATTAAAAAAAGTTCACACTTTTGATGATTTAGATAGTATATTGATAAAGTTATTACTTGTAGAAAAGTTCAAACATAGCTTAAACTTAGTAAATTCTTATATAACTTAAGCCTTTAAGAGTACGTATGCCAAGGAGTAATTCTTGGTTAGCTATTGGAGAATTTAACTCAAGGTTTACAATTGTGAGATATGCCATAAATTTTTTAATGAGGATTAAATTTCAAAAGCTAATCAATGATGGGAAAGGATATGGGATTGATATCGGTCTCATACTAAATGGAGAGATTTCCAAGTTAAAAGTAAACTGGAACTAATGTCAAATGTAAGATAGGCATGAAACTTGTGACACCATTCCCAAGGATACATGTAAATAGAGTTCCCATTTCGTTAAGCATATGTGGAAATAAAGTTTCAATGAACTTAGGCTACTATGAAATTAAGTTTCACTATACTTAAACTTCTTACAAGTAACCCTAGGCTATAAATACCTTAATAAGGTTTTGTAAAGTAGAACCTTTATATGCTTATGAAGATTATTGTCATATTATTCTCCTTGTATCATCTTTCTCACAGTGTTAAAACAAATCTATCTCCTTACCTATAGATGTAGGTCATCTATTGAATCGTATAGATTATTTATGTTTGGATTCGTTTATTTCCTTCTTATACAATTTCCATTTTGCAACAATTGATATCTTAACACTCCTAAAGAACCTTGAATACTTCTCTAGTTAACCTTTCATCAAGAATACAATTTTGATAAAAGACTTGAAGGTCTTCACTTTGCTTTATTTTCATGTGAGCTCTTATAAGTAGTTCTAAGTTTACAAAGGAGTCATACACTTTCATTATTAGATTATTGTTGAGTTAGGTTTAGATTTTTAAGTTTGAGTTTAATATGTCTTAAATCTTATTTGGTTAAGGTCGGTTAAATTGTTTATTTTTATATTAAGTTAGGTTGGATTAGATTTATGAACATTCTGAATGAGATAATACTTAATGTTTTTATTTTAGGTGTTAGGTTACAATCCTAACTCAATCCAACCTTTTAATAGCCCTAAATATATGACAATTTAAAAAAATAAATAGTAAGTATTACATATGAATTTAATATAGAGACTCACAATTATAGACAAATCAATATTCTATATCTAAATTTGTTTTAAAATGAGAAGTTGTCATTTAAATCAATCTTGGATGGTGAATACTAATCCAACATGAATATCTTGACAATTTTTATTAAGATCTCGATAGTTGCAAAGTAACATTGATGAAGATTAAGATCAAAAGAAAAAGGGAAATAGATGATATAATATAGCTTAATGAATAATGTGCGAGAGTATGACAGTTAGTAGAAAAAATCAGTAGAAAGAGCATTGTAACTTAATTAGAAAGCCATTATTATCCTATGAAATAACCTTTCTCTTTCCGTCCGATTGTCGCCTTGGGGTTACTTCAAAAATTTTAACCAAGGATTGCGTATAGCGCAACCTCGGGTCGTTCTCTTGAGGAACCAAAAGTGAAATTAATTTCCTAAGTA
>JAOTIZ010000005.1:18669856-18683592 GCA_027123425.1 Erythroxylum panamense | reverse complement strand
AGTCACAAAATCTTGCAATTCAAAAATATAATTAAACGCAACTCCACATAATTAAATAGTTATCCTAAAATTTAGGATTCGCTAATTAATTAAATGGACAGAAAATAATTGCAGTTTTAACTCCCCTATAAAAACGCTAAGCTTCTGCCTTTGCCATTGAACCGAAGGACTAAGATAAATTAGCCATGACAATTCATTGGATGTGCTGTAAAAAATGAGCTCCGATGGTCAGCCATGATAGATTGGTTTTTACGCCTGCGTTCTCCTCGTTGTTTAGCTCCACCTATGCAGAAACAACTCCTGGTCTCCACAACGTACGCCCTCCTGTTCAGCTCACCACGCAGACCACTATCCTCTCTTCACTTTCCAGCCCACCAACAGACCAACAACGCAACTCCAATGCAGCACACACAGCTCAATCTACCTCCACTACTGTAGCGTGATATGATTATTTAGAATCGTTGTTGTTTTGGTCCTTACAATCTAGTTTCTTGCTGTCTTTTTCCTTCCTTACGCAGCACCTCACACACACAAGTCACACTCACACAAACCAATCACTTGGTCACACAACACAGCAGCACACTTCACACTCTCGCAATGCCCAACAGCCTTCTTTGTTTTATACTCACACACCAATGCACATCAGCTCTCCTCTCCAGGATACACAGCTCACGGTTTTCTTCTCTCACACACTATGTTAACTCCCAACAACGCCTAAGGCAGCAACCAAGCCTCTCCAATTTTCTTCATATTTTTAAAGTCACTCACTAGCCACTCACGTTAACTTACCAGACTCTTTTTTATTTTTCCAGCACACTCTCTCACAACTCCTCCTTCAACGACAGCACACAGCACACACCCACAAACATAACAACTCTGTTATTTTATTTTTCTCCCAAGCACCAACCAACCACCACTCACTACTAGCTGCCCCCACAACCCACGTCTCCTTCCATGCCTCTGCTGCCCCCATGTTTTCCAACAGGACCACGCCAGACCACTTGCCAAGAGACCAACACGCCAGCTCCACGCTACCTGCTCTTTTATTTTTTTTCCTAAGCTACTCACACATCGTCTGTCCCTCTCCACTCAACGCCCATCTCTACCTTCAACTATTGCTTGATTTGTCTAATTAATTGTTCAGCTCCTACCCTACTCACAGCTCACCTTCCTCTTCACATATTATTCCTCTTGGTCCACACCCCATAAATAGGACCCAAGCCACACAACCCTCTCCATTCTTCACGTCATCTACTGCTCTCACAAGCCAACAACGCACAGCTCCTTTATGCCCCACAGCCTTCTTTATTATTATTTTTTTCAGCCCACTTACGTACACATCTCACACACCACACACTTCTCTTTAATTTACTCCTTCATTAATCCACTAAGCTCCTTTCCATCTGCTTTTTCTTCTTCCCCCTACACATTCACGCAGCTCACCCAATGCACTTTCTTCTTTTTTTTTCTTTCTTTTGCTTCTCTTTAATTTCTTGAATTTTCTTTTCTTTAATTTCTTCAAATAACCTACAAACGAAATACAAATAATATAGCATCAATTGTCTAAAAATTAACTTATCACAGTTAAACCAAAACACGACAATTTTTGCCCCTATAAACTAAAATTAAATGTAAAGCACAATAATTCAAAGAATAATCAAATAAAGCTATAAATATTAATTTTAGTGACAAAATCTCATCCAAAAGAGATGAAAATATTTATAAAACAAATGAGTTTGTCATCCTACAATTGTAGTTAGCTCTTATAAAAAACGAATGAATTGGATCTAATTTGTATAAAACACCGTCTTTTGGTTCATGAAGGTTAAGGACTCATTTTGTGATGTTTTATAAATAAGTAAGAAACAATTTTACTCAATGTTAAACCTACTTCCTCCTACTTAATTATATTATTATATTTTCATTTTAACTTACTATCTTGAGACATTGTTCTTTATGAAGAAAATCTACTAAAAGCTATGAAAGATTACAAATAGGATTATAGCAACTTTGTGGAACATACAAACTTTTTTCTTTTGATGATAAGACTGTGATAGTGGTAATCCCAAGAAAAATCTATTTTTTTATGGTATTAGTTCCGTGAATTAAGTATCTACTCGAGTTAGACGAGATTTTATAGCAAAGAGGCTCGAATACAAACTTGGATAGGTTATTAATATTTTAAGTGAAATGTCAAAAGTTATTGGACATTTGACATTAGAGGACATTAGAGAATTAGACAACACCATGCTTACACAGTCTATATTTAAACCCGTGTTCTAGAACATAATACAGTTTTAGCGTTGTATTGGCCATGTTTTTTTAAAAATTTCTAAAAGCAAACCAATGCCAAACACATATGTGTTTCGCACATATAAAGTTACAAAATAAAACTAATGTTGGCTTTAGAAGCTACTCTAGTACTGGACTTATAACTTTGTTAGTTTTTAATTTCAAAATTTTTATTTAGATAGGGATTGATTTCGCTTTCAAAGATATTTATTTCCTAACTTGATTATGTAAAAGATATTACTTTCCTCTAAGAGTCTAGTTTTTAAGGTTCTTATATTCCTAGAATTATATATATATGGCTATCTTATAGATGTAAAGAGAAAGCTTATCTTGTTATCGATAAATCAGAAAACCTTTGAGAGTTTTTCTTCATTTTTATAAAGTAAATCTTATTTTAGGTTTTCTAAAAACTCGTGATCTTTTCGAACTTGTTAGTGACGGTCAAATCCTAGAATCTTATCGCTCTCAATCCTTTCTTTTTCTGAGTAAGATGATTCATATCAATCTTTGGGTTTTGGTGTTCGTGTTCTTGAATCACATTTATTTAGAGTGATCTATAGTATTATTCATATTGATATTGAATCTTATTACTACTATTGGTGAGGATCCTATCAAAAATTGATATCAAAGTCATCTGTTATATTCATTATTCCTATTGGTGAAGGCCCTATCAAAATTTGATATCAAATTCATCTTTTATATTTAAGTTTATTTTTTATTTTGTTATTCACATTTTCAATATTCTCATGTCTTCTTACCATACATTCAATTTCCTTGTTTGTGTTATTTGTGGGCAAGATTCTTAAAATATTTTGTTTTTTAGTTTTTTGGTTCTTGTTTTCTAATTTTATTAGTTAATCAAGAAAAGAACAAGAAAATCAACCAAAAGGTTTTGTAGTGAGAAGTTCATAAGAAGTCCCATTTAAAGTATAAATAAGGGGCTAGGTTGTAACATGCTTCACCAGTAAGGACTTTTTATTCCTTTCCCCACAAGGAAAATTTATAATATACACTATATGCATTTTGTTTTCTAGAGTTCTTATTTTTTTCATGCTAATATAATTCCTTTTTTAGTCTTCTTCTTCTTCTTCATTTGATCTAATTAGGTTTTCATTTTTTATTTTTTATTTTTTATTTTTCTATTTTCTATTTTTCTTGACCTCTAGTTACATTACTTTGTTCTTCTTTATCCAATTTGCTTCTTTGGGAGTTATTTGATATGAAAAATATTTATACTAATTCTCTTGATTTAGATTATCTATTTTGCAAAGAACTTGTAGTCAAGAGTTTAGTTTAAGTGGTAGACTGAATTTTGATCATATGAGGGAGTGTTTTTGCTGTTAATATTTCTTGTAGGTTCATTATGATTCGAAATTAAATAAGAACTTGTCCAAAGACAAAGTAGTAAATATAGAGGAAAAAAGTACTAGGAGTTCATAATGAATGTCATACAAGTTCAATATAAGCAACTCATTTAACAATTTTGTGAAGTTATGGATAGGTTAGAGAAATATGAAGTTGTTATTATTGATCTAAAACATAACTCACATATACCTACTAGGATGGATAACTTTAAATCTTACATGGAGGTTGATAATACTGACAACTACTCAGGGGAGTTAAATCTTAGGGGTGGAAAAGGAGAAAGATGTAGAAGAAGAGGAAAAATAAAAAGACAAGGAGGAGGCAAGTTTAGGTTAGTCAAAAAATCCTTATTAGGAGAAGAAATCGAGAACCACCTATCATACCTTGGGAGGAGATGAAATTGGTGATGAAGAAGCATTTTATACCAAGTTTCTACTACAGAGATCTCTATCATAGTTTTCAAATGTTAACTTAGGGTTCTAAAATTGTGGAAGAGTACCACAAGAAGACGGAAGTTGTCATGGTTAGGGTGAATGTAGAGCAAGACTAGGAAGTACAATTGTTCATTTTATTTATAGACTAAACCTAAAAATTACAAATGTTATCAAGCTATGCCATTATGTGGAGTTAGCGAATGTGGTTCATATGGCCTTAAAAGTAGAAAGACAACTCTCAAAAAGAGGCCTTTTTTCATCATAAAGCAAATCATATAGAAGAGAGGAACACAAAACTCCAATGTCAAAACATGAAGTAACAGAACTGAAACTACATATATTAAGTGGAGAAAAAGTTAAGATTGATTCCTCTTTAATAACTAGGAATTGAGATGCAAGTGCTTCAAGTATTTAATGAGAGGACATGTAATTTCACAATATCTAATAACAGGGTGACGATGTTCCATGTGTTGCAAATGAGGATATCCCTAGTTTAAAGGATGTTAGTGATAATTAGTGCATTGAAAGGCTCAAAGAGAGAAGGACGCTTGTTACTAAAAGGGCATTTGGTATGTATGAGGAAGAGAATGATATGAATGAGTAGGAAGATAACCTTTTTCATACAAGGTGTTTTGTCAAGAATCAAGTTTATAGTATAATTATAAATGGAGGAAATTGTACCAATATAGTTAGTGTGGAGTTAGTGGAGAAGTTGAGACTATCCACTATAAAACACCATAATCCATATAATCTATAATGGTTAAATGAGAGTAGATAAGTTGGGATAAATAAGCAAGTTCTAGTTTCTTTCTTGATTAGGAAGTACAAGGATATGGTGTTGTGTAATATGGTGCCTATACAAGTTGGCCACATCTTATTAGGGCATCCTTGACAATTTGACAGGACAGCCTTGCATAATGGATAGAAGGACAAATACTCCTTTACCATAAATAACAAACCGATCAACCTTGATCTATTATCACTGAATCAAGTCTATAAAGATACTAATTTGAGGTTGAATCCATTTGAAAGAGAGAAAATGATGGGAAATCAAGTTGTTTCTCAAGCTACACGAGTTTCTACATAAGAGAGCATGAAAAAGGGCTTAGACAAGTAGTTAATTATTCAAGTAAATCACCAAAAGTTGCTAAAGATTGGACAAAATTAGATAATATTAGAGAACTAGGCATGTAACACCTACTTGATATCATGTTGGATATGTATTTTAAAACACACTATCATGTTGTTGTCATGTTGGTCGTGTTTATGTATAAAAGAAGTTTAAAAAATAAATCATAATTAGCGATGAACTAAAACTGGCATCAGACATAATTTTGTTTTGTGCTTGTAAAATAACATAGCAAAATTAATGCTAATTTTGGAAGTTGGACCGACATTAGACTAACAATTTTGCTAGTTTTTTAATTTAAAACTTTTTTTTAAAATACGGATTGACTTCTATTTCAAAGATATTTGTTTCCCAATTAAATTATGTGAAGGTTATTACTTTTAATTAGGACCTAATTCTTAAAATTTTTATGTTTATAGAATTATGTCCCTATAAAAGGCTATCTTTTATATGTAAAGAAGGAGCTTTTATTGTTATTAATCAATCAAAAACTTTACAGAGTTTATCTTCAATCTTTTTATAGTAATTCTTATTTTAAATTCTCTAAAAACTTTTGGTTTTATCTTATTAATAAAAATCACCCTAAAATTTTATTACTCTCAATCCTTTCTTTTCTACGAGTATAGCGATTCATATCATTCTTTGTATTTTTGTGTGTTCGTGTTCTTAATCAAAATTATTCGCAAATCAAACTTGTGTTAATAAAATAATCTTTGGTCCTTTTCACACTAATATCCAATCTCAGTAGTCTCATTAATGAGGGTCGTATCAATTATTGTATAAATTAGTGTGAGAGATCATTGATTTAGTAAGCCTTAATTAATGTACTTTATTTTTGGGCTGCATAAAATCATCCACGTATTAGTTGCCAAGGCACTATCTTACTTTTTACAGTCATCATTTGTTTTACAAAATTAAAAGGGTTAATTATAAAAAAATTACTCAATTTTATAATACTAATTCGAACTTTAAAAAATAACATTAAAATACTTTAACTTTCAATTTGTTGTAAAAATAGATAATAGTTAAACTCTCTATTAATTGTGCTGACGTAGCTATCCATGTCAACTAACTTTTTTGCTATGCAGGTGACATGCATTATTAAATGTCACGTATGAAAATTATTTTTAAATAAAAATTAACTATTAAAAAATCAAAAACCCTAAATGAAAATTTTTTGTGCTATTTTATACCCTTTCACATCTCTTCTTTTTGTTATTTTGTGCCTTATTTGTGTTACCTCCATCCTTGATATTTGAAATATCAACCAGGCACCCATATGATGAATTAGCCGCTGGATCAATATCATTTGATTTGGCACCATTTACAATTTGATGAGGTGTATTCAATGTAGAACCCCCGTTATTGCTGACTAAATTGAAGCTCTTAATTTGAGGTGGCTTTAGAAAACATATTTTCTAAAGTTAATGGATTTGAGGATGATCTAAGAGGAGATATGAAAGTTTTTTAGATGTATTTGTTCTTCGAAGCTACTTGATAAGTAGAAGCAGTGCAAATATCCTTTTAGGTGTTTGGCAATGCATCAAGAGATTTACTTTCGTTCAAAACTGAAATGGTAGGTCCAAAAATATCACCTCAGGTAAATAACTGCCTGTGTTCGGATCCCTAAGAACACTCGTTACACGTTTTAAAGCATCACTCGAAATAGACAAAAATCTTCTCGCCATAGTATAGAATTTGAAAAGCGATCTTAAACCAAGACCACACATCTTCAACTGCAGCTGTTTCAGATTTACCTCCTCTACAGATTTATTTCATAAAACATCGTGGTAACAACCTTGGCACAAATCTAGAATAAGAACTAAATTTATCATCTTCTCCTCTAACATCGTTCACATTGAATACATGATTTAGAGGTTTTGATATCTTTCTCAGATGTTAGAGAGCTACGCAAGATTTTACACATTATTGGTATTTAATTTTTTATTTTTATTTAAAAATTTTAATTTCACAAGTAGTATTTAATAATATATAGGTTGCGTGAAAAAAAATTATAAAAACTTTTTAAATAAAAATATTTTAACGTTGATTTGTAAAGTTTAAAATTAAAATTTTTTTAATTAACCCAAACCAAAACTTAAAACATACACGCCTTTTGTTGTTGGAATGCTTTGAAAAAAATCCCCAATATTCCGCAAATTGGAAACCGCTGTTAGCTAACATGCTTGGAAAGAGAACGTAAATGAAATCAGTGTTAGTTAACATGCTCACACTGGCCTTGTTAATGTATGCGTCAAAATTTCATCCCTGAAGAGCTAAAATTTTTTGTATAAAATGCAAGACATTAAGATATAGCGAACTTATATTGGATGGTAATACCTTGCCGAAGAGTTTGTTACTTTCCAGTTGCATGAGCATGCTTATCATGCTTGTGGAAAGGCCAAAGGTTGACCAGCCGCTCTAATACTGCCGCACTTTTTGCAAAATAGCCTGAGAATCCAGCGGGGGTGGATGCTGGTGGAAAATCTTCTGCCGGCATAGCAAATGGACGTATCATCTTCTCCATTTTCGCTAATGTTAGATATGATCCCACTTCTTGCAACCTTTCTGGACCCATTATTGGCAGAGTATGTTCCTGATGCAATGACGCAGCCTCACCGTCATTCCTCTGAAAAGTGAAAACAAAACCAAACATATCAAATTGTACTTTTGCCATGTACCTGCTTCACTCCTGTGTCTTGTAATGACTTCCTTTCTCTATCTTGACAAAGTTTATCATTATCCACCCAGAAAGCAATGAAAATAGAGAGCTAAGAACAAAAGCAAAAATGCTTTTTCCTACTTATTATGCTTTACCAGTTTGATTAACTCCTTCCATCTTTTAGTAAATTTCTTCCATTAATATTTTCTCTATGATAACATATTTTACCAAGCAAGCGGAAAGAACAGTATAAGAATATAAGAACTTCTCTTTAGCCAATGAAGACGTCCTACCTCTAAAGGGGATAAATCTGCACCACGGCTAAATGTCATTTCTACCCGGAACCGTTTTGGGTCTTCTAAAGCAACCTGCCATTCCAAATTCAAGAATAAACTAAGCATAGCAGTTCACAAAGCTAATCCATAGTGAATAGATGTAGAGAGCACATAGTTTAGCAAAAAGGAGAAACTTATTCAATAACCATCAAAGAGCTAAACATCAGAAAGCACGCAATTAGTAACACCTTCTGAAAAATTGGGAAGAGTTACCACCTCTGTATTCTCAAACATTCTTAATACAATGTAACTCATGTAGTCAAGCTCCTTGGTTTTATACAAACGCTCCAAGGCTGTATGACAAACAAGGCTCTCTTCTCCTTGAAGAGATTCGTCAAGGTTACAGTAGCGAAGAACATTCATAAGGGAGTGTATGTGTGACTCCTGGCACATGAAGGTACATTAAATGAATTAGTCCAGCAATCAGTTGAGCTATGACAGAATAACGAAATAAAATTCACTTTCATTGTCAAATAATCTTCCATGACAGCAGAACTGATCTTTGGCCATGTTGAGTTTCAAGAGAGAAATTTTTGATAATTGATCTGGAAATCATTTTTTCTTTTCTTGGCATAAGAGAGGGCAATTGAACTGGAATTCACTGTAATAATTAAAGTGCCTCTGGCATTCATTACTCACTGGCATAATATGTCCTTGCCAAAACAACAACATAGCAACCAAAATGGAAATTCGATTGAAGTAAAGAACTTCAAATCCGGATGGTTAAATTTGCGTCTGTGTTCAATGAACCTTCTTAATAGCACAGACAAAGATAAAAATTTTATCCACCAGTTAGCAACGAGGTTAGGCCTGATAGTTTGCAACCAGCAAGTACGATAGATGTCCATGACTATAGAATTGCGGATATGAAGAGGTCATTTTTGATGTTATATGACAATACAGCTTTTACAAGCCACAAAAATATGTTTCTGTTAATCCTTCACAAAAAAGCAAAATTTTTATGGGTAAGAGTTTCTAAATCTAAAGGAAGCCAAATATATGTTTAAGTGAATAAAGTATCTTCCTCATAAAGTCAGCCACAAATTTTATTGTAGAAAATAATATCCGTTTCTAACTAAATTTGAAATGCTATTCTGCAGTTCCCAGACATTAGACCATCTAGACATACATATAAATACTAGTGGTAGTGTTCTACTTTCATCTTAAGCACCATATTTTCTTGTAGCAAAAGAGATGGGACAGAATTGGAATGAGTAAACCTAGGAAAATCAAAGATGATAAACAGGAAACAAGAAAGCTATGTATGCTCACATCTTATTTCGACAATAAAGAGAGACAGTGGCTGAGAGAGATATGAAAGTAGCTGTAGAAAGACAAAAATGAAGCCACCATACTCACAGATGTGAAATAAAGGCGGGTGCGGACATGGCGTTCTGGAGTCTTTACATTTGCAGCATACCTAATAGAGGTTAAGGAACAATGCACTGGTTAAGCATAACAAAAGTTCACGCAAGTCAATTAGTTAAAATACTTACTTGGGGTCCAAACGGTATTTTATCCCTTTGTCATCATCATCATCCTGATCAATTGATATTTCACTTGTGCTTGTTCTTCTTGTATCTTCATTCTTAGCAAAAACCTTCGACTGTTGCTCTGCTTCCTCTTTCTCAATTTTTGTGGATGATGAATGTCGGTCTTGATGACTCTTAAGCTCCGCAACACTAATTGCTTCCTCACGGGTATTTCTAAGATCAATCAGTATCTTGCCCAACAGACGACGAGTAATCTGGGTGGCAATGCAAGGGTTCAGCTCTCTTTGACAAAGCATTACTAATATTTAAAAAGGCAGAGGATACAGCTACTGATCAAGAGATGCAAGCTACAATAACAAATAGTACTGGAAAATGAAAAGTAAAGAAGTATAACAGTTGAAATCTTTTTATCATCTTATTTCCAACTTTTTGAAATTCTTTTTCTTACACTGGTATTGAAATATTAGGCAATTCAGACCATATGATAGTCATTTGATTGTTAAACGTCCATTCAAAAGTTTTAAGATGAGGCCACTTGCTCTTGGTTCTGGCTATGATATATACAATGAAAGATTTAGAATAAAAAGATTTCCCCAACACATATACACCATGCTGTGACAAGCTTTTCTACTGATCACAAAATTTGGAAACAAAACAGGCCTAAGTATGCTTTAGTTGGGAAAATTAAGCAACCAATAAAAATGATACTCACCTTTGAGCCAATCTTCAATTTCTGTTTTGGATTAATTCCATACTCATTCGGGATCACGCCATCTGCAAGTAACTGGAACATAATAAAGAATGAATAAAGACAGCTAAGATCAATTTGCAAATCGCTCTCTCTCATTCCTTGTATCAAAACATGCACCATGGGATGATCAAGATTTTGATTCACAATAGTGGAAAAACAGTTGATTTCAAGCCTAGATGTTACCATCCCAGACCAATGGAAATGGAGACATGAATACGCAAATATCAAGTGAAAACAGAACCACTACAGGCAAATGTGGTGAGATGGAGAAAATAAAATAAAACAGCCAGCAAAGAACGCAACAAACAGTCAGATTTTATTAGGTACCTGAGCAACATTGAAGAGCTCATCCAGCCCTTCTAGATTAAGATGAGCATTATGCAAGAGATCATATCTGCAAAGAAATGAAAACATGACATGATACACCAAAACTTTTTTTTTCCGAAAATTAATAGATTTCATTATAAGAAAATATAGACAATCTAGAGAACAAAATAAGTATAATCAATAGAATCTAGATTATAGAGAATTAAGGTTCCAGTAATCATCTAAATCCTGAGATCGAGAGAACTTGCAAGACCACTTAGTCCAGTATTACACCAATCCTCATCTGCTCTTCATGCTACTTGTCAGATTTGCAGCTATTCCTCTGGCTAACATGGCCAATCTACAATGTAGGAAGATGGCCTGAAAAACCATTTAACTGCTTCTACTTTCTAACTGTCTATTTCCTGAAAAACCATCTAAGTGTGTCTTTCAGGAGCTAAGCACGACGAAGATGATTGGATGTGCTAGTCAGAGGGACAGTCTCTATTTCCTGGAAAAACAATATAGTATATCAAAAGGTGGAAAACCCTTGTCTACATCCTTCTTTTCCGAATCTGTCATGTCAAACAAAGATAAAATTTTGCTTCACCGTCGTCGTTTAGGTCACCCATCTTTTAGAGTTCTCAAGTTGATGTTTCCTTCATTATTTAAAGATCTTGCATATGAAACTTTTCATTGTGATGATTGTGAACTCGCCAAGCACAAACGTGCTTCCTTTCCAATAAGCAATTTAAAAACCTTTGTTCCTCTCTCATTCATAGTGATATTTGGGGACCTTCTACCATCCCAAATGTTTCGGGTGCTAGGTGGTGTGTTTCATTTATTAATGATTGTACCCGAATCACAAGACTTTACATCTTGAAAAATAAATCTGATGTTAGTACTGTTTTTCCTAATTTTTACGACATGATCAATACTCAGTTTGATGTCAAAATTAAGGGATTTCGATCAGACAATGCCAAGGAATATTTCAATCAAACCCTTTCCCTATTTTTTCAGAAAACAAGAATTATTCATGAGTCCTCATGTGCTACCACCCCACAACAAAACAGTGTAGCTAAGCGAAAAAAAATGGACATCTCCTAGAGATCAATAGAGCGTTGTTGTTTCACAAAAATGTTCCCAAACAATACTAGGGTGAAGCCGTATTAACTGTTGCCCATCTTATTAACCAACTTCCAACACATGTTCTTGGGTTCAAAAGTCCAATTGATATTCTCACAAAATTTTTTCCAAATTTTTCTGTTTCAAACAGTCGTATACCTTGAATCTTTGGCTGTGTTGCAATTGTTCATGTTAATTCTCACAATAGGAGCAAATTAGATCCACATGCTCTTCGATGCATTTTTGTTGGATATTCCTCCACACAAAAGGATTATAAATGCTTTCATCCACCTTCTAAAAAATTCTCTGTCTCAGCTGATGTTACTTTTGTTGAAAATGAACCTATTTTTCAACACACTTATCTTCAAGGGGAGACCTTGAGTGAAGATAAAGCAAAGGATATGTTTCTTGATCCTAGTTTTGTTCAGTCTCGACCCATAACCGTGCCTGAACCCACTTCTCCCTCAATTGAGTCAGCCACATTTGTTGAACTGATGAAAGATAAAGGAAATCAAGATAACTTGCAGCCACTGCAAGTTTATTCTAGGAGGAGAGGAAGATATCAATCTCTCGACTAGCACAAGTCCAGTCTCCCCTTTGTGTTATTGCTCAAATTCCAGAAATCACTCTCAAACCAGCTGACAATATCACACCAAGTGTTGAGCCATTTGAACCAGCAGATGAACCAAAAGAAACAAATACTAAAGACCTACCAATTGCACTTAGGACAGGAACAAGAACCTGCACAAAACATCTACTGTCTTTTTTCATGCCTTATCAGAATCTATCCCAAAAACACAGAGCTTTCCTAACCAATCTCCATACAATTCCCACACCGAGAAATCTAACTGAGGCATTAGGATATAGAAAATGGGAGGATGCTATGAAGACTGAAATGGAGGCCCTTGAGAGGAACAAGACATGGGAGTTGGTGGAATTGCCGAAAGGGAAGAAACTAGTTGGGTGTAGGTGGGTTTTCACCATAAAATACAAGGTTGATGGCTCGGTGGAAAGATATAAGGCAAGATTGGTGGCCAAAGGGTAACTCAAATCTATGGCATCGATTATCTAGAGACATTTGCCCCTGTTGCTAAGATGAAAACAGTACAAATACTGTTGTCATTAGCTGCTAATTTTGATTGGAATCTGCAACAATTTGATTTTAAGAATGCGTTCCTCCATGGTCATCTAGAAGAGGAAATTTACATAAAAGTTCCTCCTGCATTTGAATCTAAAGAGGGAATGGTATGCAAGCTGAAGAAAGCCCTTTATGGGCTCAAACAATCACCACGAGCTTGGTTTGGGAGGTTTGCTAAGGTGATGATTTTAGTGGGATATAAGCAGAGTCAAGGAGACCATACTTTATTCATTAGACACTCAAATTCTGGGAGAGTCACATCATTGCTAGTTTATGTAGATATCATTGTGACAAGTAATGATGTAGAAGAGATGAAAAATCTGAAGCAATGCCTCTTGAAGGAATTTGATATCAAAGAGCTAGGAAAGTTAAAGTACTTCCTAGGCATTGAAGTAGCTCACTCAAAGCAAGGGATTTTCATCTCCCAACAAATGTATGTACTTGACTTGTTGAAAGAAACAGGAAAATTGGGTTGTAAACCAGTAGACACACCGATAGAATTCAATCATGGATTAGGTGATGCTCCAGAAGATCCTATTGTAGATAAAGTATCATATTAGAAGCTTGTTGGAAAGTTGATATATCTGACACATACAAGACCAGATATAGCATTTGCCGTGAGCAAGGTTAGTCAATTTATGCACAATCCTAAAGAATCACATCTCAAGGCAGTAAACAGAATACTACAATACTTGAAAGGTAGCCC
>JAOTIZ010000005.1:18655096-18669756 GCA_027123425.1 Erythroxylum panamense | reverse complement strand
AGGCATTGAAGTAGCTCACTCAAAGCAAGGGATTTTCATCTCTCAACAAAAGTATGTACTTGACTTGTTGAAAGAAATAAGAAAGTTGGGTTGTAAACCAGTGGAGACACCGATTGAATTCAATCATGGATTAGGTGATGCTCTAGAAGATCCCATGGTAGATAAAGGATCATATCAGAAGCTTGTTGGGAAGTTGATATATCTGGCACACACAAGACCAAATATAGCATTTACAGTGAGCACAGTTAGTCAATTCATGCATAATCCCAAAAAATCACATCTCAAGGCAGTAAATAGGATAATACAATACTTAAAAGCAACCCGGGAAGAGGAATTTTGTTTAAGCGACAAACAGTCACAGGTATGACATTAGAGCCTTATAACAACGCAGAATATGCAGGGTCTTTGGTTGATAGGAGATCAACATCTGGTTACTGTACACTCCTAGGTGGTAATCTTGTAACATGGAGAAGTAAGAAGCTTAATGTAGTAGCAAGATCAAGCGCAGAGTCAGAATTCAAACATATCGCGATGGGAATATGTGAGTTACTTTGGCTGAAGATAATCCTAGATGACTTAAGAATAAAATGGGAAGGACCAGTGAGGCTGTATTGCGATAACAAATCAGCTATCAGCATTGCACATAACCTGTTCAACATGATCGAACAAAACATATTGAAGTTGATAGGCACTTTATCAAGGAAAACTGGACAGTGGCTTAATATGCATTCCATTGGTGTCAACCAAGGATCAGTTGGCAGACGTACTTACAAAGGGACTGACAAGCACAGTGTTTCAAGAAATTATTAGCAAGCTAGGGATGGAAGATATCCACTCACCAGCTTGAGGGGGAGTGTCGAATTATGTAGTATTATTTGGAAAGACTGTATAGTTATAGAGATCATATAAATCCCCGAGGATTAGAATAAGATACAGATTTCCCTAATCTTTAGGGAATTTGTTACTATATTTAGGATAGACAATTGTATATATAAACTAAAGCTCTAACCTAAGATATATGAGAAAGAAATTTATTATTCTCTGCTAATATTTGACACTTAATAAGAGATCAACTTCAAGATATTGCACCTTTATTGTTGGGAACCTTGGGACATTGTAAGAAGCAGAATTTGGAGCAATGGCTCAAGGTGTACGTGAACCACTTTTGTTGAAATTATTTTAGTAGACTTGAAGATTAATTGGGATGAACCAATGAGACTCTACTGATGTTATAAAGTTGCAATCAATATGGCTCATAACCCGATACAATATGAATAGACAAAGCACATTAAAGTTGACAAACCCTTCATAAAAGAAAAACTAGAGTGGTTTGATTTGCACACCATATATGGCTCAAAAGATTAACTTGCTAATGTACTTACCAATGGGTTAAGTAGTTCAAGTTTTGAGATTATTGTATCCAACCTAGGAATGGAAAACACCTATTCACCAACTTCGGAGGGAGTGTTCAAAGATATGACGTTTTTAGGATTTCCTATTCAGATAGGATATTTCATAATCATGGAATCTCATTCTCCTATTTAGATAGGATATCCCATGATCATGGAATCTCATTATTTCTATTTCCTTTTTTAGATGCTAGGGTAACGTGTATATAATTAACCCTCTAATACACTTGCAAGTAAGCAATGCATAAAATATTTTCTCAAAGTTTGACATATATATATATATATAGATAGATATCATTGTTTTAAAGTTCAATGAAGAATAGATTGATCTTTCAAGCGTAAAGCTTTCTTTCTCTAACAGTAATTCTTAAGAGTTGCGAGTGATTCTTAAATTCTAGAAATGATCTCTAGAAATCTATTGGTGTGACATAAGTTTGTTTATTCCTTGGTGTGACATTAGTTTGTTTATTCCAAATCTTAGGAGTGATTTCAATTCAAACTTTACAAATGATTCCTAGATCTATCCATTTTATCAATTTTTTATTTTTTAAAGCCTAAAAATATTCTTGGGCACTCAATTTTTACAATAGCCTCAAATATTACAATTTTGTAAATGTTTCATCAAATTGTCGGCCTATCTTCTACCCAACCATCATCATAATTGGAACCACAATGCAATCTTGGAATTGAAGGGGCTAGACAAAGATCCACTCAAGCAATTGAGCTTGAATTTTTTTTGGGTGAAAATGAAATTACTAATCATACTTTGACAAGGTTCATCAAGGTACAATCCATTTTGAGCACAAGATTTACCTAGTACTGGAGAAATTTATCAACAATTTTCAAACCACTTGTATTATTTCAAAGATTGTGTTTACCTACATGCCGAGGGAAAGGTTAGGAACAAAATACTTGGATTACAAGACATTGAATTCTAATATTTGTATATAACAAGCCTACAAGCTAAATGTTTGCTCAAGGAAATAATTAAAAAGCTTAATAGGATAAATGCTACATTTCAAGATATGATTTGTTTTGTGGTAAATAAAATAGAGAAAAAGACAATACCCATGTACTTCAATGGAATGTATAGGACCATATAACAACCTTCAAAAGCTAGTAGGACTTAATAAGGAGAGGACTTACTTGCAAGAATCATAAACATCAGGAATTTGGGTTATATCAAATCGCCTGCAAATCATACAACACTGCATGAGAGGATATAAGAATCTACCAAAACAAAAGGCTTTATAAAGCAAAGAAGTTTGGGATTTACTTTTTCCATCTCAAGTTTCTACCTTCTAGAAACTCAAAGGTCTAAGACAATTTAGTTAAGTAACCCTTTTACAATACCTATGCTCATAGTGCAATTGTTGACCAACTCAATGTTGAGAAAAACTTACTCTTTGCGTTCATTGTACAAGTCCCTTTCAAGTTTTTTCCACCGAGCATACATCAAAAGGAATCCTTCGCTGCCACAGGGTAATCCAGCAGCTATGCGATCAATATCAATGTTTGTCTTGCCAAGGGCCTTCGCTTGATCATATGGGGGAACCACATCAAAGGCACTTGTCTCAGTAAGTTCTTTATCTTCATCCTTGGCAAGTAGTCTCACTTGTTCTGTGACCTTCTTAGTTAATTTGACCTACCAATCAGCATACAAGAAAAACAAGATAAAAAGTCATATCAAGCAATTGCTGCCACAAGACAAGCAATATCTCCAGAAGGATCAGAAAAATCTACCCTGTAAATGCTACAGCACATCCTTGACTGATGCAAGCAAGTGAAATCACATATTTCTTTTCATCCAAAAACAAAAAAAATGAATAGCTAAAATAAAGGTGAAAATTTTGTACCACAATTATGAGGCAACGTCAAATAACTGAAGGGAATTTCCTGATGTCATGGCCCAAGTGCCAGGGACCTATTTCAACCCAATAACCATGTTTTGAAGACATAATTTATTAGGTTCAGGAGTATACAGGTGACAATATCATGTTGTTTATATATGAAGAGAGGCCGCCCTAGATACTGTGGGATCATGCTCTTTAACTCTCCTCAATCCTTACTCACTATGAATTTATATGATACAAAAGTGTGATTCCATCAAATTCTATGCACGAACATATTTCATTCAAAATATGATTACCAATCTGGGGAGCAGCTCAGAAGCATTAGATGGAAGTCCAGCCCCATCTTTCATCCAAGGAAATTCAGATGGCCCATTGCTATTAACTGTTCTTGTACCAGATGTAATGATCTCATTCAATCTAGCCTGTAAAAAGTTAAGATATTCAAAACACTTTGTTATAGCATGACAACATCCCAAGATCTAGAAAATGCTTGAGGGCAGCTAAAACCCTAACACAAACATGCCAAAATCTGAGATCAAGCAAATCAGCACAAAAAACAGTAATCTAGGATTTCACCGGAATTAACAAAAGTGCAATTAAATTTCATATCTATTCTTATAACTGATTGATTGGATACTAACTTCAGAAGTACATGATTGTTCAATGAGCAAATACAAACCTTTGATTCTTCCATCTCAATGCTAGCATTGTCCAGGCCATCCAACATAGAGGAATCCTTGCTAACAAGTGATACCTGATAATGCTTATGAAGTGAATCATAAATTCAGGATGAGAACACAGAAAACTTTTTTATGGAAAGTACAGACCAGGATTGGCGTTAGTTGTCCTTCTAGATCAAGAAGTCCCTTGGCAAATGCAGCTGCAGACATCTGTTAACGTATTTCTTATAAATGCCAGGTTCCAATTAAGTTCCAAGTGAATTAGGACTAATTAGAAAGGAATTCACAAAATAAGTCAGGACAAAACCACCATAGGATGAAGACATTGTATTTACTACTAGAGGAACACCTGCACACGGCCCTCATCAGAGCTGTAAATTTTAAGATCATGACGATATGTGCTGTGAAGACGAAGCAAACCTGTACCTTCACCTGTAATTTATACACCTTTATCAAGAGATACACAAAAAGATGTTAT
Organism: Erythroxylum panamense; assembly: GCA_027123425.1. Taxonomy (NCBI): domain Eukaryota; kingdom Viridiplantae; phylum Streptophyta; class Magnoliopsida; order Malpighiales; family Erythroxylaceae; genus Erythroxylum; species Erythroxylum panamense. The sequence continues at coordinate 18,665,336 of JAOTIZ010000005.1, read as the reverse complement.
TTTATCATTCCATACTTGACCATTATGAGTTACTTATTATTCCATACTTGAACATGATGAGTTACACAACACTTGGGTCATCAGTTATCCTCTCTAGACCGGATAACCAACCCTATGCAGAGACAAAACAGAGATGTTTCTCATGCAAATTCATTAATGCACACATAAATAATTGACAACATAAGTTTATAATTTGCTTTATACTCAATTTCAATTGACCACAAGTTTCAAAGAGGAATGCATCACTGCAAATTAAATGTCCTCATTTATGAACAAAATTGAAAACTACTTACGGTATTTCAAATTATTAATGACAGACAAGCTCATTTCAACTAAAAATCTCAAGCGCACCATTCTTCGAGAACCAATTGCGTCAACTTAAAAACATCTTATAGTGGTCAACATGTAAAAGAAGCTCTACCAAAGAGACATGCTTTAACCAGGAAAGGCCTACTAAGCCCAAGGTTATTAGATGTGTCCCTCGCTGGCATAAAGTACAGGTTTGATGTCAGAAGTTAGGCCACAACTCAATATTAGCAATGAATGGCTACTAACTAACAAATTGAGTTGAAACTCTCCATCAATATCACCCGTCAAACATAAGATATTAATAGCTATTACCATCTAAACCCCGAACAGCGTCATCTCAAGAGATGCAAATAAAAGAATGGTATTCTCAGCAAAGTTTAGGTTACTTTTCAATATTAGAATATCAAAGCCAGATTTTCTAAGAGTTTGCAACAAACAAACTGAAGACAATGGAAATAAGCCACAAAGAATTCAATTTTGAAAACAAAAATGTCGTTATTTTGACCTGGATACATATTATTGCGGAAGTATCTTCCAAGTTCTTCTGCCTGAAAATAAGTGGAAAATCAAATCAAGATAATGAAAAGAAATTTAACTAAGCACATCATGGATATGCACGCTTCACTTCCAAACATGAAACAAAGAGATATGCATAAGGCAGCTACAAATTGATAACATTACCTGCTTTCTGCCAGCATGGGTAAGAACCCCACCATATTTAAGAACCATTAAAGCTTCAACTGGTCGCTCTTCCTCGCCCTCACCATTATTTTTTGAAACTTTAACCCACTTGAGTGGTTTCAGTTGGACCTTCCTATAAATTCCAGAAAAATGCCCCCCCTGGAATAAAGAAACACATATATCTTAAGAGAAAATATTCTGATATTTGAGACAGCTTGATAAGACTTAGCATGTGATAAGGGTAGCATCATGCCTGATGAAAAACATTTAATTGCTTTGAAATGCCAAAACAAGAATAGTGGAAAGAAAATCAAACTAATGCTTGATGTTCTTTTTAGAAAATATTTTTGCATGCTAAAAGGCAACAAGGGATCAATCCATGAAAGAACCAGCTTCTTAATAGATAACAAAACAAAGATTTAAGAGATGCACCAGTACAAAAGCACATATATGAAAAATTTTGCTCATTAACTTGTGACCAGGAGAGTTTTTTAAAAGACAAATCAAGAGAGAAAATAACCTCCTCAAGCACTGCTTTAACTTGACGTAGCTTTTCAGCATGCTCAAAGTCTTCTGCCTCACTATCACTTTCTCGACCTGGTCTGCAGGAAGTCAACAAGAAACAGCTCAATGCTCTTTAGATCACACGTCAATGGTCAGTCCATATGCATGAAACTAGATAATTTCATAAACAATGAAGGCCCCATCTTCGAGGAATGAAAGATTGAACTTCCTATGTCTAGATACTGAGAAAGAGCAGCTTCAACATTGTCAGGCATTCATCTGTAAAAGATTTGTCTTTTTGTACTATGGACAAGCTGTCACATGTAATATCACTAGACTCACTGACCAAAGAATACCTGGTGCGAGGTACAAGCATTCGTGTTGCATCCAACAAATCTTGCAACTGAACAGCGCTTTTTAGTTTTGTCTGAAATAAATAGAAAGCAGTACAGAAAAAACAAAAAACAATAAAGAGATCCAGCTATAATCTAATAATGAATTAATAACAGAGAATAGAATGTAGAATAGCAATCACCTCAGCCCGAGGTCGCCCCCCATTGTACTTCAACATCAAGTTTAGCAGTTTTTCCTCAGTCACCTTCAACTTCACCTTCTGTTTAGGAGTTCTATCACCACTGCCAAATCAAACATGTGTAACTACCATACAGAAAATCAGTGACCATGTAAGCATGCCAAGTTATACACAACTTACTGCCTAATAATAGCAATCACACAACGTAGCTCCTCAGCCTGCCCAGATGTACTAATAATCCCACTTCCCTGGCGAGTTAGTCCCTCAGAAGGCTGGACCGGTTCATTGACTTTCCATGGCAGAATGGGCGGAATTGCAGATGAAAGGTGAGGAGCTTTTGCATCTAAAAACATTTTTCTTAAAACACACGCAGCGTCATCATAATATCTGTTTGGAGAAGACCAATCAAAAGAAAATGATCAAGTCTTTTATATGCTTAAATAATGTTATGTGTGTGTTTATGCTCCTATATGATAATACAAAATCTAATGATGCATAAAAAATATTTTGTGTGTATATGCTGCTATATATGAGAAACGTGTATATGTCTTGTGTAATATTTTTCTGAATAAGGCTCATCTCGAAAGATTAGCCTACCATAGAAACACCAACAAAAGATAGGCCTAAAACACACTTATGCTCAAAATAAAAAGTTTGCACAATAAATTACTACCATGATAATGGCATTTATAAAGGTTGCAAGAAAAGCTGATGCATGAATTCCCAACACAAAATGCTTATTTACTTTGGTTTAACCAGGTTCAAACACCCACTTCTCTAACAAGCACCCTATCAAGCATGAACTATGCAAACAGAATGCACATGAATACATCAATATACTGTCTCAAAAATTCAATGTTCATCATACAGGTGTTATGGAGATACATAAAGCTACATCATGCCCTATTATCTCCGCCGGAGATTCATATCTTTGATCAAAATTTCTTCTCTGCTATTTTAGAGAAGATTTAGTGCCCTAAAGATCGGGGTAATATAGACACCAAAATGGAAAGAGAGAGAAGATAGCATTTCTTCCGCATGGTCAGGGATCTGCTGAAACATAGGCACTTGATGCATATCAATTTAGGTCTCATTCTTTTATTTTCAGCTCTTTATATTTACTTTCATTTTTCCTATCTTTATGGAGACAAGATTCGATATAATCATTTCCTCATAGGTAGGAGATTCAAGTTATGTAATATCTAGAAGAAAGTTGAGCAAACACCCCAAAAAAGGGATAAAATAATAAAGAGGAGAAAGAGAAACAAAGAAAATTGTGCCAGTATAGAAAAATGCAACTCTAGGATGTCTTGCCACCGTTTTCAAAAATTCAAAGACATTAAACTATAACTGTGATTGGAGGACCGGACAAGGATTACTTGTATGAATTTTTTACAAAGCTCCAGCCATTAACATCGCAGACATAAGACCGTCCTTCACAACGCAGGAGATCGAACCCACAAACCTGCAAGCAAAATAAGACTATAGGATGAGCAACCGTAGTTGAATAACTATATAAATGGTAACTCGAACCACCACGCAACATTAATAAACACAGGAAGGTCATTGCACTTATGCAAATGATTCTTGTGATTAATGGCATGAAACAATGCAGACAGGTTATGATTCTTAAAATCCACCAAATAACAAAATTTGAGTTTCAGAAAGAATGCAAATAAGTAGGATTGATGCAGCTAATTTCGAAGATCAAAAGCCAATATGTTTTGTTCTAGGAGTCAAGAACAAAAACTACATGTCAAATGGCAGGTATAAATCAATTGCCTGGAAACCCTTCTCATATCTAACTCACCAAACCTTGTCAATTATTTAACAGAATCTGATGACAGCACGGTAGATGTTAGCATTCAGCCCCAACACATAGTTCAGCCCAAGCCCATCCACTCCTACACCCGTAGGGGCAAGATGGGGAAAGGGACCACTGCTGCCACTTAGGCAGGTGGTTATGCATGCTATCGTGAGTTTGTTATAGAGAGATTGTAAACAGCAGAAGTATATAGCTGATACAGAGGGGAGAGGGAATTCATTCATTTGATTTATCATCTTGATACATTGTATAGGCCTGGGAATATTTTCCAGGAGGAAACTACTGTTGTACTTACAACTTTATACGTAAATAATACAATCTCTAAGATTTACCTATCAATTGGTGCTTTCATTGAGAGACCAAGGGGTAGAGATTGTATGCCAACTAGAATGGAGGCTAGAGTATCGGCATTAGAGGCGTCTCTTAGAAGGCAGGAATCATCCCTCTCAGCACAAGAGGGAATGATTAAATCGCATGACACTACTTTGAAGGATCTTCAATCGCAGCTAAGCTCTTTGATGGCTAGCGTGGAAATGCTGGCCAAATCGCAACATCTACTACAGTCGGAGATGAGGGATGGGTTTCAATCATTGATGGCCAGAAACTCGCAGAAACAGAAGATGGGCGAAGAAGAAGAACCATCGGTGTTTACCCATCATGCGTCCTCTTCAGCTGGTGGTGATAGAGCCGAGCACCTCTCTTCGGTTACCACCGGCAACGACAGACCCACAGATGGACTGCAAGGAGCTGGGCATCGCCGACAAGTTGACCACACTTCTTCGGCTGCTACAGAACGCGCATGGGAGGAATATAGGAATGTCGCGCGTAGGGTGGACCTCCCTGCTTTCCACGGGGATGACCCATTCGCATGGGTCACGAGGGCCGAATCGTATTTTCTGATTCATGAAATCCCACCGGAGCTTCGTATACCCATGGTTCATATTTGCATGGAGGGGTCGACTCTCTATTGGTTCATGAATTTACGGGAGCTAGATCCACGTATGACTTGGGAGCGATTCAAACGCTCACTATTCGATCGTTATGGAGGCAAGGATGAGGGAGACCCGATTGAACAGTTAAAATCGATATTTCAGAAGGGTTCAGTCGACGGCTATATTGACGATTTTGAGAAGGTGGTGTCTCAAATAGGCCATTTTCCGGAAAAGTGGTATATGAGCTGTTTTCTCGGGGGTCTACGAGAAGAAATACGGAACAGGGTCAGAACCCATGACCCGCCAACTCGGGTTCGACTCCTTTCGATCGCAAGGAAGGTTGAAAAGGAGTTAGTGGGTGAGGGTGTGATTTGGCCATGGGAAGGAAGGAGAAAACCAGACGGTTTTCATGCATACGATGGGCCCCGTACAGGAAATTTCAACACGTTTCGCCCAGCTTAGCCGTATCATGCAGGGGGGACTATTAAAAATGACGTGAAGGAGCCACTCAACAAGCAGGGGGGTCCCACCTCTGAGGGTCACCGACCTGGGCACCCAAAATGGAAGGGAACACGTAATTTGTCCTATGATCAGATGATGGAAAGGAGGGCAAAAGGCTTATGTTTTAAATGTGGGCATACTTTCGGTCCTCTCCATCGCTGTCCAGACAAAGAATATAGGTTAATTATATGAGAAGGTGACGAAACAAACGTGGGAGGAAGTCACCGAGAAGCACCAACGGTAGAGGATCAGCAAGAAGAATGGGAGTTAGTGTGCAATACTATGGAGTTCATGGAATTGGGAAGTGATCAATCCTCACCCCCGAAGTCGATGGTCTTAATAGGTAAGTTAAATAAATTGCCTATTGTTATAATGGTTGATAGTGGAGCTAGCCACAACCTTGTGTCCCGAAGATTGGTTCAAGCTATGGGTATTGCTGTTACTTCAACCAGAACCTTCGGTGTGAGGCTGGGGAATGGACATCGAGTTTTCTCACAAGGTGTTTGCAAGGAGATTACACCGGAGTTGAATGGAGAGGAGTTTATTTTGGACGCATATGTATTTGACACGGGGGGGCCAGATCTAATCTTGGGTGTTGCCTGGCTAGAAACACTGGGGGTGGTGAGAGTTGATTGGAAGAGAATGCACATGTCATTCGATCGGAATGGAATAGAGATTATCCTACAGGGAATCAATATGCATACTTCTCATGTACTGCAACCAATTTTGAAGCATTAAGAGTTGGAAGCTGAAGGATTGTTGTGGTCTTTAGAGATCGGAAGAACTCTAACTGATGAAATGGGAACCTCGAATAAGGGTCAAAGAGATGACTTGGGGGTTGTTTTATTCAGTGGCTTGTTCGTTGGCGAAACACACCAGCAGAAGAAGAAGGACAATTCCCTTTCATCCACCTTGAGGACAAGGTGCCTTTTGAGGGGGAAGGAATTGTTAGCACCCTTCATAGTTATCAGCATGCTAGTATTAGTATTAGTAAACAGCCACTAAGACATTCAAACCCACATCTGTAGGGGTACAATGGGGCGGGGAACAAATACAAATGCCACATAGGCTGGAGGTTAGGAATTAGTTACAGAGAGAGAGTGAGAATGAGGAGGTACAGAAGATATATAGGATTCGGTATAGAGAGGGGGACAACATGATTTCATATTCTGGAAAATACAGATTTTGTATTGGCCTGGGAGCTATCTTCCAGGAGTTATACTGCTACTGTACCCTACATTTACGTAAATAATACAAATCTCTACTAATATTCTTATCATTAATGCTGTGAAAAGAAGGCACGATGATAATGTAAAACATATTTAATTATATATTTTATGTGTAGAGTGGACCCTCAGAAGCAAATGCTGCTCTTGAATTTGCTGTAAATTCTCTTAAAGTAAGTTATTGATATCTTGTGTCTCATTTTTTGATCTAGAGCCATACCGTTCTCTAATCCCTGAGAATGAGCAGAATTGTTCGAATGATGGTGATGATGGCTGCTTCACTATTAGTATTCTAAAACCATGCTTCTAATAAAAGCATGGGAAGAAATTTGACAATACAAAAAGGATATGCGAGAAGGATTCATGGCATAGTCATTAATATTTGAACTCTATCATTGAACATGTATAGAAGCCTTGCTTTCCATTTGTCTATAAATATTGAATGAAATGAATGATTAGTTGAGCATACACTTGCCTTGTCCGAAACCATAATAGCTTCCTTGCAGGTTAAACACATTTCAGTTATTGGCCACAGTAAGTGTGGGGGCATTCGGACACTAATGAGTGTGTGTGATGATATAAAAGCAAGGTTCAGTTGACGTTTTTCCTTCTCCAGTTATTTGTTATAATAGAGCGCCTTCATTCTTGAGAAAACTGTTGACGGGCTTGATTTTCAATGTTATTTTCATTACTTTTCCTGATTTCAGCAGCTTCATTGGTAGTTGGGTTGCTGTCGGCATGAAAGCAAGGTTAAGAACGAAGGCTGCTAGTGCTAGTCTCAACTTTGATCGGCTGTGCAGACACTGTGAGAAGGTGACTTATTTATTGGTTTGTTATGGGAGTTAAGAGTTGAAGTTCATATGATGCCTTATGCCAACGTGGATATGCTGTTCTTATTTTCGTTGTCCAAAACTTGATAAGTTATCCTAATCAGAATGAACCACTGTTAATTGAATCTTCTTTAACTTGATAGTTTTATAGAACTGAGAGTGCCTATTGGGATTTTGTTTTTCCTTTTCCATTATTTTGGTTGAGAAATTTCTCTTGTTTTAATTTTTCAATGATGTGAACTGCTAAAAATGAGTTGGATCGATTGTTCTGCCTGACCAGTGCCACTGATTGGCCTTTCCTTTCATTTCAGTTCAGTTCCTTCATGGAATCTGAAATTTAAGTCTTCTATTACTGAGTGGTCCTTGGTAAAAGTGGGCTAAGACTATAAGCTTGCGGGTAAAGAAGTGTATTGATGACTAGCTGACCTAAAAAGTGTGGCAATGTGACAGCTTCCAATTGAAAGTAGCTGAGTTGGATGGTTTTTTTCCGCTGTTGCTTTTGCAGGAATCGGTCAACTGTTCATCGTTAAACTTACTCACTTACCCATGGATAGAAGAAAAGTTGAAGAATGTGGAACTCTCTATTCACTGTAGCTACTATGACTTGGCCGAGTGCACATTTGAGAAATGGACACTAGATTATAAAGGAAGTGGTTTGAAGAAGGAAGGTGGAAAAGTTGCATTGAAGAACCAAGCATTTTGGTGTTGAATAGTGCTCATCTCCTTTTTTGTGCTATACCAGGATGTGCTATGTTTGTATGTATCAAGGCAGAAAATAATGTCGTTCGGGCAAATTCCTAGGAATGACTACCCTGTTGTTTAATGTATCATATATCCATTTGTTTTTGCATGAAACTAGACTTTGGGGCCCTTTCCTTCATAATGTGTTATTGTTTCTCCTGCTCTGATAGTTTGCGTGTGGTAGTTATATATGAACTTATTAACGTATTCTGCAAGATATTAATATTAGTGGATCGATTGGCACTCATCTCCTGTCATCTTTTCTTGAGTACAATTTTAGAACAAGAAGATATCTGTTAATGAATGACTTCGTTATAGTAATTGCCCAAGTAGAATTCAACTATTTTAGGAACTTGATCAAATTTTTGTACGTGATCCACAGCAGCAGGAGTTATTTGTTTTCCTTCAGATAATCCAATCCAAGCATTACTGGCTTCAGAAGAATATCATTCGTACGTGAAAATTAAGTTTTGTTGGTCAATCTCCAATCCATAACTAAGCCATCTGTTTATTTCTCGCCACTGTCTTGTGCTCTTATGAATGTAATTGCCAGACTCTATAAGTGCAATTAAACCAACCAAGGTGGAAATTGCACTGATTGATATCCTAATTTAAACATTCGTGTTTGACAAGCTAGAAACTCTTTAAACATTCTTTTTCTAAGAAAAGGTTGTAATAACTTGACAATAAATGCATTCACTCCTCACAAAGCTCAAATGCCTAAAGTTTCCAATGAAGGGTAGGGAAGTCTGCAACCATGCACAAGCGAACTTTGGTGTATTATTCTAATGTAGCATGACAATCTCATGAATTATATGTCAAAAATAGCTAACTTGGGGAGAATACATCTCAGCGTTGGAGCAAAGCTTTGGCGATTATTTCTTCGTGAATTGAAGGAATTGAGGCAATCGAGATCAATGAAGGAGGGTTAAATTATGGAGTTAATGTGAATGGAGACATAATGACGAAGACAGAGAGTAGTAAAGACATGAATGAAAGAACAAACAAGGGTTTGTAATTTAATTTCGTATTAGGTCATAAGTGTAAATGAAAACAATTTCATATGTTTATTTTGGACGACATGACTGAGAAATCTGAAGCTGATGAGGCTGTGGAGAAAACCAATGGTGAAGGTGAGACAATCTTCTACATCTCTACAAGTTATGATGAATCAAGTTTTGAGTGAAAAATTCCTGCAAATGATGATATTGGTGCATTTCAAGAACATGCCGTTGCAGATTTTAATTGATCGAGGTAGGAAGAATATTGAAGGCCCCTGGTAGCCATGGTAATAGTTAGTAGTGGTTGCAATGATTTTTGTTAAATATAAGTCAAATTAAAAGAAGAGAACAAAATAAAATTCTGAAACTTCATTTATTCGGATACCCGATCAAATCGAATTGACCCTAATTTTCATTTTGTATAAAATTTTCATTATTGATAAGAGTCTCATTATCACCATCATTCAAATTCATTACACCAAATGACCTGTTAATACTTTCACATCTAATATTATCTTCCAAGTTACTTTCTTCTATCAAACTCAATTCCTTATAATCCTAATATGCCAAAAGATTAATATAATGAAGAGAAATTGAATCCATATAACTACATGTTCTATCAAGAGTCATAGTAAATAATAAAATTAAATTACTAAAAATCACAAAAAATATATCCAACTTAATAATGATAATAACGTATTTTTTTAAAGCTTTAAATTGTATCGAATAAAGATCAAGTCATTCAATCTACTCCTTTTCTTGAAATGAATAAATTTAATTGTTCTCCTTCACACACTGTTGCACTCACATATTGTCTTAGAATTAGAATTGCGAAACATTCGTTACTTGTTAAAAATTACGTATCGCTTTGCAATTCTAAAACACCAATTCTGAATTGACCTCACTAAAGAACTGGAAGACAACAAAAGTAGCGTTATAAACAAAATAAAGTGATCAGTAACTTTTAACAACTAACGAAAGTGAAAAATATATACCTGGATTAAATTTGTCATATTATTATTACCATATTTATAAAATCAACTCGATAATACAAAACTTTATTTAAACAAAAAAGAATTATTAAGGGGGCGTTTGGTTTGAGGGTTTGGGAATGAAGGAATGGAATGATTGTAAAAAAGAGTGTTTGTTTTGGGGTTT
>JAOTIZ010000005.1:18641799-18654996 GCA_027123425.1 Erythroxylum panamense | reverse complement strand
GGAGAGGGAATTCATTCATTTGATTTATCATCTTGATACATTGTATAGGCCTGGGAATATTTTCCAGGAGGAAACTATTGCTGTACTTACAACTTTATACGTAAATAATACAATCTCTAAGATTTACCTATCAGTAGATAAAAAAATAAAATTGCTTCATCCAGAAAGCAGCAAAAGTTAAACTCAAACAAGCCAAGACTATCCATGTATATAGAGAACCTCTCAACAGTGATTATAGGAATGTACAATGATGTATTGGGAGTCAGAAAGATCCAGAATTCTGATGTACTTACCGCTTGTCTAAACGCATGACAAACGTCTCTCGCCATTTGTTTCTCATTAGGTGTCAACAACACTGGATACCGTACCTGTAAAAAGAGTAACAAACATTAACTTGATCATAGTCTAGAAAACCTCAATTTTGTGTTTTTCATCCTTTGTCTACTTGATGGGCCTTGATGGGTACGTAGTTAATTATTACACTGGCATTGTGATGTTTAAATGTGATACAAGCATGACCACAACAGAATTACAGACTCTAAATTCATTTAGTTAATTAAATTTGTGTAAAAGCTAGTTCTAGATCCTAAAATATGTGAATATCTATCTTTCTTTCTTTTATTTCTCACCTGCCTATGCTGCCGCAGCTACCTATGGGATGTTCTTAAAATAAGCCTGTTAATTGTTTTCCAAAGTCTAAGGAACACAAAAGGTAAAGAAACTAAAGTTTAAATATCAACCCATTATTAAGTTGGCTCTTCACTCAAATAGTTTTCTTAACCATAAAATACTTTTAGACAAGGAAATGAATGACCTCAACAGGACATAATTTTACAAATCTAATTCATGTCTCTAATTCAACAAAGGATTCCTTGACTTCAGGAAGCACCTCAACTTGTTTTCTCCATTTACAAATGATTCAGGCAACAATAAGTCAAATAATACCAAGCATAGCTTTCCACTTTTCTTATACCAACCAATTTATAATCTATTTTTCTCCTAAATTTTGAGCAGGGTCAAATGGTTTATTTTGATTTTATCTTGATAAAGGTTATAACAAAGTTATTATACAATATAAACAAAATGGTAGCTTTAGTTTTTGATTAACAATTGTCATGAGCAAAGCCCATATATATGTCAAAGGGAAAACTGTTCCTACAGAGGATATATGACATTACTTCCTTGCCATCAGGATTCCTCATAACAACTCCATCAACAACAGGAGACTTCCTTGCTTCAGCATGTGCATATTCAGGTCCAACAGTATATACCTACAATCATTTGACAAGAAGTACAACACTATTTACCAACACAAGTAAAGTTATGCAGACAATGATTTGAGTATTAAATGCAAAGAGAAGTGGACGGCTAGAGAGGATAACAAATGCCATTGAAAAAAAAATGATCTCCACCAACAAAGAAATCAATTGAAGCAGCAGAATTTATTAAAAATAAGGAACAAATGCAGTTCTTTCTCTAATTGTTAACAAATTTGAGTTTTTGAAGGAAGACAGAAAGGAAATGTCTAGAACATTCATCTTCTTTTCACAGAGGAAATGTCTAGAACATTCATCTTCTTTTCACAGAGACTTCAAAGCACTTGACAGAGTGGAATTTAGCAGAATTTCCAAGATAACAAAAAATTCATCCAGCAATTTATATGCACATTACCTACGTATGCTTTCCTGAACAATACATTGCATTCTAAAGAAATTTATGACACACATCTCTTTCGTGAGCAAATGCATGTGCTCTGTATCACTGTTGAAGTTAAAGAATAGTAAATGGGACATGCGCCACTACCGGTAAAAAAGTGCCTCAACTATAATTAAATGCTATCGCATTTGATCCAGGCTCTCCCAGAAATAAATTGATACAAATATTAGACAATCATTGAATCTGATCCACAAATATAGCAAGAAAAGTATTTCAACAACAAAAATAAGTGACCTATGCACCAAAACAGAAAATGAAAACATGCGACCTATCTACAAAACTATTTAGAGATTAAAATTCAGACACATAATATAAATTCTGATGTATGCAACCTTCACATCTGTTCCTCCCGTTGGCATAAATTCTTCATATATGTAAGAGCCATCACGCCGCACTCTTCTAACTTCTGGATGGAACTCACTGGATCGATTCCCAACCTGAAACTCAGTAATTACTACTCAGAATGATAGACAGCCAAACTAGAAACTACTACAAGTAAACAATAACCAAGCTCAGAATAATAAAATGTTTAAAACAGGAAACAAGGCCACTGACAATGACAGATGGATATTCTATGATGATTTCACAACCTACTACTGGACCCTAGCAGATTATGCAGGCCCAAAAGAGTGTAGTTGCAATTTATTGCAACAAAGCTAGATTGAGCATTAATGCTCAAAACCAGAAAAATGAATGAGGGAAAGTCAATCTGACAGAACAGGCCAGGTTTGCATTCAGCAGCAAGCAAATTGATCAATGAAAACGAGCTTTGTTTTCATCACTGTCAGTATAGAGAGACTCTAGTTTCACCTAAGATCCTATCAAGCAAGAACTGTTTGAGCTTCCGCAATGATCTATGACACTACATGTTGACATAATGTTGTATTCAAAAGTGTGAATGAACCATTCAACCTAAATGCTTAAGCAATTTGAGTGTGGACACAAATGACAGAGATATTATTTTGACAAACCTCCCACACAAAGTGTGAACAAATCATGACAAATTACAAATCACCAACAATGAGAGCAGCACAACTTAATGCAATGGCTTCCCTGTGATACAAACCTCAGATACTATATCTAGAAAACATTCAGCTAGCATCAAGAATGAATCATATAGAAATATAATCCAGCAAAGGGGGTGAGAAGCTAAACCCTATTGATTCTAATAACTAATAAAAAAAACTGGAATTCTAGTAAAAAGTAAAGCTAAAGGAAAAATTATGCCTAATTGAAATTCAATTTAAAAATTCAGATGAGACTAGTAGTTAATTAGTTAAAAAATAGAAGATTGATAAAAAAAATGTCAAATCTCATAGCCCTTTAATATAAACATAATTAATGCTAACAAAAAAATCATAAAATACTAGGGTTATTCCACAGTAATATCTCTTTAATTTAAATCATATTGTCAAAAGATGTATACAGTTTCAGCATACCTTCCTGAATAATTCCTTCATACCTCCACCTGCAGAACTGGGATAATATATCTTTATGTTATGGTCATCCCCTGGAACAAAATGCACAAACCAATTCATTACCTATGTTCTTAAGAAATCAAAACTCTGCAAGAATTACTACATGAACTAACTATAATAAAGCTATACAGCATTTGTTCTATATCCTTACATAGAAACACTAGATTGTGACCACAAAACAATCTTACCTCAAAATTCTGCAAATATCAATTTGTTTTCAAATAAAACACTTTCAAGAACAGAATATTTGAGATTCACGTTATCTTACTAAATAAGAACCACTTATATGATAGCAAAGAAGAAGTGCCAAATGTTGATACTGCAGAAACTTCAGATTACATCATTTCATTTTAGAGATAGCTTATAAACTGTTAAGATCAGGTACTTAAGTTTTGTGTCTAAATTTTTCTAGCATAGCATGAGATTGAGCTCTTATGCAACAAGCAATAGTCTTTACAACCCACAAAGGAAGAATCTGTTTTTAACAGATTTGGAAAAACTGAGAATTGATCAGAAATTCCAACATTTATTGGTTATTCTAGACAAGCTTAAAGATGATTGTCCACATTGACACTAATGCTCACAGCAGCACTGAATCAAAGTTGTCTAGATGTAGAAGTTTATAATTACAAGATTGGGAACTTCTTTCATCAGGTCCGTGAGTGGTCTTTCAGTTTTGTGAAATATGGACACAGTAATTAAATAGTACTTCACCTTAGGGAAAAACAATATACCAAGTTAAAAGCTGTGATAGAAGGCCTAAGGCTATATTCCCCATCCAACTTGTGTACCATTTGGCCAAGATATCAGCAGGGAAAGAAAATGAATGGAGCGAATTAAGATAACTACAAGGAATCTTCTTACCGTCAACAGGCTTCTCAACAAATGGCTTCCAAAATCGATTGCCATGAACCTCAACAAAATCTTCTTGCTCGATAAAATAATCCAAGTCTTGATAGGGATATTCTCTATTGACAAGAGCATACCTTGGTACAGGTATTCCAAACATTTCAAGGCGCTTGATGAAAGAAAAAGAGATCCGAAAATACATTAGTCTCATGTGGCATATACCATTCAACTGTAACTTCAAGAAATAATGCGTGGCCCAGTTATGATTGAACAGCATCATAAGGATCTCAAAATAATCCAGGCTAACTGCTAAAGTTTACATTCATACCTCATATACCTTCCTTCTGTCAAGAAGAAGGTGTTGTGGCTCCAATTCATTTACAAGAAAAGGCCTGAAATAAAAGCACAAGTGATTAACAAATTGAGAGCTTCTTTTGATCTACTTAAGTAAACAAATCAACTAAGCAGCTGTCTGACATTTGGATCTACCCTAATTAAGCACAATGGAGATCCATGTCAATCTTGTCAGTTTGGTGTTATGGTAGGACCAAAGAAAAAGTAGTCAAAACACTTAAAAAATGCAATCAGCCAGTAGTTGATCTTTGAGCTTATAAACAGTTTATTGTGACACTAGATAGTCTTGTATTTTATTTTTCCAAAAATCTCAGACAAGCATATCATGTAAACAAGGTATCGCCATGCATGCAAAACAGAAAGGAAAGGAAAAAGAACTGCAAATTTTCAATAAGAATTAGAAAAGACCCTACATATTTGTCACAGTTGCCAATATATCTCATGGTAACAAAATGTATTATTATGAAGTATATCAATATTAGTCTCTGACAAAGAGGCAGACCAGAAAACAGAAATGATTGCATAAACCCAATGAGTACCTTGAATCAGGTTTTCTTGAAACAAAAGTTCTAAGAAAATTTTGAATTGAAAAGGAAAATGAAAGTTAAAAATTCTCTAAGTCAAACTATATTAATGTTAATTCAAATGAATTGACCTCTTCTCTAGTCTACTTCTATTTATTGACTAGACATCAGTTTGATTTATTTTTTTTCAATCTCTATATGGGGAATTACTCAAGATCGGAAGATATTTCACATTTTTTTGTACATAAATTTTGATACTCTATCAAAATTTATTGTCAATGTCCAGAATAAGGCAAGTCAAAGAAAGCCTCTTAAAAAGTTGTTTGGTTATAATTAATCGGCTCATATAATATAAAGCAGGAAGTGAAACTTACTTCCTCAAAGCAGAATATGCCTGAGCCTTGTCAAGGGGATAACCAGAGGAATAGAAGGCGATCAAGCAATCACATACAGGCCAACTGAAATAATCAAATGGTTCAAAAGATTAGCAATCTAGCAGACAGAAGTTAAATTTACTGAATAGCTATGATATAATTAACGGATATACATTATTCCACACCAATGAAATCACTACAATCATCAAACAGATTAGACATCACATTGTTTTTCAATTAATTATGTCTATTATCCTGGAACTACAACCTATTTGCTACAACAAATTACAACTTTGAAAATTTGAACTAAAATCAAAACCTAAATACGAGGCATTGAGCGAGCACACTTGACATTCATTTTATTTCAAGAAAACAAACCTTTCACTTCCCCCTTATATTGTTCCTCCTTAATTCACCATAAAAGCTTCCAACTTCTTCTAGTATTGTTGTTTCTAAATAACATTAAGTATCCCAAAATTTACCAAATGCACAACCTCGGCAATTACAAAAGAAACACTAGGTAAGGAAACAAAATCAAGGCGCTTGAATTTCAGCAGAAAAACTATTAAACCGCTACAATCAGATAGTATGGGAAATACAAAAGTTTCAGCTAATAATATAACAAAGTACCTCTCGATGGGTTCCTCCAGTATTACTGTGTCTCCAAAATGAATAACCTACAAGAGAAATCTCCATAAATAACAGCCTACATTGTAGTAAAAACTAAACTCAAACACAACACATATATAATAAAGATATATATGCATGCCTCAAATTCACCAAAAGCTTGTAGTCTGTCCAGAATCTGTCCCATTGGAGCTGAACACACCTATACGGAAAAAACAAAGAAAAAAACAAATTGACAACGCAATACAAAGGGAGAATCATCATTTACATTATTCTATAAGTCTTGGCTCTTTCTTCTGATTACAAATGAACAGTTACCGCAATAAAGGCAATAGAAACAATTGAAGAAATGAAAGAAAACAATGAAAAATGAGGAAGAGGACCTCCAAGCCGCATTTCACCTTCTTTTCCATGACGCAGACTCCAATCTTGATCTTCTTCTCAACTCCTTCTTCCTCCATGTTCCCACCCTCACAACTAACTTATTTAGTATTATTATTATTATTATTATTTTGTTCTTATCTGTTCAGAAGCAACATAAAGGAAAAAGGGGTTCCAAAATGCGTAGAGAACAAACGCACAAGAGAAGAGGAGAGGAGGAAGAGGATGATGAGGACATCAGAACACGAAGAGTGTGTTTAGGAGGAAGTAGAGAAGGATATTAAAAAAATAAAAAGTGAGGATTCTGGAATATGCAATGCAACACCATCATGAGTTTTTTATTAGACCTGAGTAAAATTGTATTTGAACGTCCATATTTATATAAATATTTAAAACAAATCTAAATTTAATAAAATTAAATTTTCGTTAATCATATTAATTTTTTTAATGTCTAAAATGCATAACAATAAATCCTGTTACACGTGATAAGTGAAATTTCATGAATATAACAATAATTTTTATTGTTACGTAATAGTAAAACTCATTTTTAATTAATATGAAATTTTTAATTATATATATCGTATTAATATTTAATTGACAAAATTAATTTTGTAATAAATGTTAAAACTTTAAAATGTACATTTGACCGATTAAACATTTGTGGGTGCGGTTTGGTTGAGGACGAGGACGTGCAAAGTGCAAAATGACCTTTAAAATGGCTGTCGTTATTGGAATGATGTAATTCGTAAAATAAGTAGGTGTGGTGTGGCTGCCCTGGCTTTTACTTCTTTCCACGTGAATGTGTCGCGGTTTTCGGTGCTTTCTTGCTTTCATTTTGTGGCTTTACATTAAATTTTCTGTTGCTTTTAAATCTTATCGTGTCATCCTCATCCCCCTTTTCCGCAAAAGATTTTAACTTTCTTCTGTTACTGTGCGTGATTAATTCAATTTTGTTTTGGCCTTTTACGTCCTTCCTAACTACACATAAGCTGTTCTTATCTCATATCACTAAACACACCTTAATTGATTCAGAAGGAAGGGGAACATTTTTAGGTTACTACGTAAGAAATTATCATGTTATGTTCCTCATTTTGTTGATAATGATTAACAAAGACGGACAGTTTACCAAGTTTTGAGCATTGACCAAATTCTCTACATGACAGTTGAATACTCTAATATTGTTCGTTTTGTACTTTTTTATTTTTTGATTGTTCACGAGGTGTCTTAGGAGAATCTTAACTATAGAAAGACATCTTTAAGTCATTCACTCTCAGACTAATCTCCATTCAAATTTGATAGGTTTTTTGCGAAAGGTAAAGCTCTGATCTCAAATTTTAAAGATTGCATATATGAAGACGATTCGAACTCGTAATTTAAACAAGATTGTTTAACAAGGCTTTAAATTTTGATTGGACTGTTTGGTTTGTGATGACTAGCTAACGGGTCCAAGACAGATTAGAAATATATGCATCTGTTACATTTAGTGGCTGCCGAAGAAGTTGACCGGGACCACCAAAGTTGACAGCCCCGATCTTTTTGACGACTCCAGGTTCGTATTTTGATTTTGGGCCACTCGTTCTATGGAGTTATAGCCGCTGACGAAATTTCTTCCCATGGCTTTCCTTTTCTACTTGGAATTTTCTCTTGGTATTCATATTTTTGGTTTCTCACTTTACCTTATAAAAACTGAGATTGGCATAAAATAAGCATTTCATATTCTTATTCTTTAAAAATCAAGAATCAAGTATTTCTTTAATTAAGATTTGCCACAAATTCATTTGATGTTGAATACATTCCAACTAGTGGGACGTTTGTTAAGATTTGTAAGAATAACCCCATAATCATGATTGCTCACCAATAAAGTGAGAGCAATCAAGCGCTTGAATCCAACGACAATGGCAATCGGATTCGAATAATTAAATAAGTCAGCATCAAAAATAAGTTTAAAATTATTATAATAATTAAACTAACTATTCAGAAGCCGATAATATAATAACACCTTAATAATCCATTGTTAAGACAAAATTGTCCCTCTTCCGTTAGATATTTTCCCTGTATGTGGATAGTTATTATTTGTAATTTTCAGTCTTCAATAATTTATCGGTTAAGTTATATAAATTTGATCCAAATAAAGATAATAAAATGGCACAATAAAAAATCTAGATTAATTAGATAAAATCCATGACAAAATAAACCTGACCAATGTGGACTAGACTTATATCAGACTTGTGATGGAGAAACCCCATATGAATGCTATATAAAGATATTAAAGTCTCCTGCAGTTGCTCGTGTCATTTATGAAATTTAAAAAAATCAAATTTCAGAATTCCTATAGGGGTAACCTAGGTTATTTTGGGTCAATTTTGGAGTCAAGAGAATTTATAAAGTGAGTTTTTTTTAATTTTTCTAGATTTATTACACAAGTAATAAATTAAAATTTAACTCCAAAAAAAAATAAAGTTCCTAAAGCCCGTTTTAAGTAAATTTGCGTGCAACAAACTTAACATAAAGGACATACTTGAGGTTTTCGTATCTCGTGTGGTGAGTTCGATATTCGATAACACACAATAGTCATTCTGATTAAGATTTTTTGCCATAAAAGTCTCAAATAAAGTTTATTGACAATGTTTTTAACACTAGTACGTGACAATTAGATTGTGCATTTAGGTTTTGCATTTATTGACATTATATCGTCACATATTGTAAGCCTGTGATGAATGTGAGGATAACATAAAAATATGTATAAGTGAAATAGATTGCACCTTAACATACTAGGTTTAGTGTTAGATTCGAGGTTTTTAGATTATACTTAAAGATACTGAATTTTGGTCTCATTGTCAATTTATCACAAATTTTTCAGCTTTTGGTAAGAGTATTTTGTCTAGCTGATAGTGATGAGAAGGAAATAATTAATTATTTTTATGATGTCATAGAGAGGAGGAATGAAACAATTAAGACCAATATAAAAATTAAGCCTTATTTATACACACCTTATTTTGCAGTCATCAATGAAAGATAGAGAAAGACAACTTTACTCTCAATTGTTTGCAGTTGGGGCATTTTTTAATCCTAATGTCTATTTTAGACCAAGTTTTACAAAAAAAACTGAAGTTAATAGGAGAATGATATTAACTATTACAATAATTATTACCCCTTATCTTGCAGTTATCAATGAGAAATGGAGAAAAGCAATGTTACTATCTGTTGTTTGCAGTTAGGGTTTTTTTAATCCTAATGTCTATTTCAAACCAAATTTTACAAAGAAAACAAAAGTTAATAAGGGAATGTTATTAACTATTACAACAATTGTTATCTATAAGATAGTGCGCGATCTCATAAGCTTATAAATGGGGATTTCTAAATATGCTTTTGTTGATTTCAAGATACCAATTGCTATTCATCGAAGAGATAAACTTAATTCAGGTATATATTTTTTCATTTTTATTACTTGTTAAAAATTACTCATCATTTTGTTTTGTTTATAATGTTACTTGTGTTGTCATACGACTTACAATGTGAAAGTTATGTTCTTAAATTGCAAATATTTGCAATTCAAATTCTAAGTCAATGTGTGAGTAAAGAGCACAATAGATTGAAAGACTTGATATTTGTTTGATGCAATATAAAGCTTCTGAAGGCATGTTATTGTTATTGTTATTAAGTTAGATATAATTTTTTGCAATTTCTTAACAATTTAATTTTGTTGTTTATTAGGACTCTTAACATAATAGGTAGTTTTGTAGGCTTAACTTATCTTGATTATATCCATATTTTGGCAGATTGGGTTTATAGGAAACTAGGCTTGATATATAAAAATAACTTGGAAGATAAGAGTGGATGAAAAAGTATTGATATATCATTTGATAAAATAAATTTAAATGATGGCTATGATAAGGATTTTGTTTCAAATGAGAATTGAGGTTAATGCAATTGAGTGAGTATTTGATTAATTAAAGTTTTGAATTTATTTTTAATTTTACTTATATTTGATGTATATATTAAATCCTATATATACATTATGCAATATAAATATAAATATAAATATTTTGTTTCAAGTTTCATTTATAATTGGTTGTTTCTTCGACACAAACTTTTATTGTAAATTGTAATTGTTCTAGAGTCATAAATATTTATCGTTATTTATTTGATATTTTGATGCAATAATTATTTATTATGATAAAATTATAACATTTTAAATATTTTGTAATATCCTTAATTTTATATTTTTATAATGAAATAATCAATTTTCATATTAATAATGATTAATTTATATGTGCATATGTAAAAAAATAAATTGTTGTTATTTTAAAATTTTATTATTAATATTTTTAAAGACAAGGTTAATATAAAACTATAAATTATACAATATAATATATAATATATTGAAACATAATTTTGTAATTTAAAAAATTCAAGATCAATACCATTTCGGTAATTTTCAAAATTTATAAAATAATTCTTGAATTTTTTTAAAATTGAAAATAATTTTTCGACATATTGTAATGTATAATTTATATAATTTTATACCATAACCAAATTTAGTCACTAGATCTGAGGCAAGCACTTTATGATTGTTTAAGATGTCCAACCAAAAAGGATTTCAACTAATGTATTAAGGACGTGCTTGTCTAGTGGGAATGGAAAAAAAAGGTATAAGTATGAAATGAAAAATAATGTTTGGTAGAATACTATCATTGAACAGATAATTATTTCATTCCTTTGTTTTTGGGCAAAACTCAATTCCTCGCGTAATCCAAAGGAATGGGAGCCATTACTCTCTAATTTTGGCACATGTTTGTTGCCGCAAAAGACAGTATCCGAATCACTCTTTACTCTCTATTCTCTCCCTGTTGCGAACGAATGGACTCCTCCTATCTCTCTACAAACTAATCCACCCGAAATAATACATTGCACTGGTAATTTTCTTCCTTTCTTTCTTCTTCAATTTTGTTGATATAATTGCACATTTCTCTCTTATTTTCTATTGAAGTAAGGTTTCCGATTCCATTATCCATTTTGTTCTGTACCTTCTTTCTTGAATCTTTATCAAGGTTTTGGGTATTGTTTGAATCTCTCTCGTACTATTGAGTTGAGTTTGTTTCTTCTGCTTTTGTCACTTGCTATGTGTTGTTTGTTGCTGCATTTGCTTGAATATGCACATAGAACATGCTTAGGTTCAATCTTGTATATCAGTTTGGTGTTGAATGTCTTCAACTTATGGGTCAGAGACAAAAAATTTGTTATGCGATGATCATCATCGATTAATAGTGTTTTATGTGTTTAACGTTATGTATAGTTCATCGTCCTCTATTTAGGCAATGGTTCAGACGAGATGCATTTAGGAATTTGCTTTATATTACGCACACAAGGAAAGGAGTGTTAGAAAGATAAAAAGAAAGAGTGTATCTGATTGGAGAAAGAGTTAAAAAGACATAATTGATGTGTCGTTGTTTGGTGTTTGTGCTAAAAAAAGAGCAGAGTATAAGAATGACTGCTTCAATTCAAGTGTTATTTAGTCGCTTTCATAATGTTGTTGATCTTAACTGCCACATTGTTGTCTTTGTTAGTTAATAACGAAAGTAGATTAGATAGCATGAAAACAATTTAAGAAAATTTTTGACTATCACACTTTATTGTTACATTAGTTTAGCGTGTAGTTACATGGATACGTACTTATCTGCAATTCTTTGGGATTTAAGTAGTCCTTGCTTTTGCCCCAAACAATAAGATAGAGGCCTGTGACTATAACAACAGCACCAAATATCCTGTAAAATTATAGAGCATTATTAGTTCTTTTGGGTATGAATATCTTGTATCATTAGATAACCAATGCGAAGTCTCTTATTGCCTTCCTAAGTACATTTGCTCATTTAAAATGACTGAGCTCATGGCAGCGACAATAACCCATGATTGAAAGCTGTAACAAATACAAGGCCTCTATCCTTCATTATTACCCCCTAAATGTAGTAAGCTAATCCTGAGTAGATAACACACTGCACACATATGTAGTAAGTTAATTAGGAGTTCTCATTAATGGAGGAAAGAAACAATAGGAATTTGGAAAAGTGCATAAATGGCTACCTAGTATAGTGTCATACAATTCTTTGGCATATAGTTATAAGTATATTGAGCATAGCTACTATAACAATAAAGTGCCTGATGATAAGTTATTGTAGATATCTTCTTTAGTATTCTTACAATATAGACTGCTGCAAGTAATTTCATGTCCCAATGTAGAGACCATTAGCATTCCCCCTTTCCATTATTAATGCCACAATTGAGCCTTCAATTGTTCCAAAGAGACAAATCCATGCTGTGAGAGATAACTCACAAGGGTATGTTTTTAGTGTTACTACCTGTGGAGGAATGAAGAAAAAAGAGAACAAAAAGTTACAGTTAGACTCATTTTTCTGTAAAGTTTGTGTAAGATCAACTCAATGAGTCACTCATTTGCAAAATCATGAAAGATGCCCAACTAAGCGACCTAGTGGTGATCATCAAAGTGCCTTTGATTAAGTTATGGAGATTTGTCTCTCCACTATGGCTTCCTGTATACTATTTTCCTCTAGTCCACAACAAATCAATCAGTGGACCTCTTATTAATGTCATGATTATAGCTCCTGCAACTGTTACTGTAATCAATTATTTGAATTTCGTACCGTACTGGCCGGTACGTACCATTCTGGCCGAAAACTGATATCAGTATGGGTATAAATGGTACAGGTAAAAAATACCGGTCGGTACCGGCCGGTATTCAAAATATCAGTCAAATACCGACTGGTATCGGAAATTTTAAAAAATTGGGGGACTTTTTTGCAAAATTTTCAAAAATTTTCGAAATTTCCCTCCCTCCCGCCGACCGCCCCCGTTTTTTTGAAGTTTTTAAAATAATAA
>JAOTIZ010000005.1:18558401-18571738 GCA_027123425.1 Erythroxylum panamense | reverse complement strand
ACAGAAGTTCGTATGGGTTCTTAGCTAACGTTGGTTGAAAACACTTGAGCATAGCTGATTTAAACTCTCTCCAATCAGCTTCTGCATTTCGCGCCTCCCACCAATTGAACCACACCAAAGCCTTACCATCCATCGCCACTACCATTGCGTCCCTTTTATCCCTGTGGACAACCCCATTAAACTGAAAGTATCTTTCTATTCTATTCAACCATCCATATGCATACTCTCCACAGAAAATCGGAATCTCTAACCTTCTTCCCCTCTCCTCGTAAACTCTCCCTTCCTCTCTCACTTCAAACCTCCTAACCCCCTCAGTTTTCGCATTACTTCCCTGCCTTGTTTCTGCCAACTCACCCACTCCATTTCCTTCGATTTCCTCAGCAGTCTCCACTATCGATTTTCCCTTGGATGTCTCTACTCCTCTTCCTTTGATGTGTTGCATCATTTCCAATAATGCTTCTTCCAGTCGGCGTGTTTTCTCATCATTTCTCTCCAACATCTCAGCTAGGTTTGCTACACCCCTCTCTATCAAGTCAATTTTTTCCATCCTTCTAGTCACTACCATGCACTACCAAAACAATCTAATGGCACAAAGATCGTGCTCTGATACCAATTGATAGAACTCACCCAAGTATGACTGTATTATTAGGATAAATGAATCAGATGGATCAAAACAATCTCATCGATTCAGTATGGTATATTGATATTTTGTAGTAGGCAAATACAACTGAAATAAGAATCAGCCTATATGAGGCTGCACCTCCCAAACAAAACTCTCAGTCCATAAATTCACTCCTATCCTCTTACATGTCATTCCTCTCCTTTTATATCCCATCCTACCCTAATTATTAGGTGACACCTGTCCCTTATTTGTAACTAACGCATGTGCTAGGATTCTCTAACTTCTTCTTACGCCTACTGTATGCTAATGGCCTTCTAGCTTTATCAATGTCTTCCATTGAAATCTCTATTCCCACAACTTTAATACCATGCAAAGGAAAATCTTCTATGTTTCTAGGCAATTTGTTAACTCTTGAAACATGTTTTGACAAATTCGCTTAAGGTCCTCTCTCTTTTAGGAGGAAGAAATATGTAAATGGAGAGGAATATATTCTTGAAACCTTTGAGGTTCGTAAATTGTATGAGGTTACCATTGTCCATTGTTTTTTGAGTATATCATTTCCATGCAATAAGTTGTGGAATTTGAATTCTTTTTTGAACCTTAATTTACTAAAAAGTTGATGTTTGTTTTTGTTAATATTATATGTCTAATGGCCAGGATTTGAGTCAAGGGGCATCGCCAAATTCTAAGCAGATTGTGCTCATTAAAGCATTACTACAAGCGCATGATATATTTTGTGAAGATATAGAAAAAGTATGCAAAGCTATAGACCAAGTTATTGACTTGGGTAATTCTATTTCCAATATGGGTCATGCAAAATTTCCGTTCATTTCCCCATGTATTCTCCATAATATGGATTACAATTCTCAAGCATCGTACAAGCTGGTGAATGGTGTTAAGGTACTGTGTGCTCCTGATATCAATGATGTTGAATCTAACTTTCTTGCTTACTTGAGGTAAGGTGAATCTGTCACATATTTGTTTATTAAATGTTTCTATTTTGTTTTAAACAGAAAGTATATGGTAGAGCAGATCTTCAAAATGATGCGTTTCTCTATTCGTTATCTCGAGATGATTTGTTGAAAATAATCCATTCTTTGGGGAACCAAATTCTCTTTATATGGAACCAATTTTTGACATTCCACAGGTATGTCTAATTATCGATTCGTTTCTTATAGCTTCCCCGTAAATGAAGAGCGTTCACAAAAAGAAGCCATTACTTATTCGTTTTCTTTATGGTCAAGGTGTAGATGATTAACTAAACTATTAAGGGTACATTACACTATTCTTAAATGAGTAAGTGGGAAACATGCTTCATTTATGACAACCTATAGGTTCAGTGAATCAATAAGATGCAGAAGTAGATGGTCACATTTATTCTAGAAATAATCTTTGGGAAGAAAAAGTCTTTCCAAAAGAAAAGGAAATTAAAAACAACTCCCTATAAGTATTTGAATTTTGTAGCAACAAGAATCAATTGAAAATTTTGAATCGGTACTCTTCAAATCTATGCTCACATATGATAGGAGCTTTTTGAGTTCCTCACTAATATGTAAAATTATGATTTTCTTTTACCCAGCAATTTGTGAAAACCTTTTAAATTACCACCAATCTTTGTAACCCTTAGTATATGAGAAGATAATAGTAATTTACTCTTACGTGCTTTCATTTACAAAGTTATCTCTTTTTCTTAGATTTGAGAACCATTATTGTTTGTTGATTTTCCAACTAGAAGATAAGTGTATCGAACCTCATATTTCTTTCTACACTCCAACTCAGTTATAATAAGCGTTAATTACGCTAAGGCCCTTGTGATTTGAATTTATCCCTAAAGGTTCAGTTATAATTGGTAAAATAGATCTTTCTATACATTTTTTGTTCGTACTTATACATATTTATGATAAATTGTATTGAAATAGAATTGATTCCATAACTGGTATGTAGAAGTTTTTTCGGTTACAAGATCATATTCATAATTTTTAGGATTTATTTTAATAATCTTCAAACACAAAGACCTCAAGGGGATAAATCAAACGACAAGTTTCTTTTAAGCAACAACACGATAGACTGCCTTGATGTATAAACCCTAAATACCCTTGGAAATGTTTTTCTGGTTGTTTTTAATAAACAATTCTCCTTTTCCAATTTCATGTCAATCTGGGCTTGCTTTTAACTTGGGTGTTCTATTGATTCTATTCCATAATAAAGGGGTTAGGTAATTTCATTGATACCTTTCTTGGCAATGAATGTTACCTGTTATTGATCTAGAATAAAGGTTGCAACTGTTTGAAATCCGAATTAGTAAGACCCTTAAAATTTTATGTCAGGACTCTTAATATTGAAGTCCGAGTTGTCATCAATTGTATGGGTTGTGTGCTTCTAAATTTTGAAAATTCTCCTATAATTCTTTTCTAAATAGATTTAGGTTTGTAAGGATAATGATTTATATTATTAGTTTACTTACATATTTAAATAATTAATTCAACTAATAAATTAGTTTAGTAATTCTTTCTATTATGTTTATGAATTTTCTAGGCAATATTATATATGTTGATGTAGGACGAATAGATGTATCATACTAGTGGTTAAGACCCATAAAATTTATTAAGTTTTGTTGCTGGAATTTGAGTTTTAGGTTTGAAATTTCAGCTTAGATTGCTGGAATTTCAAGTTTGAAATAGCTAAAATTTTAAGATTTGATATGGCTGGAAGTTTAGGTTTGATATGGCTAGAATTTAGGATTTTGGTTACTGGAAATTCAATTTAAAAGTATTGGAATTAGTGAGGTAAACAAGTAACGTAAGGTAGGAATTAGGAATCACTCCTATAGTTTAAGAATTACTCTTATAAGAAATAATCACACCTTTTAATTAAAAACTTAAGTTTATAGAAAAAGAATTTATTATTGAGGGGCTTAGTATATATATATATATATAGATAAGTTCTTAGAATCCTTATTTTAAACTAATCCAAAACATGAATCCTATTCTAATAAAAATTCTGTATTCTTAAATAAAACAACTAGAATAATATATCTTCAATTAGGATAATGTATCTAACTTACTACTACTTTCTATTTAATAAGGAAACCTAGTATAAACTAAATTTCAGCCCTTGTTGTCTTTGTTATCACCTCAACTTCTACTTTTTATTCCACCAAATTAAAGCTTGTAGTTGACTAATTTGCGCTATTTTTAATTTCTTTTATAAACTCTTAGTTCTTTTGCATCAATTCTGCTTGAAGTCGTCATCAACGTAGAATGTGACAAATACTGATCATATAAGTCTGGATTCAACTTTTGAAATTAAGTGCTATCATGAATTGATTTTCCTTTCAACTTGATAGGAAACCATCGATATCCACCAACTCTAGTAGCTACAGTTTGTTCATCAAAAACATCTTCCATCTCCTCTTTAAGATGGGGAATAGCTGGAATGCTCATAGCAACAATAGGAGATTGTTTATCATCATATCCATGATAAATATTTAAGTCTGCACCATTAATGATAGGATTCCCATGTTACTTGGTAATTCCAAAACATAAGCATTAACTTATTTTCTTGAAGATCTTATAAGGTCTAACATTCTATTAATGAAGTTTCTTATATATTTCTTTCGAAAAACACTTTGTATGAATACTTATGATCACCATATCCCCTTCGTTGAATTTCACCAATCGGCAATGCTGTTCAACACATTCTTTTTAAGTCAAGTTATTAGTTATTATCTTTCTGTGTATCTCATCAATGATTTCCCCTAGGTGTTCTTTAACACTAACTGATGTTATCAATGGTAAAGGAACCAAATCAATAGGCTTCCTTGGTTGAATTCTTAAAACTAACTGATGTTATCAATGGTAAAGGAACCAAATCAATAGGCTTCCTTGGTTGAATTCTTAAAACTATCTCAAAAGGACTCTTACCAGTTGAACTATTGTATGCAAATTGTGTATTTGATTCTAGGAATATGAAGAATCACATTTTTCGTAAGATATCATCTATTAATAGGTTTCTAGGAAGAATTAGGTTCCAATAATTCACATTGTCCTTGCCAAGCATTTTAACAAGTCCGGTGAGCTTCTATTCACTACTTCTATTTGTCTATCAGTTTGGGGATAGAAAGAACTTGAAAAACTAAAGCTTAGTGTTCGGTGTTTTTGATAGAGTTCTCCCAAAGTAGCTCATAAATTTCACATCTTGATTAGAGACAATGGTTAAAGATAATCCATAGAGATATATAACCTCATTGAAGAAGAGTTTAGCAATGTGAAAAACATCATAAGTTTTGGAATAATATAAGATAAGGATAGGGAATTTCTTCTTGCTAGACCTACCATCTTACTCTAAGCCTACGTCTAAACTTGTACCTCAAAATCAACAAGAAAGAATCTGCCTTTAACAATGTAATATTTGACAAGGTGTATCCAAGGAAGAAGACGATTATTCCTTGATTATGCAAGTCCTAGACTCCAACCTAGGTCCTGATAATGAGGTAATAATTTTTAGTGAAACTGAATCTCATAAAGCCTTCCTTGTTAGCCTAGATGCCATTGTCACCTTAAATGCTATCCAATGAGAAATGGAAATAAGTTATAAATATGGAAATGGATGAATTAGAAAAAAATAAAATTAGAGAGTTGAAGTTGTCGTAAGGAAGAAGCATATGGGTTGTACATAGGTTTACACAACAAAGTATAAGACAAATGGATTGATTGAAAGATATAAGATAAGATTGGTGACCAAAAGCTATACTTAAACTTATAAAATTGACTTCCTAATGACTTTTACTCTAGTTGCAAATATAAATAGAATTCCCTTATCTTTAGCAGCTAACTATGATTGGGAAGATGTCAAGAGTGCATCGACAAAGAATCTATATGAAAGTGCCTCCAGGTTATAAGAATAATTTGTCTATTCAAACTATTTGTAAATTGAAGAAGGCCTTGTATGCACAATGGAAGCAATGGTGATAAGATATATCATATGAAGTTCTACGATCTTTGTAGTTAAGTTTAAATTCAAAATAGATGTTGATGTCCATAAGGTTATGATGTCAATGGATGTGTTTTGTTGCTTGTGAACAATTGCAAGTTGTACATGTTCTAACTACCTAATCTTTATTTTTCTACTTTTCCATCTTTGAATAGGCTTTGTCATGCATAATAGAGTTTCTTTTTCCTTTTTGTTATTGTTTTTGGTTCCCCTTACACAATCTCGTGTTTCTTGTGTTACTTTCACAAGAACCCTTTGTGTGGGAAAAAGCTTTTAGCTCCTTTTTGATTTAAATATTTTAAATGTTTGCTTTAAGACATGGTCTAATTCTATTGATGATATTGTATGTCAATCTAGAGTGAACAGGAAAAAAATATTGGATTATCTTCATGATACTTGGGCTGAGGATAGAAGAGTTGAATGGTCGATATGGATGGTGTACTCCAAGGATGAGGTACCACCTTATTCCATGAGTAGTCAGGTTGATCCTTCTTCTTGCCAGAGTCCCCTTCGAAAATTGTCAAGCCCACAAAAGTTAGCTTACGATGTAAGTAAATGTTGGTTTTACCTTCTAAATGTTATTTTGTTACTTGCACAAAGGTTACATTTTCACTAAAATACATGTTGGACTCTAACATTTTGGAGCATTTAAAATAAACCTTAACGTTTGCAAAACATTCAAAATAAATCCTTAGGAAATGGAAATGTGGATAAAGTTAAAGTTTCGTTCATTATGTTCCACATCATTTCTGACGTGGTATGAGCTTAATATAATATTTTGTTTGTAGCGTGAACCTGTATACATGTGGCATAATGGGACTCATACGTCAGATTAAATTTAAATTAATTTAAGTTTATTTTCTTTAACTATGTTTAATTTTTAATAAACCTTAATTGAACTTAATTAACCTAATTTAATCTCAATAAACTCTAGTTAATCTAATTTAATCTTAATTATTAAACTAACTCAGTAGCAAATATTCATTACCCATCATAGAAATCCTAACAGCCAAATAGGTTCATCTTCTTTTCTAGACCCTGACATCCATTGCAAACAAACTGCTACCACCTATGCCAGTTGATGTCACTATGAGGAGAAGCAACCATTGTACCTAGCTAATAACATGCGACCATCTTGTCACCATGATGTGTCTCCTGTAGCCATAACACCATGGTGAGCAGACTATTGTCTTTAGCCACTCATCATGTCACCGCTATCTTTGTCTACACCATTTACAAATCTCCCCTACCGTGTTGCCTAGAGTGATGATCATATAGTTCTTTCTCCTAGACAACCGTGACTTCAACCACCAAAGAGGGCAATGGCAACTGAGCATTGACAATCAACCCTTCACAACCTTAACCACCACCAATAATCACCACAAGAAGGGGCAATTTAAAACAAGATTCGAAGCTTTTAGGTCTTTTAATCAAATCCAATTTTACATGTTCAAATTTTCCTTTGTCTTGGCAATCAACGTATGTGAGTTTCCAAAAATCTAGGTCTTATCTATTATCTTGATTGCAAATTAAAGATTGTGGGATTAGTGCTCGATTTCTAGATTGGAGAAGAGGAGAAGTTGCCAAGTATGAAGAGGGCTTGCTAGGGGTTAAGAGGAAATGAGATTTCAAATTGAAAATTTTGAATAATTAAGATCAAATTAGGTTAATTAGAGTTTATTGAGAATAAATTAGGTTTAATTAATATCTATTTAAAATTAAACAGAATTAAACACATAAATTAAAATTAATTTAAGTTTAATCTAACATGTGGATCCTATTTTATCACTTATATGTCATGTGGGACAATAGGGCCCATGCTATAAATAAAATATATTAACTGCTTAGGATTTGTTTTGAACGTTTTGCAAACGTTAGGATTTATTTGAATATGCTGAAGTGTTACAATATAATTTATATTTTGATGAAAACATTAAGATTAAATTTACACTTTTTGCCATTGAACAAAATCTAGAGCTTCAACAAGTTACTAGCCACACTTAATAGATTGCCATGTTAGGAATTAATAGCAATGGATTGTACCATGACCTCTTTGAATATGTAGAAAATTGTCCTCTTTCATATGCCTATTGATGTTCACTAATTTTCTTGGAATTCGTGCTCTTTACAGCCTGCCCAATGGGCTACCATGCATGCTGAGCTTCATCGGCAAAGTATTGCACAAATGAGGGTATGTAGTTAGTGGTTATTTTCCAATGTTTCATCTCAGTTAATTCTTATAATTCTATGGCTTCCATCCAGTTCAACAATCGATCACTTCAAGATATGCATATGTTTGGAAATCCTTCGTGTGTTCCTATTGTTACTATAGAGCGTGTTGTGCACCCACCATTGCAGACCTTGAATGGAAACATATTTCTAAGTCAGTTGGATCAGAAAGATACCCCAAATTTTCCACGTGGAGTAACTGGGGCTGCTAAAGGATCAAATAACTTTAACTCAGAGCAGGATGGTAAAGTTCTGAAAATAGTTGTCTTCGTACATGGATTTCAGGCATGTTTCTTTTTTACTTGTTAATTATGTTAGGAGCTTAATTTTGTGTGTTATCTTTTGATTTTCTGTCATTATCTTCCTGCTACCTGCGGTACCAATTATGGAAGAGCGTATATTACGATACTTGTAGCACTTCTTTAAATAAATGGAACCTTATATCCCTTTATTCTGTTTTTTTTTTCAATTTTTGTATTTTATGGGGGAGGGGTAAGTTGCAAAGACAAGAAGATATCACTTTGGACACGTCATTAATTTAAAATGCAAGGACAATAATTTTTTGTAAGAATGCACGACGACAATAATTTTTTTAAGCTGTCACTCTTCATTTCAAACTTGGAAAAAATTCATACAAGACTACTTTTTCTGCATTACTCTTTTCATCAATCTTTTATGATTGTTATGGTTTGGGTTATTTATACAGAATTAGCTACTTGTACTTCCAGATTCATTTGTATGTATAAATATATGTCAAGAGGTGTTTGATATTATTTTGTGAATATTGCTAGTAATATGTAAAATTTGTTAAATGAAAAACCATTGAATAGTAAGTGTAAACTGTTATGTTAATTGTAGTTCCAAAATAAATTGCTTTTTGACAATGAACATTAATTTTTTCTTTGGTTTTTAACAGAAGAAAAACATGGAAATGGAAAGAGAACTGTGTTGGGAACATGAAAAATTTTCCATAATTGAGGCCTTAACTGTTCCTTTATGTTAATTGTTTGTTATTGTTGGTGAATTTCCTAGTAAATAGAGATAATGATATCACCTCACTGCATCACAATAGGGGCATCACCTGGACCTACGACTTATTCGGAATCAATGGCTTCTGATAGATCCCAAAATAGAATTTCTTATGTCAGAAGCAAATGAGAATAAAACACATGGGGATTTCAAGGAAATGGGAGTAAGGCTGGCACAGGAAGTTGTATGTTTCATCAAAAGGAAAATAGATAAAGCCTCAAGGACTGGACGTTTAAGAAATATTAAGCTTAGCTTTGTTGGTCATTCCATTGGTAATGTCATCTTAAGAGCTGCGTTGACAGGTATATTCATCTGACAATGGAGGGTCTTTTGATCAATTTCTCTGGCAAACATTGTGCTAAGTTGATTGGTTGTCCATTTTTCTTGGCTTCCCCCTTTTGTCAGAAAGCATCTTGGAACCATATCTCAGATACTTGCATACTTATCTTTCTTTATCTGGGCCACATTTGGGGTACATGTACAGTTCAAACACATTATTCAACTCTGGTCTGTGGCTCTTGAAGAAGTTTAAAGGCACACAATGCATTCATCAGCTTACGTTCTCAGATGATCCAGACCTCACAAACACTTTCTTGTACAAACTTTGCAAGGTACTGCAAAGACCTCCAAATTGTTGTAGATCCAATATGATTTTTTTTTCTTTTTACATGTTCTATTCTATGTGTGTGCGTGTGTGTGTGTGAGAGAGAGAGAGAGAGAGTGAGAGAGAGAATATATCATATATGATGTCTATGCATCTGTCGAAAACTTGGACCAACATAAATAGCGGCCAAACACTGCACTGAGCACTAAGTTAACTGATGCATCTTTTTTCCTATTCCAGGAGAAGACACTGGAGAACTTCAAGAATATAATCCTGTTATCATCACCTCAGGTATGACTCTTCTTCTGATATGCTTGATAGTTTATGTTATCTTGTTTTTACACTTGATTCTTTTGATGGATTTAATTATGAGGAGTTCTAAATAGTGTTAGGACTGAAATAGAAGAAATTAAAGTAGGAGGCCTTTGAAATGGGAAATCAATACAAGCAAAAGAACTAAAAAATTATTGTCCTTGTGCATTCTTGTAGACTATTTTAATTCTTTAAGCATTGAATATGTTCCTGTTGCCTGCAAAGAAACTTTGTGATGACTGACAACCTGCTGTTTTCATGTTCCCTTGTCTAGCATATATTCATCTGTTTGTAGGGAAGATTTTCAATTCCAAATTTGTTTCTGTATATCCAGGATGGTTATATTCCTTATCATTCAGCCAGGATTGATATGTCTCCAGCATCCATGTTGGATTACACAAAAAGGGGCAAAGTCTTCTGGGATATGCTAAGTAATTGCTTGAACCAGATTCAAGCTCCATCCTCTGAGCCTCGAATTTTCATGCGCTGTGATATCAGTTTTGACACATCTTCTCAGACTAGGAACCTGAACACCATAATTGGAAGGGCTGCTCATGTCGAATTCCTTGAGTCTGACATATTTGCAAGGTTGATTATGTGGTCATTCCCGGAACTGTTTTGTTGATAATGGTGTACCTGCATTGAGTTCCTTATTTCTTATCATCGTCCACGACATTTGTTGTTCAATGGGAGAATTCAGTTACCCGAAAGATGTTCGTCAACCAGATGCATTACCTCGTATGCTCTCAGGTTGTTTTTGATGAAAGCCAATCCTTCAAGACATCTTGCAGGTGGGGTATCTGATGAATGTGAATGAGCGCTAATCATATGGGACTGGTGTCTCAGAATTCTGTGGTTGAACCTTAACAATGGAAAAGATTGACTTCACAACAATTTTGGCTTCCTGGTTTACTGATGACCATTGTGGTTTTTGAAGAAAGATTGTTTTGGACCAGACATTTAGCAATGTGATGAATATGGTTGGGGGGAGGGATTTTTGGGATTGCTGATGTACATAATCTTTCTTTGTTGGTATGAGGCGAGGTGAGGATTTAAATTCACAGGAGTTTCTGATATACAGCTTGCGTGAAGGAAAGAAGAAATGCTTCACACAGTGTCCATGCCAAAATGCAGAACAGAAGACTCGTACTATTAATGCTTCAATTCACTGCTCTACTCTAAGAGGGATTATTTATCCGTTAGAAATAAACAATACATATATGTTTGTTTATATTTTGAAGCATTCCTTTTGTATGGAGTAGCATGTATAATGCTTTGATATGATTGGTTGGAAGATATCAATGACAAACTTCACATTAGTTAATCACGTTCTTGTTGCCAACTGCGTCTTCAAAATCACCAAGCCATTGGTCATTGCTTAATTTCTCTGTAAGCTTTTCCCATTGAAAAGTGACTCAATCCCTCGTACAAACAGCTTTATATCTTCAAGGTTGGGCTGTAGAGAATCTGAAGAAAGGATAGATTTGTGGGTATGAATGTGATATTGGAAGTAATGGAGTAGATTGCCATTTTCGACAGTTGTATTGAGGCTTTCGAGAAGGCGTTATCTACTAGGATTCTTCCATTTTCTGTTTTTGCTTCTCCCTCCTGTCCTGTTCCCAATTCTCCCCATTATTTTAGCTCTCCTCTCTTTTTGTTGTTGGTTAGCTAGGAAATGGAAAGTGGCTTTGGTTGGCTACTTTTTTGGACAAGGGACTGGCATGTTCCTTGGTGCAACAATGGGCGAATTATAACTAGAGAAAACTTGGCTTGGAGAATACGTTAATCAGTGAAGATTATTTCATCTTCAAGTTGATTAACATGGAAATCTTAGCATGTTCAAGAAAGACCTTTACTGGCGAGGAAATAAAAACCTCTGGTTCATTGACATGGGGTCCTAGCATGTTCAAGAAAGACCTTTATTGGTGAGGAAATGGAAACCGGGTTTTACAATGAACAAATTGAGGTTGCACTCCATTCTTGTTTGGGCAAACTTCTATAAAGTTCCTTTGGAGTACTTCGAAGGTTTGAGCTACATCATTAGCTTCTACTGCAGATTGGCTTTGCTCGAGTATGTACGAAAGTATATATGAAGGACTCACCTAATTCTATCAAGATCATGAGATTCAATGAAGTAGGGGACTTGGTGGAGGACAATATTCAGGTTACTTACTCTTGGGAAACATTGAAGAGAGGTATGGTGAAAGTCTGGAGACCTAAAATCCAAGAAGATAAAGATGCAAGTACCCAGTTACTATAGTATTAGTCTTCCAAAGAATGTGCAGAGTGATGCTCTTAAGGAAAATTCTCTGAATATGTATAAGCTTGCAAAAGGTGAAAATGGTATTCCAACTATTCCTAGGGAAGACTGTAAGATTTAATCTTTAACATTCTAAGCAATATTACAAGCATAGAATTTATCCAAAAACATTTATGACATAATTAATTCAACACCGTCAAACCCTAAAATTAGTGCTATAAAGAAAAGAGAGAAATACTAATCTTGATCTATATTCGTGGAATCTCTTGTTATTAGCAAATTCCTTCTTTACGGAAAAACTTTATCCACTCTCGTCTTCTTGCCTTTCTTGTTCTTTTCAAAGGTGCAAGAATGCATTTATTTTTTAATATCTGTAAAAGTTTCTTCTACTTGAAGGGAGAGGGAAGGTTTTCTTTATTAAGTAACCCTAATGTCCTTTTAACAAGCACAATAACCATTATTTTGGGCTCACTTTATATTAGAATCAAATAAAATAATATGAGTTACACTCATGATTATTAAATTTATCTAACAATCTCCACTTGGCCCATGTTAAGATTTAATGATCCATCA
This sequence comes from Erythroxylum panamense, assembly GCA_027123425.1. Classification (NCBI taxonomy): domain Eukaryota; kingdom Viridiplantae; phylum Streptophyta; class Magnoliopsida; order Malpighiales; family Erythroxylaceae; genus Erythroxylum; species Erythroxylum panamense. The sequence continues at coordinate 18,559,117 of JAOTIZ010000005.1, read as the reverse complement.
ACACAAGTGTGCACCATATATTGAATATGTCAAGCCATAAAACTTGAATGAATTGAAATAATGAAATCATGGTGGTCACAAGTCATCTAACAACATGATTCCTTCTATGTATTACACAATCATCTTATCTCAAAATAACTGTAATTAAGAAACACTATAATCTTCGACTTTAATGTTTCTCAAAACATAAGTTGTCAACAATGCGTGTACACAACATAATGTGGCAACTAACAAATAGCAAAAACATAACATTAATTGGATTCATAAGTGTCAAAACAATAATAGCAAATATCCAAACATATGTACATACATAACATGATCTTACGCTAAGAAGGACATAGCTATAATGCCCATCCTTTCAATATGACTAGTAAATGTTTTAGGCGATAATCCTTTAGTTAACGGATTCGCTACCATTATATCAGTTTTAATATGCTCAATCAATACTTTAAGTTTTTGCACTTCTTCTTTGATTGAGAGGTATTGCAAGTCTATGTGTTTAACTTCCTTAAAATACCTATCATTTTTAAATAAAAGACAGTTGCGGAATTATCACAATAAATTCTTAGCAGTCTAGCTATACTGTCGACAATACCTAGCACTAGGACAAAGTTTCACAACCACAATGCTTAAATAGTGTGTTGGACCCCAAATTGTTTTTCTTGATGTTGTTAAGTATGAAATAATTTGATTTATGATTTATGGCATAATTTGAT
>JAOTIZ010000005.1:18485361-18496423 GCA_027123425.1 Erythroxylum panamense | reverse complement strand
ATGCTAGAATAACCAAAACCTTAACTTAGAAATCCCAAAATCCCTTTGATTTCACCTTCTCTTCTTTCTTTCTTCAATCTCTACACAAACCCTAACCTCCATTTTATCCCACTCTTGAATCTAGCATAAGCAAAGATGGAACTTACCTCTAACGAGTAGATTTCACTTCTTTTCTTCTTCCTTCTTCCTCCCTTCAAGCTCCCTACGGCTCTTCCTTCTTTCTTCTCCTTAGGTCACGTTTTCTCTTCTTTTCTTTTGGGTTCTACGACAACTTCTCCTGACCTTCTATCTAAATCATTTATTTCTAGTGCCCATCCTTCCAATAATGCCCTTCACTTACAATGACCTTCCCACTTTGCCCTTATTTTTCTCATATGGCTCTACACATCCAAGTCTACTTCAAATTGATCCAACTTAATTCTAACCCTTCATTCTAATTTCAAATTCTAATTCCCAATCATACTAACTAATTTCAAGACTCAACTATATTAAATAAATGTATATAATAAAACAATTAAGGCAAAATAGAGAATAAATAAAGTAAACGAATAAATAAATAAATCAGTAATTAAATAATAATTAAAAAAAAGGAATAAAAAAAATTCGGGGCCCAACACAAACACTTGTTTTTCATAAAATCGAAACATTGTTAATATGAAAAAAAATTCCAACACTTGTTTTGCATAAAATCGAAACTACCATTACATTAAAGAATAAACCAAAACCATTACCTATTCTTTTTTTCGATCCATGGCTACTTCATCTTCAACATTATAGAAATTTGCACATTACAAAATCAAAGAAAACAGAAAATTAAGACAAGGAGATAACATGGCGATGATAGGCCACCGTCCTTGTTACAATCCAAATGAAGAAAACTTACAAGGTAAATCTATATTTTGTGGATAACAAAAACAGCAAAACATACACCATATATATTTCTATCACATTAAATATATAGCATACATAAATATCATTACTAACCCATGCAACATATAGGAACCAAATCATGTATAATAAAATGGCTCTAATACCAATTGTGAGATCGAAAACAAAAATATACTTGATTTGGCTAAACGGTAGATTTTAAAAACTTTTTCCAAAATCAAAACACAGCTGAAGCATAATAACCAAATCAACATGTTTAATCCATACATGATACGGTATTAGAAAATAAACAGCATAAGAACAAGATCAAATTTTTACCGACACCTTTGCTACAGCTTTGTCTCCTCGTTATTGTATCTTCAACCAATCCGATCTACCACTTTCTCCTTGGATAACTTGGTTAACAAGATCCTTTGATAGGAAGGGAGAAGAAATATTAAAGAGGTTTTCCTTAGTTGTTGAAAGAACTAAAATGAGACTCTTCTCATTACCAATTTCGGCAAAGGAAGAAGGAGAGGCAACTTTTGCACCACTTCATTCTCTTAATCAAAAATGAAAGAGAGGGCCATAAATGATACATTCACATTTGTTTAATATGGCTAGATGAAAAGATTAAAAAAAATGATACTCTGATTTTCGGTTGTAAGATGAAAGAAGGGGGGGAGAGAGAGCAACAAATGCACTTACTCCTTCTTTAATCAAAAGAATGATAAAAGCTTGATATGTTTTTCTACATGCCAACATTAAATGATAACCATTAAACCATTCAATGAGGACACCATTAAACCATTTAATGATGATGAAGCATGATAAAAACCCATCTTATATTTAGCAATTCAATGCTAAATATGCAGTTATCTATTTACCTATAAAATCGAAAACTACATAATTGTAGTTTCAGTTTTTGCCCTCTTTTGTTTTAGAAATCTTGTTTTAATTTAATTAATCTAATTAATTAAATCAAACCAAAATCTAGCCCAATATTAAATGTTTACTTTGGGCTTCTAATTAGCATTTAATTATAGTAAGCCCATCATTAATCATAGGCTTAAAACCCAATTTAATTAACTCTTAATTAAATTGTTCTGGAATTATTATTTCGAATCTAATTTGGTCCTTTCTTCTTTCTTATTTCTAGTAACCTCTATTTATTTTTCTTACTTTTCTTGATAACCTTTCCTAGAAACCAAGTGGGGGAATCTAACTGGACTTACTTAATTCAAGCTCCAATAAGCCCAAAATTAATTTAATCTTATTAGAATTAATTCTATCTTATTAACCAAATGTCATTTCACTAAAGACAATTAGCTAAACTCTTGAATTACTAAATATTACGAGAACATATGTTTCAAATAAGATGTACAATTGCAAACTCTATTATGAACCATATTATAGTCATTGACACAATAAAGGGTAAAAATTACCGTTTTGCCCTTAATTGGTTTTTCCTTCTAGATCTCCCGCTTAATTCCATATGGTGATTAACACACAAGATCTAATCTTGGTGTTAAGACTTGATGGGTAGCTAGTCCATCAAACTACTGGCGCCAGTTTAATCACTAATCTCTGTAAAAACATCTAGAAGTAATGATATCACTATAAACTCTTTATTTGAGTGCATGCTCATTGATACATGTTTCAATTAATAATTTCAGCATGCAGACACTAGATTGATACTATCTAAAAATCCATTATGATCATATCAAGAATTATAATGAAGCACTTGTGAGTTCACCACTCATCAAGATTGTGGTTCACTATAAAAGAATGCTAAAGTGTATGTTTTTAAGATTAAAGAAACGGCCTACTTTAATCTTTAAAAACATATGTGATTCTAGATTCATTTAATAGTGTCATTATCGATAGTCAACTACTATCAAGATATGAAATTCATCATTCCCATGAAATAAACTCCTTTACTTACATGGAGATAAATCACAACACTACAGTCTAAACCATAATCAAGCGACCAACTTGATCATTCAATTGTGAATCAACTAATTTACATTCTAATAATATATATGTTTCCCATACATCTCCATGTATATGTATATTACTTACAAAAGAATCTTCGCACCTTATGGCCAGTTATATAATGCTCATACAAGCAAAACCAAACTCTTTTGTTTTATTAATAGTAAATATTTTGATTACAAAAGTAACTAAACGAAGATTAAGTTATGTATAAATACATTTGCTTTCCAGGGCACTATATTTACATAACTCCAAAAAATGTTTTACATGCCTTTAGACATATGGCAATTTAATTTGGTAATATATACCATTGTAGTAACATGACACCTAGCACCTTAGCTATAAGCTTCAGTAAGAGCAACTCTAAATAAGCTCATTCTTGTTCTTCCTTCCTCTCACACACCACCAAAACACTCTTCTCTTTCACCTCCCTATGTTTGTTTATGATCATGTTAAACTGCTACACAAATAATCCATGTTTTACCTTCATAAAGTTAAGTAAAAGATCATATTGTTGTTGTTCACTAAACTTAGCCGAAATCCATCCAAGTTCCACCTTGAATGTGTGATGATTCTGCATGTTTGGAGTACTGATTTAGAGTGACTTTTGAGCTAGGATTAGAACTAAACAAGTAAAAGATTAGTGTTTATGGCATGTTATAATAGAGAATTGATGATGATGAATTAGGATGAATTGTGAATGATTTTATTGATTAATTATGGTAGAAATTTCTAAATAAACTTGGGTACTTTTCTATTCTATTTTTACATGTGCGAAAATTGTAGGTTATTGAATGTTAAATGGATAATTTAGGTTGAGATTTGATGTATAATTGAAGGTGGATTCATGGTAAAGATAGGTGTTATTGAAGTGTTTGTTAATCTAGAAAATTAGAGTCGTAGGTCGAAATTCTGGTTTCAATTTTATCTTCCACTTTTGATCTAGTTTACATATCTTTAGGGCATGAATTTGAAGAAACTGAAAGAATGAAAGTTATAGATATAGGTCTTAACTTGACTTCTGTGAAAGTGGATTGATAAAATAGAGACTAGATCTTGAGTTATGCTTGTTTTCCTAATACTTCCTGTGATAGACCTCTATGTAGGAACCTTATATTATTTAATAATTTTTGTGGACTTTAGAGCTCGAATTAGTCAAAGTATAAAAAATGAAAAAATTTTATTGATGTTTTATTAATGCTTCTGTGAAACAGTTTGGCAAGATGATTTCTTGATAAGTTTATCTAGTTAATTGAAGTCATAACCTAAAGAAGGGACTATTTTGATATGGTTGCGTTCAATTCTAGAAAATTATGGTTTGTTAAAGGAATAGATAAGTTATTTTAATCCAAACATGATCTTAAGAACATAAGAAATATGGATAAGGTATGGATGAATGAGCATTGAAGAACATGGGGTAATTGTGAATGATAATTGAGTAAATGTATGAAAATATATTGTCAGAAAAAATTTGGTTAATGTATAGATTTAGCTTGCTAAAATTTCAGATTTAAATGTGTATGTTATAAGAGGTTTTCTATCAAGAAAATGTTTAAAGATAAGTGTAAAATATGAGTTGTTAATTGTATAAAATGTTTTTATGAATGTAAGTGAGATCTAAAGAATATGAGTAGAGTGAATTATGTAATGATTGAATAAGAATTGAGGAAATTGTGTGAATGTAGAATACTAGGAAAAAATTGATGAATTTATGAATGATGAATGGAAAGTGATCAAGTTTACTTAAGGAATAAACCTAATTGCAAATTAAATGATGTATAAGTCATGATCTATAAATGATTAAGATTTGTGAATTTGGTTACATACTTGGAATGATTAATTGAGTATACATTAAACATGACATATATATATGTGTAAATTTGAGTATTTATCTGATTGATCAAGTAGTGATGTCTACATATATGTATTGCTTGATTTAGTGGCACAAATCAACCGACATCATCTAGACATTGCTAGTTTGTCAAGGCAATAGCTAACTGGAGTGTACTATGAGTAACCTAAATGTGTGACCAAGATTAGAAACGTGTTCTATTCATATTGTTTTGATTAAACTTGATTTTTCTATATTGAATCGATATTGATATAATTATGACATTGATGATTCCAAACAATTGATTGTCTGAGAGTTTGATATTCGAGACTGTATTAGGAGTGTTTGTGATTTGAATGTGAATAAGGAAAATGAATTCTCAACTATATGTTGAATGCCAGATATAGATCCAATAAATTGTGGTAATTGAATGTGTTTTTTAACTGAAAAGCTATTGATGATATATTATGCTAAAATGTTGCGCTTCATTACATGAATATGCATGTTTACATAAAGGAGTTGTGACTAGAGCAACCAACATGAAAAGAGCTTTAAGCTCAAATATGTGCTCATAGAGCCTCAGGCTCAATGTTTAATGAACCCGATATTCACAATAGGTACGGGACAATACTGAAATGATCTCGGTATCTACAACGAATATGGGATCGATAACTAATAAATAGGAGCTCGATCACAACAAAGTAAAAATAGAAGTGAGTCTCATTTTCATTTGCATTTGTATCATTACATGTGTTTATGAAATTGTTTGCAAATGGATGTTGAATTATATTGAGATCACATTGTGAAATTATGAACTTGATGGTGATATGAAGAATTGTGATAAATGAGTGAAATATGTTGAGATGATTATATCATTTTTTGCATTCAGAAGGTGCTTCTGAAATGATTAAGTAAAGTGATGGTATTGTTACGGTGATTGTTAAAGCATAATGAATAATGTGATATATGAGGTATAAATCTATATGATGTGTTATATTGATTGAGCTAAGTTTTATTCATGTGTTATATGTTATCTATTTTGAGTGAACACATTGATGATGATTCACTTATTGAGTTGCAAAACTCATCAAAATTGCAAAGTTGATTTTAAGGTACTAAAAGGAGACCTTGCTTGTAAAGCAATCTAGTTAGTGTCTAGTATTATCCATTTTAAGATCAAGATATAGCTCAAAGGTCTACTCAACTGTCATCTGAGGAGTTTAGATAGAGTTCTTTTGCATAGTTTTTCATCTTACGTAGAATATTTTGTATAAACAGTGTGAACGCAAATGGTTTTTATATTATAACAATGGATGGTTTGTAATGAAATGCCAATGTAAAATATTTTTTTTTTTAAGAAATGAGATATGTTAACACTTAAATATTTATGTTCTTTATGATGCCATATGAAGTGAATGTGATTGCTCTAATATGCCATTCCTATAGTGTATGTGCTTGGATATTCTGAAGAATGTCGGGCTTATGTCTTATGGTAGTAGGATGTTACAGTAAGGTCTTAAAGCAATAACTCATTGATATTGCATTTTGTTTAAGGTCTCTAATGGGTCATTGATTTAATTTGAAGTACAATTATGAAAAATACATTTCCTTAAATATATGCTTTGTCGAACAAAATCAGGATACTATAGCATGCCTTTTGGAAATCAAAATCGAAGAAATAATATCTCAATCTAAAAGTAGTCCTTTAGAAACCTTAAACAAAATGCAAAATCAAATTTCTCTCATGTTTCTTTGAGTCAATGTTCCAAACGTCAGTATTGTTTAAAAATGAACCGTCGAATCTCAAACTAACAAGGCCTTGATATGGCATTTCCTTAAGATCTTAAATGGTACAATGGTTTACTTAGAGGGAAATTTTAAAGCATGCAATTACTGAAGTGACAAATCCTTAAATATAATTTGTGTTTTGTAACGAAATCACGACAATTTAATAGGCTTTTTGGAAAACCACATTCATATCCAAGGCAGTCCTTTTTAAGACTTCTAATGTGAATGCTTTTATTGGAAGAAGTTACTATCATAGGAGCAATAAAAAGTGGTCGATGAAGATTCTTAGTTAGGATGTTATTTAATTGCTTGCATAGGAAATAACTAATTTTAAATATTATTTTGTTTTAATTTTGTTAGTATTACTACCTAATTAGGAGTCTAAGTTTGTTAGTATTAGTGCCTAATTGGAGTCCAAATTTAGGTAAGAATTATCCTACATAATATTTTGTTTTGATCTGTTAGCATTGTTCACTAATTAGGAGTCCTAATTTAGGTAGGAATTTGTTTTCCTTTTCTAGTTCAAACCTTATCTTTCTTTTTCCTATATATAGATAGGTATTACGTAATAAAAGGCAAGCAATATTCACTTTAATTAAGTTTAGAATAGCAATAGTTTTTAGAATAGTTTTATAATGCTTCCACCTCTTCTTAATGACTCTCAAACTACTTTACCAAAAGAGAGGCCTTGTTTATAGATGATTGAGAGATAGTGTTCCAAGCTTTATATTGGGATCTAGTTAGTGAGAAGAGTGGTTGAAGGGTGGCCCTTTTCAAAGATGACTATTTACTTTAGAGCCCAAAGAAAGAGTTGCCTATCTCAAGTTGAAAAACTTTTATAATTCTTTTTTTATGCTCAGTTGTTTAAATATAATGATAGGCTAATATTTTAAGTAGTACATAATAATAGAGATTTTAATTCCTTTATTATTGGACTTGAATAAAAATAGATGGCATATTTGACTAAAAAATAGAAGACATAAATGTAATAAAATTCTAAGGACTTTATAGAAAAATATTGTAGTGTAATTAACATATATCATCTTCATTACTTATGACCTTTTTACTACATCCTCAATTTTTGTCATACTTATCTTGATTTGTTTTGGCTTATAATCCCTTTTTTACTCTCTATCATAACATGTTATAAAAACTAATCATTTACTTACATGTTTAACTCCAATTCCAGCTCTAAAGATCAAGCCAATCCAGTACTCCAAGTAAGCAGAAACGTCACACATTCAAGGTAAAACTTAGTTGGATTTCGGCTAGGTTTAGTAAGGCAAATTCAAGCTTATCTTAACTTTGTAAGGCTAAAACTTGGATTATTTATGCAACAATTAGGCATAACCATAAGCAACTTCAGGAAGGAAACATAAAAGAGTTTCGATGGTGTGAATGAGAGAAGAAAGAACAAGAAATGAGCTAAATCAAGTTTGCTCCTATCGAATGCTACACCTAAGGTGTTAGGTGTCATCTAATGGAATGGTCATATTTCTAAAGGCATTTGCAATATGTATCAGGTATATATGCTACCATATGTCACCATTAAAGCTAGGTCACATGTCATATATTATAGCTGCCACTTGTCCATTAATCAACTATGCCATTTGTCATCAACTTACCTGCCCATTTGTCACAAAATGGTCAATGCCAAATGTAGCTCAATTATAGGCTAAATCATCCAAATTTTTCATGTATCAATTTATCTTATCACTTGGCATTTTTCCTAGCCCAAATGTACATTTTAATCCCTCAATTTTCTGGTTATACCAACTAATTCCAAATTTACTACTTGTGATCAATCAAACCAAAATGTAAGGCATAAACATTTCACAGTTCACATCATGAATATTTTAAACTTTTCATACCCCAGAATGAATCAATTGAGTGCATATGCAATCTTTGTAATGTGTAAAAAATCATAATTTATATATGTGTATGTTAATGATATGCAATTTATGAATTCTAATAACAAGCTAAAGTTCTAATCCTCAATATGAAAACGGGTTATTACAGTTGTGTCTAGTTTCTATTACTTTTAATTGCCTTCATATCTTAATTTTGGTTACAAATTCTTGTGCATTGATCTAAATGAGAGATAAGTTGAATGAAAATGATGTGAATATTGCATGTATATTGACTGGATTAATTTGTGAATTTTGCATGAAAAATTAAAGTTCATGTCACTTTGCATGAGAAAAACATAACATTAAAGATGTCACCACCATGCATAAGATGGTAACTAATCAGTCACCACCTATACACAGTGGTGACTCATTAGTCACCACTTACAAGGTGGTGACACTTTTGTAACCACCATGCATTAGGTGGTGACAATTGTGTCTTAAACACTACCGTATAAGCTTATGCATAAGGGTGACAAACATAATCACCCCGTGCAAATACTCATGCACTTCATTAATCCATCTATTTTATTACGTGGCAGTTGTAGGTTGAAGGGACATGAAAACCTAAACCTCAAAGAGGCTACAAATAGAAAGGATAGGAGGGTGGCAACAACATCTTTCATCTTTCATCATTCATCTCTAACTCTTCATTCTCTAAACAAAGAGACATTTAGGAATAGAGAGGCATAGAGAGAAAGAAGGGAATGTTAAGTCAAGAGGACTTCACTTCTATTAATTTTGATGATAATCAAATAATAATAATCTTATAAATGTATGAACTGTTTTCATAAGTTTGTTAAGTGTGCATAAAAATGTAAGTAAAACTTAGTCAATTCAGAAGATGCGCGGTCAACGACAGACGAGACGATATATCTACAACAAATTATACGTCAGCAATAGATGATATATCAATACTAGACGAAGTGTAATAATAGATGAATTGCAACAACAGATGAAGCGCAACACCAGACAAAACGACGCACCAAATGAAGTGAAATAATAGACGAAGCAAAATAACAGACGAAGTGAAATAACAGACAAAGCGAAACAACAAACAAAACTGAATAATAGATGAAACGTAGTAATAAAAGAAGTATTATTCTAGATACAAAAGGAAGATATTCTAGAACATCAGTCATTTACTTAGTTGAAGTTAGTTACATGACTCAACTAATAACCGTTTCTAGAAGATTCAAAAAGTAGTTTCTCAAGAAGACAGTTAGAGACTTAGGCTATAAATACTAGTTGGAGTCGAAGAATAAGATAATGTTTTTATAAGAGAGAAAATTTTGATTATACAATACTTAGCAAAATTCTGTATTCAAAGTGCGAAAGAAGTGAGCGAATATATCTGTAATGTGAAGCTCAAAAATATTTTTCCTAAAGAGAGAAAGAAAGACTAGAGCCTGTAGAGGCTAATATAACAGATAAAGAATACTTTATGAGAGAGACCTGAAGAGGCTCTGCAAGTGTAGAAAGAATATTTGTAAAGTTGAAGAATATAGTGAAATCTCAGACAAGCTCTGAGGACTGGACGTAGCCCAAGGTTCAGGGTGAACTAGTATAAAATTGTAGTGTCTATTCTCTAACCTTTATCTTTTAATTTTCTTGTTGTTAGACGAATAGATAATATTACTTGTGATTGCATTGCTTATTAACTTTAGCAAAATATTTTTGTGATCATTTGAATTTAGTAAAGAAATTCAAGAAGTCTCAAAAGATTAATATTTTCGAAAAGAATACACAATCAACCCCCCTTCTTGTGTATTTTACATATTATATCTGATTTCTATATTATCAAGTGATTTATTTTAGATGGTATTAGAGCGAGGTTTCCAAGAAACACTATCACAAAGTGAGGATAAAGATCCATAGTTGAATCACATGTTTTTATAGCTAAAGGTGCCTCTGTCACAAGACCTCTTATATTCAATGGTGAGGATTATCATGATTGGAAAGACAAGATGCGGCTCTTTATAGAATCCACACATATTGATCTTTGGGATATCATCGAGAATAGTCTATATACACCAACAGATGATGAAGGCAATATCATCTCTCATGACAAACGGTCAGCCGATCAGAAAGCTTGATTTTAGTTAAACTCAAAGGCCAAGTTCTTTCTAAGTTGTGACCTAAGCAGAAGTGAATATGATAAGGTTCATGGATTCATATCTGCAAAGGAGGTGTGGGACACATTAGCCATTACACACAAAGGCACAAATCAAGTGAAAGAGTCTAAGATCAGTATTCTTGTTCATCAATATGAGCTATTTAAGATGAAAGATGAGTAGACTATCGATCAGATGTTTGGACAATTTCAAATGATTGTTAATGGACTTAAAGCTCTTGGGAGAATCTACGATAATCAAGATCATATTAGAAAGATTCTCAAAAGTCTTCCTAAAAGATGGAGATCCAAAGTTACAGCAATACAAGAGGCTAAAGACTTAAGTAAGCTGAAGTTACATGAATTGCTCGGTTCACTAAAGATACATGAAGTAAAGCTTGATGTAAAAGATAAACCTAGAAGAGATAAATCTATCGTATTAAAGACTGGTCAGAAGAATCAAAAGAACCAGAAAAATAGTAGCACATCTTCAAAAGCATTAAAGATTGAAGAAATCAAGAATGATGATGCCAGTGAATCTGATCAAGATTCAAGTGAAGA
>JAOTIZ010000005.1:18384788-18407373 GCA_027123425.1 Erythroxylum panamense | reverse complement strand
GATAGATATATATATAACCAAAATTTCCAAAATTCATAACTCTTGGTCCAGAACTCCAAATTTGACAAATTTGATATCAATAGAAAGCTCCAAGTAAGCTCTACAACTTTCATGAAGAACTCGAAAATCAATTCCATCTCTAAAGGGGTCAAAAATCCACTCGAAGTTTCTATCTAAAAATCATGTCACCCTTAAAACAGTAACTCACTTCTCAAATTTCTATCTTTCAACTCCAAGGTCCAAACATGTTATATTTTATATCAATACAAAGATCAAAATGCATCCTACAACTTTCATGCAGGACAGAAAAATCAATTTGGCCTCTAAGGGAGTCAAAAACTACATCAAAGTTCCTGCCCACTAATACTCTTCCCAAACAGTAACTGCAACTTGTAAAAATCATAACTTCCTATTTCATGGCCAAAAAATTGCATACTTCACATCAATGGAAAGATCAAAACATAATATAAAACTTTCATGAAAAACTTCAAAGCAATTTCAACCTCTAGCTAAGTCAATTTTTCAATCAAAGTTTCTGTCAGAAATGTGTCATCCTAAAACAACATCCAACTTCCAAATTTCACAGCTTCTAGTTTCCACAATCAAAATTGCATACTTTATAGCGTCGGAAAGATTGAAAGACTAGCTACAACTTTCATGTAGACCACTTTGTCTCATTCAAACCACATCAGTACAGAAATTGGCCTCAAAGCACAACATACAAAATCCTACACTTATGAGCATTTTTAAAAACAAAGCAAAATAACCTTAATTTTGAAAGATCATAACTTCCAATCCCGATATCGAAAAATGTCATATTTTAAGGCGATAGAAAGCTCGCAACAGAAGCTACAAGTTTCATGAAGATCATTTTATCAAATTCTTCCTAAATCAAGCCAGAAAAATTCACAAAGATTTCAGCTCAAAAAGTCAACTCTGCTACTATTCATCCCAAAAAGTCAAACTTGCAATTTCCTAAAATTTCACACTTTCATTATTATTTCTTGCTTTTCAACTCCATTTCAATCAACTCATTCACTTTACTTTCATAACCCATACAAATTTACTCAAATTTCAAGGTCATCAAAAACTAATCGATTTCTTTTCTCATCAATTTTCTTAAAGCATACAACATCTATAACATAATACATATACAAAAACACTCATTGAATTTTATTTTAATATTTCTAATTTTCACTAAAAGTTTGGGGTCCAACAGTGTAACTCGAACTTCTCGTGACTCTTGTATTCATGCAAGAGCATTATTTTAGAAATAGAAAAGAAAGAAACGAAAATAAAAATTTAAAAACTAAGGGGGGTGTTTGTTTTTGTTTGTGGTTTTTTTGTTTTTGTTTTCAAATTCAGTGAAAACACTATTTGTTTGACTTTTTAGTTTCTGCTTTTGGTTTTGGTTTCTTCCAGTTTTCAAAAATTATGAAAATCATAAAAATGGCTTTTGTTTCCGGTTTCTATTTTTTTTTCATAATCTGATTTACTATAATTTAGATATATTATTTAATTATTAATAACAATTATGAATAATTGAATTCAAGATTATATATTTAATAAATTAAAATTGAATATCAATCAAAATTATGAATAATTTTTATTTAATTTTTATAATTAAATTATATGTAATTAGAATTTAATAATTATTGATAAATATAATTAAATTAAAAATATATAAATATTCAAATAAATTTGATTTAATAATTAATATTTCAAATAAATATTAATTTAAAATTTTTTAATTTTATTAAAATAACATAATTTTATTAATAATTTGTTAATAAATATTATATAAGAGATTAAATAAATTTATTTATTTAAATATATTTTATCTTTAAGTTTTATCTAATATGTAATTATTATCAGTGATAAAATATAACTATATTAACATTAGCAACCAAATAGGTTTTTGTTTTTATTTGAAAGAAAAAAGAAACTAAAAACTAAAAACGAAAACTGAAAACTGAAAACTGAAAACTACAACAGAAAAATCATAAGTAAAACCAAATGACACCTAATAGTTTATAGGTTAACGTACATTACCTCTGGAGAAGAATAGGAAAGAAGAAATGCATTTAATCTCTTATGCTCTCCTCTATTTTAAAAATAGACTTATTATCTTCTTTAACTACCAGTAAAAGGAGCTTAGAATTTAAAAAAGTTTTTTTTATCCCTACAATGACATCACTAGAGAGCTTAGACTTTAAAAAACTTTTTTACCCCTATATTATGATAACATCACTACAATTGTACATGTTGCATTTTTGTCAAAAATACCCTTTTAGTCTACATTAAACCCTATTTTTTTTTGCTTTATTTCATTATGTAATCTTTTAAAAAATAAAAATTATTTTAAGCATGGATTACATTTTGACTGTTAATAAATAAAAAAGGGAAAATTACTAAAAATACCATGGTTTTCACAGTTGTACTTCATGATCGTTATTTTGTAAAAAATAAAAAATAAAATTTATTTATGAAAAAAAATTAAAAAAAGAAAGAAAATTTATTGAAGGTGCCATAGTAATTCATATGGTAGCTGTTTACAACAAGGTCACAATTTAAAGACTTGCAAACCCTCTCATCTAAATAGGAAGCTCAAAAAATCTATAGAAAAGGTATTTCGTTTTGTAATGATTGTTGGACCTACTTTTACTGAACGTGTGTATTATATAAAATTCTAATTTACTTTGCTTTTACTTTAGCTGTGCAGGATGCTCCAAGAGCTAAAACTTCAGAGCCCCAGTTTGTGTATAATGAAAATGCTAAACCTGAGCGTGCTAATCATGAAAATACTAGTTCAATTAATCCCATGAATCCATCACAAAGTTTTGAGAATATAGTAGTAGGTGGAAGAGGGAAGCGTGGAAGGGAAAGATAGAGAAAATGGTGCTATAAATAATGTTGAATGTTTTGGAACAAGTGTGGCTAGTTCTAGCAGAAAAGAAGGGGGCAGGGGAAATGGTGATAAAGAAAATGCTAAGGTTTTACATAAGCGTGCCTGGTTTTAGGAGAAGGGGAAGGGGAAGGGGAAGGGTAGAGGAAGTGACAAAGGACAAAGTGGAGGTGCAAACAAGGGTTGAGCAAAGAAAAATGGGCCCTTGTGTGGAATATGAGTGTGGAATGGAATTGGGTTTTCAAACATGCATTCGTTTGTTCCCTTTGACAAGGTCTACTTTACTTACATAACCTTTGTTATTATATGATTCAATATATGTTCTCTTTTAACATGTGTGTGTTTTTTGAAAATTTGATAATTCACAAAGAAGTGTTATTACTAGTGGAACAAGCGAACAATAAGAACCTGCACAACTGAACAATCAAAACTTGCACCTAGAGTTTTTTTTAACAACCTACACTAAAGTATGTTCTTTACTCCACTGTTTGAATCCTACCAATAGTAGAGTATGTTTTTTATTATTTGTATTTAATATTTCCATAGTTATTTCACATCTTTTTCCACACTTATACACTTAATTTTTATAGATTGAGATGCGTCAATCTATGTGTGGTGAATACTTGTTGTCCAATCAACATTCTTCTATTGGGGTGCGTGTTTGTAGGGATGGTGGTATAGAAAGTGGAGAACACCACTAACTCTTTGATTTGGAAGAGTCCAGCTTTTGAGTAACAATAGCTCGCTGTAGTTTAAATATTATGAATTGTCTTTTGCTTAAATATTTAAGCTATTATTCATATTCTAATCTTGGACAAACTGAAATATGGATAGCACTTTGGTAACTTTTGATGCTGAATCTGTGAAAAATCAATAGCCCTTTTGCAACTACCGAAGATTAGCTTTGATATTTCTATTTGGATCAAAGCAAAAACAAGTTATTGTTTGCCTTTTTTCTGAAGAATTGCTAAGCTAATGATATTCTAAGCTTGCTATTATGTTTTTCTTCAATATGGCAATATTTGTTTCATTGTGCTTCGGGGTGTTTTTTTATTTTAAAGAGTTAGAATGAAGTTTTGCATTTTTTTCTTTGCACAGAAAAGTAATTCTTAGTTTCAAATCTTTTTTAAAGAATAGAAGTATCTCATATTGTGCAATTTTCAAGAAAATGAAAATTTCAATTTTTAAATTATTTTTTTCATTTTTTGTGAAGGAATGGTGAGATGGTAACACACAAATAAAACTATTTTTAAGGAATGGGTCCAATTTAAGGATTGGATCGAACATCATTTACGATGTTGCAATACGGCTATGACGAACTTGGCATCACCACGTGCAGTGTAGAGTACGATGGTTTTGTTATTAAGTTAATGAATTGTTGTGACGGTTTGACTTTGATTATTTTGGTGGGTCTCATCAGGAACCAGTTGCCAAGTCAGCTGATTAATGTGAGATAATGACTATTATTAATAGTTTATAAGCTAAAATACATTTAACCCTTTGTATTTTATCCTGATATGTTTTGCTCTCCTATATTTTAAAAATGGACTTATTATCTCCTTTGACTATTAGTTAAAGGATCTTAGAATTTAAAAAGACTTCTTTATCCCTGTATTATAATGACATCACTATAATTATATATGTTGCATTTTTGGACAAAAATATTGTAGCACCCCACTCTCGACAGACACATACCCGACATCCATGGTGATATCCGAGTACATACCCCACAAGGGTGGCATGCTAAAACAATCATTCAGTCAAAAATTCCTTACAAAACTTTTGTTTCTTTAAAACAAAGTACACGTATGCGGAAATTATTAATAAAATCGGGTCCACTTCTTTTAAAAACATTTCCAATCACAAGTTACAATTATTACAAACATTATTATTCAACATCCACTTGGGCCCATTTCAGATACATAACACTTCAATCAAAAAGTTATTTCATTACCAACTCAGTCACATACACTTAATACAATTCTTGCGGAATATAATACAAAAATACAATCACTGAAGACATATGCAGGTGCAAACTGATCCCGACCCCTAACTCATGCTCATTCGCAGTGACTGAACTCCAATTGGTCTAATTGGATAACTCCTCTGAACCTGAAAAGCTACGTTGCAATTTTTTATGAGTTTTGCGAATTCAATGAGTGAATCATCATTGATGATTTCACCGGATTCACATACACAAATCACATTTTTCGCAATTATTCATGCAGAACATGTATATTCCAAATACTCACACTGTCATGGCACATCATTAACTTATTGTGAATCAGAATATACATAAACAAATACAAATGCATATGAGACTTCACATTCGTTATTATTGTTGTGACTGAATGCCTATCACATATATAAATACTGGCCTATTAGGTTCAGTCATAACAGAATCACGGAGCATAGCTCTACGTGCAGAATCATATACTACGGAGCAAAGCTCCACGTGCAAGTGCCTTCATACTGGCTACTCCAGTCACAACGCCTTTATCTGAGCATGTATTTTATGAAAAGCATCAATTCAGAATTTACCATGTATCACAATCATTTATTAAGTACAGTCAGAATTTTATAATCATCGGACCTAAGTTCGACATTCAACTTTCGTTGAGAATTCACATAGCATATTACAATTAAAATTATCAAATAAATTAGAACATTTCTAATACAGTCCCAAATATGTACTCCTTAGACTTTAGTCTGGAATTAAGAAACAATCGCAATAGTTTAATAATTGGACGCTTAACAAATCAAATTAAATCAATCCTAGGAAATTCATCTAGGTTGACTCACAGTACGATTCAAAAAGCTATTGCCTGGATGGTCCGGCATTGTTTGACTGGCATTCGATGTGCTCTTCTATAACATACACGACAAATTCACAAATATCACACTTTTGCATAAATGTACAAGTATTCGTTTATGCACAGCAATGTATAGAAAGTATGCACAATACATGTTCAATGACAATTCCGGGGTACTTTATTGTGATCCTTATCAACAAATCATTCAGATATCAATGCTCTCATTAATACCATTTGGTACTTAAAATTTGGACCAAAATAAAACAATGTGAAATCAATTTCATAACCTAATTGACCACTTCAGATTTTCTACCCATATAATTTCGGGTCAATTTTGCATGATTAATCTGATAGGATAAATGACAAAATTAGGCAAAACTTCCTTCTGGAAAGTTGTTCTCCAATGTCTTAAATTTCTAATGACTCTAAGATCATCCAATTTGATTCAGTATTCAATGAGTTATGCACAAAATACCACAGACTGTGCATATTTGAACTTTTGGCTAGTACATGATCATGCCCTCTAATTGTACAACTCATATCTTTCAGCTCAGAAATTCAAAAATTACAAACTTTATACCAATTTAAAGATAAGAGAATAAGCTACAACATTGGTGAAGTCAACTCAGCCTAATTCTACTCTGATCAATTCAGTTTATTCAATAACTACAGGACATGATTTCTGTCCTTAGTAATGCTACAACCTAAGCTAAAACTCAGTTTCATACCAATTTTGAAAGTCTTAGAGATAGAATTAAAATTCTACTTCTTCAATAAAGTAGTAGAAATATGTTTATAGTTTAATCTGAATTAAGAATCAATCCATTTAAAAATCTACAGATCAAGTTATAATTAAAATACCGAAGCATGATCTTAAAAATACTCCAGTTCATAACATTCCAGCACATACCCTCACTTTGAGTCAATCAATCTTTTTCTAATCAATTTAGATGGCTCTAACTTTTTATGGGAAGAAAGAACAATGTCTTAGGAGTCCATTGGTTCAACTTTCAAGTCATTTGGAGGTTGGATGGCAAAGTCATAGTAAAAAGAGTCAGAACTGTTCAGTATTAGAAAGTTTGATTTGTGCACTACCACCTTCTACTGTATAATCACGATTTTTGCATGTAATTCTCCATATTTTTGCTGAAACACTCCTCCATCTTCTTCCTCTCTTCTACTTAATTCCTCATCACAAACTTATACCCTTACATTTACTCCTTCATTTTTACACCCATGCAACTTATCTTATGCTAAAACAACTCAAAATACAAGATTAGCTACAATTACCAAAACCAGAAAAATTTCACTACTATTCATCATCTTCAACCTTTGTCACATTCTCTCTACTGTAAATTTTTGTTTTTATGTTTAACAACAATCCTAAACAGAGCCTATATCATGCTTTTCCACTCCCATTTACATTCAACTCACCATCAAAACCTTTAAAATTTAAAGATCACACGAACATCAAAACAGTAATTATATTCACGTATTTCATCAAAGTTTCTGCACTTTCATTCTTTTTCTGCATTCTTTTTCACTCTTTCAGCATCTTTTCTAACCCATTAATTACCACCGAAACTAATTCTTCATCCCACCACTCATGCATGTATCTAATTCCACACATACTAAAACATCATCAACATAAATCCTTTACAAAGCCCACAACACTTTCGGTGGATGGAAATAACAAAAATAAAGAGTAACAACATAAGATTTAGATTGAAGTTCTTACTTTGATATTAGAATCCAAATCCAAATACACAACCAAAAGTGACTAGCTGATTTGGTAATCAGTATGATGAACAAAAGAAATTTGGGTGTTGATGTATACGGTGAAAAACGAGGGTGAAGAAAACAACAATAGCTACATAATTTCTGTTTTAGCTTAAACATACCCACGTGCAAGTATAACACCTCTCCACATGTCACCATGTATGTGAGACATCTGTCACATCTATAAGCTGCCATATGTCACAATATAATTGGTCCATTATTTCAATATTTTTCTAGTAAAAAATACCCCAAAATTTTAGAAATTTCTTAAAATTCACCAAAAATTTTGAAATAATACTAATAGACTCCAAATAAAATTTCAACATAAATAATTCATAATTCAGATTTTAATCAGATTTATAAATCAATTATATCCAAAAAATGTCAATGAATGCATGTATAGTGATATTAGTGTGCAAATCTCATTATTATCGCGTATGTGTATGCGATATCATGCATAAGCATAAGTTGTACATTCTAATGTCTCAGTAATTTCTCATGTTAACTATTCAAGCATTATCATGAGTAAAGGGATGTTACAATAAGGATAGAGTCTAAATTAATCAAATCTAAATAGCTTAAAGTTTAGTCAAATTAGACAAAATTTATTAATTTTACATTAGATCAGGACTTAGGTGCCCCCCTCCCACGGTAATGATGATCACAAAAGTTAGATACGTACCTGAAGAGATATGATATCCGTGCCTTCGTAGTAGACGGAATGCCAGAGTACAACAGTTAACATCTGAGAATATTTGCTCGTCACCCTATAGCCCACATCAATGCATGTATAAGAAAAATGGAGGGGAAAGCCAAGAAACTTGATGAAGGTTGAAATTTACCCGTATGTCTCAGCCTTATCAAAATCTATTTCAGCTATGAAATGTTTATCTATCCCAATTTTTTGGAAATCATCAATCATATGAAGTCAAACACTTATGTCCAAAGGATAAGTTGTGGGAACTGAAACGTGCAATTTGCAAAGAGAAAATACAATGGCATAAGTGTTGGGCCCGTGTTTTGCGTATTGGCTCAATGGTAAGAGGCGTGCTACTAGAAAGCAACAAAACCGTGAGGTCAGGGGGTCGAATCCTGGCCAAAGCGGACAATACTTATTAGTGTTGTGGTCGCGTGCAACCTTGAAGTACGCGTGGCCTCTTCGCCACGGTACGCAAAACACGGGCCCAACATTAAAAGGCTTGGCTCAATGGTAAGAGGCGTGCTGCTAGAAAGCAACAAAACCGTGAGGTCAGGGGGTCGAATCCTGGCCAAAGCGGACAATACTGATTAGTGTTGTGGTCGCGTGCAACCTTGAAGTACGCGTGGCCTCTTCGCCACGGTACGCAAAACATGGGCCCAACACTAACCACCATGAATTAGGAGGAACATCAACAAGATTTGATTCAAAACAGACAAAGAGTTGAGGTATACTTTTCTTCTTTTCCAACTAGTTCTGAAACTTAACACAATCATGCTGCCTATGCCCATGTTCATGACAGAAGTTACAGTTTCCATTAAAAACAGGCTTGGGCTTAGCACCAGAACTCTCACCAAGCCCATAAGGTAATTTAGGTTTATCAATCCCCTTCTTCTTAAATTGAGGCTTACCTTGTTTGTTTCTATAAAATTTTTTCTTGTCACCGCTCTTGTGAGAAGTGAGATGAATACTATGAGACTTTCCCTTCTTTATAGTATGCTCCTCTTGAATAATAATGGAAATCAATTCATCAATGCTCCATTCATCTTTCTGAGCATGGTAAGTAGTCCTGAGAACATCAAACTCAGATGGAAGAGATTCAGACACCTACCAAATCAGCTAATCCTCTCCTAGCATAACTTTCATGGCCTTCAACTTGTTATACCAGTTCACAAGCTTCATTACATGCTCACGAACACCACCCACACCATTATATTTGGTCTTAGATAGAAAAGATAAGTAATTAAACTTTTCAGTCTTATCAAACTTCTATAATTTTTCACCAACATCCTTAAGATAATTTTTGGCATTATTAGTTTCAGTGATGCTCGCTTTAATAGTCTTCTCTATTGTGTACTTGATGGTCATCAAACAGACCTTGTTATAACGAGCCCACTTATCATATTTAGCTTTATCTGAAGCGGAAGTCTTAGTAGTAGGTTGTGCAAGCTCATCCTTAAAGAGAGCAACATCAACAATAGAAACAACCAAAAATAGATTCAAGTCATTCCTTATAATTAGTCCCATTCAACTTAACTAAAGAATTTAAAGCTAGAATTTGATATAATGTAAGGAGATTTATCAAATGTATAAACGTATAATAAAATTGGGCAAACAACATAGCTGGGTTCTCATGCAATTGTAATCCTATCTAAGGGTCCCGAATTACAACATAGATCACCCTGAACATTAAATTATGCCCTAAAGCTAATATCGATAGGATACTAAAAACTTAAAGACATAATTTAATGAATTAAACAAAGCATTGGTAGCCACATTGATAAAGACAAACCGATAGGGTAAGTGCATCATTAACATAGTATCTAATGTATGCCCAATAACAACATCACAACAGCAATTTGTAATAATTGGTCTCACGATAGGCAAGCTCACAATTACACAAAATGAATGACAATAGTCTAATAACATTTCCCAAGATTGTTCCCATAGGTTCAATGAGCACCATAATTACAAAATTAACCATAGTAATCATATAATATAACATTATATGCATAAATTACATCCAAAATTAATTTTGGTGCATAACTATATAACACTTAGAGTACACAAGACCCCACAAGCCCAAATAATACTAGGAATAAGTATAAAAATTTTCAAGAAAAATTTCAAAAAATACATTATATTTTTATTAATTTTAAAATTTGGGAAAAATAAAAATAAATTTTCTAGCATTCAAAAAATTCTAGAAAAATACCATAAAATAGAACTGGCCACGTGGAGCAAACTGGAAAAATTTGGGAAAAAACGACCAACGAAGACAGCAGCATGTGCCCACACGCGCCACCGCCATGCATGGGAGAAGACCAGTCGGGTCGGGCTGCGTCTTCCTCGCTCGGCTAACTGGTATCTAGGTCGCCCAGTTATTATTGACAATTCGTCATTGCTCGACAGTTTTGTTGCTTTATAGTCATTAATCATTAGTCATTTTTATTTAACTTCTAAAAATTTTTATTATCCAATTTGTTTCAACCTCATAATCAACTTTTGCCATTATTATTTTAATTAGGTCGTTGTTCATATTACTTTTATTAAGGTCTTACATTTTTGTGCAGTCAATCATAATCATAAAAGGTATAAGTAATGGGGCAATTGTCCAAAGTTGATTTTACCAAACATATTTTAATCAATCTTTTAAAAATTTGATTTGAATATTGCTTCTTTTATTTTATCAATTTTTCATGCAATTTATTGAAAATAAAAATGGAAATTAAAGTTAAATTAAATTGAGCCTTGATTAATATTACAAACTAATTAGATGCTCAATCCAAGCTAAATACAAAATGAAGTACTTATTATCTAGCACATTCTTTGTTTTTTCTCATGTTGTCTACATTGGCCAAGCTTAAAGGAACCTAGTACATCAGAAAAGACATCTTTGAATTATCTATCATATGTTCAAGCTCGAAGCCAATCTCCCTATATAGTTCGAGAGACCCTTGGTTTACTGTTATTACTTCCCTTATCAATAAAATATTCCCTGATACAAGATCAACAATTCTTGATTCATATTATTTATTTATTTATTTATGTTATTTGATTGCTAATTATGTATTTATCTCTTACGTAGAATTTAATTTGTGCTTTAGGGAAATTGAGGGTTCAATTTAAAAGGAAATTGGACCTGATAGAAATTTTGGTGGGTATGGAACCAAATTTAGAAATGCAAGAAAAAAGTAAGAACCTAATTGCAACGATTAAAAAAAAAAATTGAGGAGGTGCTTTGGAAAGATTGAAAATTTGATATCAAATAGTTTAGCTACAAAACAATGCTTGCCAAGGAAATCAAAGGATGGGATAAACAACATAAACTAAAATATAGCACGTTAGGACAAAGGAGGAGGTATGAAAGAACAAACTAATAAAAATCATATTTCTTGCGTCATAAAAAGCTAGTCATTTTTAGAAGTTAAAATTATAGTTCATGTCTATTTAGTGCAAGACCAAATTATGTTTGGTTAAGAATGTTTGACTGATTTATGATTTTGATTAAAAACTGTTGACTTTTGTATCTAGAATGTAGAGTTAGTGTTATGCTAATGATTTTTATGATTTGTTTGGGTTAGACCAAGGTTGAGTCACGATATATATAAATTAGACTCTTCTAAGTGATTTCAAGCCTAAACTTGTTATTGCTTCAAATTCTTTCTTTTCATTATTTGTCTAAATAGCCCAGCCCATCTGTTAACTAGGCGTAAGTCACATTGGTTTTAGGTAGAAGGACTAGACCCAATCTTATCCAAGAGTCTGTAAAGCCTAATTAATATGTTCTAAATAGTCAAAAGTTAGAGGATTCAAGGAGAGGTTAATTCTAGGTTTTAATCCTAATGTTTGTGTGATTAGATGACCTTTAAATGTTTTTTTTATTCATACCACTTTACTAACATCTTTTAGTTTTAAAGATTAAGAAATAGTCATCGATTTTAATATTGTCTTTCCCATTAAGACAAAGATAGGTATGTTATAATCTTTCTTTCATCATAGTAAATGTGTATTTACTATTTTAAGTTTATCTATTATCACCAAAGTTCAAGAACATACAAAACATATAATGTTCAAACAATTTCTTCATGCATTTTGATCTACACTTAATTATCGCCTTTGATAGTACACTCTCCATTTTCACCCAACTTGACAGTACCATTTTATTCTTTAAAAGAAAAAGAGTTATCGTTATTAAAAGTCATATGATAAGATGTGTTAGTGTATATTATCCATCAATTTGTAGAATTAGAATTATTCACAATCAAATATCACTAAATCTTCAATCCTCTTCATTGTGACTCTTCTTGGTTATAGCAACACTTTTCTATTTATTTCCTTTGTTTTCATTCTTTCATTATGGATAGCCCTTCTTAAAGTTTCATTTCTCTTTACAATTAAAGAATCAAACAACATTAGCCTTTAATTTGGATCATGGTTTACTCTTATTTATAGTATCTTTTTTCTTATTCTTTCCTCTACTAACAAGTAGACCCATATTTGATCCACTTTCATTTGTGTGAGAAATTTTTTTCTTAGTTCTTTGAACTACAAAGCACCTTTCACATCACTAATAGAAATAGTTTATCTATCATACAACATTGTATCAACAAAATTTTCACATAAATTGGACAAGAAATACAAAAGGATTATGACTTGATCCTTATCTTTAATTTCAATCCTAACACATTGTAAATTCAAAATGATATTATTAAAAATATCAAAGTGATATTTTACTTATGTACTTTATATCATCTTTAAGTTCTATAAACACTTCTTTTTATATAAAAGATACAAACTAATTTCTTCTAATATGTACTTTTATGTTGTTTCCATAACAAAGTCATCTTTTTTAATTAACTATATCTCTCAAGACCTCGTCATCTAAACTCTATAGTGTTATGTTGTAAGCCTTTGACATCATATCTGTCTTCTTTGATTCCCCTAAATTCTTTGGTAGTTTTTTTTTTCTCCTTCTATTATTGGTATACATCCCTACTAACACAAGAACTATCTTCATCTTCACCTTCTAAAAAGTGAAATTATTTAATCTATTGTATTTCTCAATATTAAACTTATAGAGAGACATGCTAAGAGAAAAATCTCATCCTTGATACTACCTGTTGTATAAACATAAGCAATATAAGAAGGAATAAATGAAACAAAAACATAAAATTTAATTGATTTGACTAATATGTGACCTACATTCATAGACAAAGAGATAGATTTTTTTATTACTATAACAAAAATAAAACAAGGAGAAAGATGACAACAATCTTCTCAATCTCCCAAAGTTCTACCTTGGAAAATCCTTGCTAAGGTATTTGTGACATAAGGTTACATATAAGAAGTTTAGGTATAATTAAACTCTTTTTTTCACAAAGGTCTAACTTCACGTTCAGTTGCCTAATGATATTGAAAAATCAATTTCCATGTGTCCTCATAAATCATGTCATGAGTCTAATGCCTATTTCACAATTGACACCAACGTGGATTTGCTTCTTACTTAAAAATTTCTCTGACTATTTCAAAACTAGCATCACATGTCTAATTCTAATTAGCTTTAAATTTTATTATTTACCAAAAACTCAAGGTATATCTTAAATTTTTCTTCACAATAAAAGAAGGACTTTGGAAGGATAATGTTCACTCAATCTTTAAAGAATTATTATATTCAAAATTCTTAAATAAA
Source organism: Erythroxylum panamense (assembly GCA_027123425.1). Taxonomy (NCBI): domain Eukaryota; kingdom Viridiplantae; phylum Streptophyta; class Magnoliopsida; order Malpighiales; family Erythroxylaceae; genus Erythroxylum; species Erythroxylum panamense. Next base: position 18,393,487 of record JAOTIZ010000005.1, on the reverse strand, counting down.
ATTTGAATAATCGAATATGTTAAAGGAAATTAAAACATTGCTAAATCACTTTACAATGACTCTTAACTTTTATATTTTTGAACTAATTTAAATATACTCTATTGAGATTCAAAATTTGTGTATGAGGTGGTGGTTAAAATTTGTTACTTTATATACTCAATTATTCATAATATAAAAAGATATTTAGTTTTGGTTATTTAATTAATATATCTCTATTTTGATATTACTAACTTAGTAACTAGTATTAATATCAAATGAGTTGAATATCGATATAATGCTTACAATTCCACTAATCAGTTGTTTAACTTTATCTCTGACAAATAAAATAATTGGTGCTGAACATGAATCTTATCGGAGAGGTATTCTGATTAATCTTATCGGCAAGGTGTTCTGCTGCCTACAATTACAAACTAAAAGAAAAGTCATGTTATAGGTGGAACAATGATAAGAACACATAAAAGAGAACACTAAAAACAAAAAGAGTGATGGAAGGGTAGTACTGAGTGTGAAAGAAAGCAATTGGATCGTGTGTGTGGATAATAAGTGTGCCAGTGCTTGCATCATTCATGATCCAATGCTTGAGTAAGCAGCCACCCTATATATGTATATATGAAGAAAAAAATTAAGTTGGCTAGTGTCAATGGGGGGTAGCTTTTTGGGATAACATCATACAACGAAGAGAGCGACCACCATCAGAGAACCCAAAAAAGCTACATAATGAGGAACCAAAATTGATGCTCTCAATGCCCCTAGCAAGCAAACTCCTTCCCAGTGCTTACTGGGCTCCACTTCCCCCTTCCCTTCCTCACGTTTTTTCCAATCCCCCACAATTACCCTCTTCCTGACATTCTATTAATTTTTAGAGATTTCCATGCAATCCATGCCAACTAATGACGTGTAAATAACGATTATAAAAAGTTTACAAAATAATTAATCTAGCTGTGAGTTGATACTAACCTAGCAGCACTGGATACTTCATTCTTAAGATGGACCTATTTTGTTTTTAGCTTCTTAAGTCAAGCGAGCTTTGGAATGGGGAAAGTCATATCATGTCGTATACCAATTGCCCTTTTAACAAAGATGAACTAGTGAAAGAGGAAGATCAGAAATTTTCTCATTATTCAATGTAACCAATTTATGATCGCTCTAAATATTCAACAAAACTTGGATTTTTCACATTAAGATGCTCTTACGTCCTGAATTATACGTAGAGTCTAAGTGGTAAATCTTGGATAATTTGTTATGTGATTTTCGCTGGCTGACCATGAAAAAGAAATATGGAAATGATGGGAGACGGTCTTATTATTTTTATTATTATCGTAATCACTCATTCTGGGGTCTTGCTGATGCTAGCTGCAGGCATTGCACATGTCACTATCAGCAAATGCAACTGCCAGTATAATTTTGGTGGGAGTAGATGAGTGCTCTGAACCAGGTTTTCCATGACATAGTTTGGAGTGCTGTTGAATTCATTCAACTGCAAGTTTTTCCTTTCTGGTTTGTTCATTCTGCCATAATATAAAAGAAGGTTACAACATTTTCCTAACACAAAAGCCATAATTGATGCACTAGGATATCCATACATCTTCTTAATCAATTAGGCAAGTTTAGAACCTAACGGTACGTAGTGGTGGACCACTCTTGGGCCACAACCAACTTTGTTGGTTGAACAAAATCTAATTAATTTGGAAGGCTTATTTCATCTAGATCGTCCAAAGATAAGAATACTTCATCCAAGCAAGAAAGTTCGGCGGCGCCACCATCATCGTCGTCATCGTCATCACAGTTCCTCTCGTAAACTCGGCAAATAACCCACTTACTATAGTCCTGCATGTAGATTGCCAGTGATGAACAAGAACTTTTCAGTAGACTTACCTAGCTTTGGATCACACACACATACATATTTATATATTTATATATATACCAGCAAATTGATTGAAAAGAAAGGTAACAGGATAATTAATATGGTCTAAAGCACTTATAAGGTACCTTCTTATGTTTTCTTGTTTTAGATGATGATCTGCTGCTACTAGAAGCTGAAGAATCCGAGAGTCGAAACTCTTCCATAATCCAGTTAGTTTTCAATCCTGCAGGTGCTTCCCCAAAGTAGAATACCAAATAGTTCTTCAAACCAACTCGATGCTGAGAGCTTGTGAGCACAGGCTCTTCAATTCCTACTGTCGTCCAATACCCATTTTTTGTATTTCTATGTTGTGTTCTTCTGCTGTAAAAGTACCACCGTTTACCCTCCGCAAGTGCTTTTCCTGCATGTGGGTGTGTTATGTACATATATATATATATATATAGTTATATAAGAATAAACTCCAAATTATTTAATTCTTGCTTAGCCTAGAACATCTCTAGTAGTAAGCAGACAGTATTAAGTACGTACCATCGAGTTCCCAAGGATCATAAGGGTAGAGCTCAAGATCAGGAATGACATCTGGATGGCAAGGTAGAAGCGCCGCTTTTCGATGAAGAAAATGAACTACAAGATCTTCGTCAGATGGATAAAACCTAAAACCTGGAGGGAGGTTAACATTGTTGTTATCCATATTATTTGCATATGCATATACAAGGGATCGAAAAGAATCTAAACGATCAATGAACAATCAAAGACGAAGGGAAGGAATAGAGAGTAATTATGGGTGTGTGGTATCGACCAACTCTTGGTTGGATTGGATGTATATATAGTGGCTAAGACCGAAAGAATATAGAATATCGAAGCTATAAGGATAAAGAAAGAGCGATAAAGACAAAGGGGAGTGACGTGAAGAAGAAGGATAATTTGATAACCAATGGCAAATGGGAGGTATCTAGCTGATGAGTAGAGTTTTGTCTTTCTTTCCGAATTTTGCTTCCAGGGTTGTGTTAAGCAACTAGTTAGTGAAGGTCACTAAATGATTACATGTTCTGTGTGTACAAGTTTTATCATCTCTTCTGAAGTTAAGCACACAACACAACATGTTTATGATATCAACTGCACATATTTTTCTTCTTTTTCAAAACTACAACTTACGAGATGCAAGAATATTGCATAATATATGAAAGGGATATGTGGACTTGGTCAGACTCAGAGCAGTAAATCAAGCAACAAAAAATGATTTCTCATTCACCAAAAAGCAAGACACTGACACTTAATTGGCATGTACTAATCCTCAGAATAGTTAGTATAAAAAAAGAGATGGATGTATAATTCTCATTAGATACATATACACTTCCAGAGTCTAAATTTTTTGTCCAATTTTATGGTGTCTTATTGTATCCAGTGAATCTCAGTCATTTATTTATATAGGTCTTACATGAATTCTGCATAAATAAATACAGATCCCACAGAAATAAATAGTTGAAATTTACTAGAGATAATAAGACATCATAAAATTGGAGAGAAGATCGTTCCTCTTATTTCCAAGAAACGTATCTGCTACAGTAATGGAGTGAGTGAGTGAGTGATGCGACAATTTCATAAAATAAAAATGAGCAGAAATGAAGGATGATGCGGGGTTATTACGATCATCACACTTCATGCTGATCTCATGCCTCCGCTGTCATCCACGTGGCAAACAAACATTTGGTTTTGGTCGTGGTCCAATACTCAAAAGCTTTGGTGGCCCCCTAATTAACTCACACACACCAAATGTACCTGTGTACCCGTGATCAGTTTTCGCTTCTCAAATTTTAAGCATGCAACTTGGTAGTTGAAGCCCTTTTTGTCCCCTTTGAATATATTTTTACTCCATATAGATCATATGCATTGCTTAAGCAAGCAAATGGCAAGTGCAAATTCATGAGATCCATTCCGAAATGTGAAAAGCAATCAACCAACTTCAGTAGATGTCCCCCACATACCAACATTAAATATATACAATACAATTTGTCAAATGGATAAGTAAAATTAGTATTATTAATTCCTTAGAAAACAAAATTGCCATATATATAAACTTACGAGTGAAGTGTTCTTGCGGTTTTGCTTATGACTTTTCCAAGGCGTGTTGTTGTGCGGTTTAGGAACAGCCGAAAAGCAAATATATTAATAAACTTTTCGAATTAACATATAGTATATTACATTTTCTTCAGTGACTCTGACGAGTTGACGGAATGGGCCAATCCGACCGAGTACTAGTGAGTGTAATCGAGAGTGGAGGCTACAAAACTTAGAGAGACGGACAAACACACACACACTCACATAATGGCTATTTGGATTGCTAAGGGCACAAGTTAAGGGTAGCTTTCTTAATCTGTGGGGTTCATTGATGCCCGCACATGTCCACTCTTATATTTCGTGTAAAACACATGTCCTTAGTTAACGTTAGTTAGCTGCAGTTCGGCTTAAAGGAGCGCTACTTTTATAGCCCTTCCAAGCACTTTTCTTAGGTAGGTCAGGTCATATTGCAATCACATAACCAAACTTGCCGAAAATTGTTCTCTTGATTGTATTTAATATGCTCGTACGATATTAGTTGTTATTTATTTAATTGTCTGCAGGATTTTTTTTTTAATGATGCGTTGTTGCATTTTACATGTTTATAATCACTAGTGAATGGAATTTGTCGTTTAGGAATAAAAAGGGATTCTAAAAATGGAATCAATTGTATAGGAGGTCTGTGATTAACTTCAAAGAGGTAATTGTTCGCCTTTTATTAAAAATCAATGCATAAGTGTAAACCATTAAACAAAATTTTAAAGCATCGATTTAAAATAATTTTTCAAAGTACTATCCATCATCTTGAATACAGACAAGAAGCGAAATAAACAGAGTATGCATGCGAATTAAGATACAGGGAAGAAAGATGAGCGAGAGATAATGGGCGAAGAAAGGACTGGTAGTTTACTCTTAATATATATTTAATATTTGAAACTTTAGATTAATATCAAACTTTAGTTCTAATTTCTCAAAAAAAAAGTATTTAAAAGAAAATTAGATAAAGAACGTTAAGTTTTTCTATGCGGAACATTTACATTGTTTATACCTGAATAAAAATTGATTGTTGAATTTTCTATTCACATGTGTTGCAAAATTTTCTCATTTTTTGATATCTTCTTAAGTTTTTGTTACTTTTTTTAAATTCTTATCTTATTTATCATTTAAAAAAACTAAACAAATATTCTTATCTTATTTTCCATCAATGTTTTAAAAACCGAATCAGACACTAAACCAGTCAAACAAAAGAATTAAAGTTTAAAGGTTCAACTGGTGTTAAACAAATATAAAAACCAGTACATAATAAATAAGAAGTAAAAATTATAAGAGTAAGTAAAAATAAAATATTTTATTAAAATAAAAATACACAAATATCTATTATTATATATTGAACTAATAATAAATCAAATTTAATAATTCAAACTAAATTTGAGTTTAAAACTAAACATTACTTACCATTTTGAAAACCAAACAAATCCTTTTATCTTATTTTTATTCTTTTCTATCTTACCATTTTCATAATTGAACAAATCCTTTTATCTTTTTTTTTCTTTTCTATCTTACCATTTTCATAATTGAACAAATCCTTTTATATATGAAGATTATTGGAACCATTTCAACTGTCCTGTTGAAATAGTTACCAATATTTAATTACATCAAAAATGTATTTTCCTTTATCTCTCACTCACACATAATATGATTAATCAATTAGAATTCTATACTTTTCATATTTGTCTAATAACTTATGAGGCTAACATACGACAAAAACATATTACCATGCATTTGTTAAGATTATATGACATCTCAACTAATTCACCCTTAATTAGATTTATTATAGTACTATACCTCAACTCCTCCATTAAATTAATCATTATCTCAATCTCATTGTATAAATACCTTGTATTTGTATCATCTTCTACGTGAAATGTATGTTCTTTTGAATACATTTTGATTCAAAGTCGAATTCATAATGATCATCCTTATATATCAATCCTTTGAATTAAATTGGCTTTTCTTATAATGTCCCTTTATTTTGAATCATTAATGATTTTTTTAGTAATATTCTAAAATAGTCACCATGAACTCAATTCTCTAAAATTAGAACCTAAGTAAAGAAGGTATTTTAATTTGTAGCCTCAAAGATCATCACACAATATAAGTTGACAATTTGACTTTTAATATCCTTATTAATTGAGTGTACACATATGATATGATTATGTGTTATAATATCAGCTCTCTTTTATCCTAGTATATATCTTTTCTTATATATTGTACAAATGATAGCACAAGTATGTCTAGTGTCTAACTCTGGATCATATTTTTACTTATTCAATCCACCTTTAAGTACTTACATCTAACATTTAAAGAGAACTTACTTTAATATATTTTTAATTTGAAGATGGGCATTTTTAAACTCACATCTAAAGGTGGGATCTTTTAAATGAATTTTGTTGCAAACTCAAATTATAATGATCTTCTTTGTTTATCAAACATTTGAATTAAATTAATTCACTTTTCTAAATATCTCATTATATTAAATTATTCATGACTTTCTAATAAAATTCTAAGCCAACAACCATTAACTCAATTCTCTATGATTAAAACTTGAGTAAAAAGAGTATTTTAGTTTGAGTTTCATATAGCCTTAAGGACTATGACACAATATCGGTTGAGAATTTGACTTATATTGTCCTTATTAGTTAGTTCACACATGGAATGATTCATACATTACAGTAATAACTCTTATTAGAGTGTAAGTCTTTCCTTAAATTTTGTATAGATGATAGTTCAGGCATACCTCATACTTAACTCAAGTTTATTTATTCAGTCATTCAAATCCACCTTTTAAAACTCATATATGATGTGTTAAGATATATTGAGAAGGTATCTCATATCTGTCTAATATACTTCTTATATCTACAATCGAACATTCAATATCCATTCTAACATTCATTTTAAAAGGGAACACGTAATTCAAAATCAATCATTCTCGTATTTTTAGAATTAAATCTTCATTTACAATTAATTTTGGACAAATGAAATTTAATACTCAATTAAACATATGTTGTACCAAATAATTGATGATAAACAAATTATCATTATTATATAAAGTATTGTGAATAGTCACATAATGGAAATGAAACAAAACTAAGAATTAAATTCAACATACTCTATATTAATTTTTCTTTGTGATATTATTTCTTTAACATAATTATACTTGATATCTATGTATTTGGTTTTATATTGATATTTAAGGTCCTTAATGATGTCTTCCAATGCAATTATTCATACACAATATAGTGTATATAAGACTATCAATTTTAATGGAATAAAAACCTTGTTAATCTCTTCCTCTTTTCATGGCACATGAGGATATTACGTATTACTTGAACACTTACCTTTAGCAATGTGCATAATAAAATGATTTACAATCCTACATATATAATCATTCAAGTAGTTACTTAATATATGTGTGGTTATAAAAGTAGCAATGATACAATCTTAACCCCAAATATGCATATAGCCTTACCCATTTTCTTCATCTTGAATACGGTTGTTAGCCAATTTATTTATTCACTTAAAAAATTAGTTATTGTCACTAGTTATCCAAATATCATCCATATGCAATGATAAAATTGCACCTTTATTTTTTAATCTTTTTAACCTATACTTAGTGGTCTTTGTTATACTAAAATCATATGATATGGTTATAATATGAAATTTGATATATCATTGACTTCAAGACTACTTTAGAATATAGATTGATTTTAACAATCTAAATATATAATGCTTTTGGCCATTTTGAATGAAACCTATTAGTTGTTTTATATAGATTTCTTCTTCTAGTTCCCACTGAAGAACACATTCTTTACTTCCCTTTGTTATAAATGATGATCCAGTCCAACCATTAAAGATAAAATTATTGGAACTAATTTCTCGCAAAATGTGAGAATGTCTTTTTATAGTCAATTCTTCATGTTATGTAACAGTCAAGACCACATGCTCGCAGATATTGTCTGCTTTGGGCCGCCCAGTCTATGATGTCGCGTCACTCTTACAGTTTTGCATTGCCCCTTCTGACCCGGAGGGAAGGGATGCAAACGCGTCTACAAGGGGAAGATATCCACACCCTTATAAGGAGTGCTTCATTCTCCTCCCCAACCGATGTGGGATAACATCCACCCCCCTTAGGAGGCCCAGCGTCCCCGCTAGCACAACAGTCTGGGTACTGACTCTGATACCATTTGTAACAGTCCAAACCACCTGCTCGTAGATGTTGTCCGCTTTGGACCGCCCAATCTATGCTGTCGCGTCACCCTCATGATTTTGCATTGCCCCTTCTGGCCAGGAGGGAAGGGATGCAAACGTGTCTATAAGGCGAAGGTATCCACACCCTTATAAGGAGTGATTCGTTCTCCTCCTCAACCGATGTAGGATAACATCCACCCCCTTAGGAGGCCTAACGTCAAGCTTACATTTTTGAGTTCATAGGAATATCAGATTGATGCATAGTTTCAATTGATTGCAGGCATTACAATTGTGACCATAGTGGCATCATTAGAAGCTATATGAGGCATTATATGACAAAAAGAGTCGTTCTGTTGGGACCCGATCCGGAAACCGAATCCCAACCGAAAAACGAAAAACGAAGGAAACGAAAGCGAATGGGAACGGAAATTTCGCATCGAAATTTCGAATCGGAAACAAAGCAATAGATGACGCGAAACGAAAAACGAAGCGGAACCGAATCGCATCATACGGAAACAGAATAAAACGA